>ML801700.1:66385-84264 GCA_009831015.1 Picea engelmannii | reverse complement strand
TAACCAAGGGGGGGCATACTTGGCCCCCCCTGGGACCCCCCCTAGGAAGCGACCGACGCACACGACACAAAGAGCACTACTAGAGGGATCGCCAGACGCAGTTGTCGAATCTGACGCGCCCACACACACATACCCAACACTCCCTCCCTCTAGATTTGAACTTGTGACCTCCTAGGAGGAAACACATGTTCTCTAAATTTGACTAAATGAAGCCTCAAAAGAATATTTGAATTATATTAATGTTATATGTAGTTTAATGTCAACAAAACATTATGTTCAATTATAATATTATTGAATAGTAATATCATTTGTTTATTTATTTGATTTTATAATTGAAAATATAATTCAATAGCATGATGTATGCACGATACAATAAATGTAGACATTTAGAGAAGTTATAAACATGTACATCAAATAGTTATATAGGATAACAAAGTGTACATTATATGCGTCATTTTCCAAAAAAATAAAGTAAAAGATTACAACAATTAGAATTGGTTGTGTAATGGTATGACTAAAATCATGGACTTGGTTTAGTCAACATAGTTTGGTCTTCTTTGTTATGTATCAAGGAATCACTTCTTTGTTGATTCTACTCTCAACCATATGCTTTTTTCCCACATCATTTTCTCATCCAACAATGCTCTACATCTCATTATATCCTCAACAATGCTCTACATCTCATTAGATGCTCCTGAAATGTTGATTCTCCGTCTCTAATATGCAAATTTGACATGCAATTTTTTTATAAACGAAAACACACTATCTTATTTTTCTCATATTCAAATTAATCCCAAGCTCCACATAAAAAGGACTCACCTCGGGCGTAGTGAGCTCCGAATAAACGGGCGCTAAGGTAACTCGGAATAAGGCGAAATGAATAGAATTCAAAAATAGTGAAGATGATGCATTCGATGGGCTATTTCGGGAGCTTCGGAAGAAATTCTTTTAAATGTTCTTACAAACTCTTAATCCAATCACAAATAAACACCTGGCCTCCGACCACGTCAGTTATGAATTTTGAATTGTAAATGGGAACTTTTTCAAATAATTTATTAAGTGGTTTCAACTACTAATATATTGGGTTATGATGAACCACAACCAAAGCTAGAAGAAGCATACCATGGAGTGTAATTACTAGGATTTCTAAAAGAAAGATGAAATGCACGAGTTGAAGTTTTGAGTTATGATGCCAGCTTGAAGGCATAGACATTGGTAGATTGGATAGGAGAAGTGGAGCGATTTTTTGAATATATGCAATATTTTGGGTAAGAGAAAGTGGAAGATGCTCAAAGGGTGAATTTCGTTGCTACAAAATTATAGGGAGATAGTGCTATGTGGTGGGATTTCATGTAGAAGGGTCAAATTTGAAAGTAGAAAGAGAGAATTTGAACTTGGAAGAATATGGTGATCAAGTTGTGTAAGAAGTCCTTGCGTGTAGACTACCAACAAACTTTATATTGAAATGTGCAAAATTTGAGACATAGAGATGTGATTGTTTGTGGATACCTTGAAGAATTTTATCTATTTGAATTAGATGCAAACTTGATGACGTAAAAGACCAAAGATTGGCAAGCCATGTGAATGGTTTGGAATTTTAGATTCAAGATGAATTAAGTATGCAATATTTTCATTCAGTAGAAGAGGCTTTGAAATTGCTTTGAAATTCGAAGAGAAATTAGCTAGGAGACAACAAGGTTCTTGATGTAGAGGAACAAAAGGCAAAGGAAAGGAAACAAGTGGAATTTGACAAACAAGTTGAACAAATGAAGAGGAAATCAATGCTAGTAACTTGAATTCGAGAGGGGGTTATAACCCTAATAGAAGACGAGGTTATGGAAAAGATAGAGGCAGTGGATTTATTGGCAAAAGTGTTAAGTTGTGTGGTATAGTTGGACACCAAGTATAGAAATTCTCAAAAAAAGAAAATTATGGAAGAAGGAACAACGCAAATATGCATGTTACACAAGTAGTAGAGTTAGTAGTTGGAGATGGCATTCTTGAAATGCAACAAGAGCAAGGCAAGACTTTGATGTTTAGAAGAGTGTTGTTGAAAGTGGAGAAGCAAATTGTAGACAAAAAGGAGTCAAAGCAAATGACAACCATGTTCAAAACCAAGTGAAAAACTGAAGGTAAGTGTTGTAACTTGATCATAAATGGTGGTGGTACCAAAAACTTGGTTTCCACTAAAGTAACTACAAAATTAGAGTTGCTTGCCACCTAAAATCCAATAGAATGGTTTGGTTGTTGAAAGGACACCAAGTCTTTGTATTTAAACAATGCTTCTTGACTTTCCACATTGCAGACTATAGAGATTAGGTTTTGTGTGATGTTGTCCCAAGGGATGCTTATCACATTCTATTGGGCGGACCTTGTTAGTATGATCAAAATTATTTCCACGATGGGAAGAACACATATCATATTGTGAAGGATGGGAGAAATCTAGGGTTGTATCCCATGAAGGAAGAAAGTGGTGAGAGTAGCAACAATAGGACAATGTTGTGCTCAACCTAGGAACTGTTGAAGGAGATGAAGAATTCAAAGTATTGTCTTGCAATTTTGTCAAAGGACAACCAAGTTGAGGAGACACATGTATCATTTGAAGTAAAACAAACATTGAAGGATTATGTGAAGATAATCTCAAATAATATACTAGTTACATTACCAACAATGATGACTATCTCACACCAAATCGAATTGATACTAGGATCAAGTTTTCTCAACAAAGCGTTGAATAAAATGACACTAGCAGAGAGTGAAGAGAAGAGAAAACAAGTCCAAGAGTTGTTGGACAAAGCATTGATTTGAGAAATATTGAGTCCTTATGCAGTACCTGTAATACTTGCACCAAATAAAGGAGGAGAATGGATAATGTGCATGATTTCTATAGCCATTAACAATATAACCATAAAGTATAGGTTTCCCTTACCAAGAATGGATGATTTGATGGATTGGTTGAGTGGAGCAAGGTATTTTAGCAAGATTGATTTAAAGATTGAATATCACTAAATTAGGATTCAAGAAGGAGATGAATGCAAGACAACCTTCAAGAAAATGATGGTTTGTATCAATGCCTAGTTATGCCATTTGGTTTGGGAGATAAACCTAGTACTTTAATGGGGTTGATGATTGGAGTACTAAAGCCTTTTCTTGGTAAATTCATTGTTGTTTACTTCGACGACATATTTATTTTTAAATGGTCGAAAGAGGAACATTTGATCTATTTGCAACAAGTTTTGGAGCACTAGAAGAAGGATAAGATATTGATTAATATGAAGAAGTGTTTATTTGTGCAGGAGGAGTTAATTTTCTTGGGATCCATCATTTCTAAATAAGGGATGAAGATGCAAAGACGGTAAGAACGATTTTTAAATGGCCTACTTCGAGAAGTACTTTTGAGGTAAGAAGTTCTAGGGTTCAACCAATTTCTATATGGATTTTTTGAGGAATTTCAATGGTATTTGTGCGACATTCAATGAGTGGATGAAGATGGGTAGTTGTAAATGGAATGCCGAAGAAGACACAATTTTTGAACTTTTGAAGAAGAGATTGAAAAAACAACTAACCTTGATGTTGCCAAGCTTTAGCAAGGTATTCCAAGTTTATTTTGATGCCAATGGGACAACAATTGGAGCAATATTGAGTCAAAAAAGAAAATCGAGTGCATTTAGTGAGAAATTGAATGATGCAAAGAGGAAGTAATGATTTTTTTTTTTTTACAGAAACAATTAAGTTTTTTTTCATAGATTATAGGCCGACAAATAAGCTATCGGGTACTTTACAATCAGTAAACAAGACATCAAAACTAGTGTGTTGTTCAAGCATTTGCCTCAATAGCTTTGTTACAAAAATCCAGTGTTCACTCTTCAGGAAAGCTCGAGGGGTGATGATAGATCTTGATTTAGCTGTCGAGAATGGATTAGGTAACTTGAAACAAAAATCTGAGAACCTTAGAGAACCCTTGAGGAGAAGGAACATGGCGGATGAGAGGGATAATCGTCTTCGGATTTCTCCAGGAGCTTTGAGTCTTTGGGCCACACTTTGGTTAACTTTCCAACCTGATCTTCTAACTTGCTGATCCGATGATGCATTCCTCCTATCGTGTTTGCAATGTCTTTGACGTTTACTTCGACTTTGCTTGTGAGATTCTCTCTGATGGATTTGAGCTCTTGGTTCAGTGACTCCCAATGATTTTCTCCCACATTGTCCAAGCTTAGCATTAAATTGGTCTGCTCCTTGACCAGTTCCTTGACCCCGTCGAGTTCGTTCTGCATTTATGTAATCCTTTCCTCCAACGATAGTTATGGGGTTGAGGATGATGCCATGTCTTCCTTCCTTTTCCTTACATAGAGAGACCAACAACTTGAGGGAGGCAGAGTGATGACTGTGACGGGGGATCAAACGAATGATGCTTAACAGAGTTTCCAGTTGCCAATTATAGCCTTCAATCCATGCACAATCACATGGATCACGGGTTTTCCCCCAGGATTGCCATGTACCATGAATCTCTGAATGAAGATTTGTCTGTTGCTAGTGAGGGATGGGTAGCTTCTCTAAAAGATTTGGAGGACGATTCTCTTTGCTGTACTTCAGAGTCTTTTTAGAAAGGGAAGATTATTGAACCTGATAAATCATGATCGACGAGATAGTTTGGAAGTCACAAGATGGGTGAAATCTTGTCTTCTCCATTCACTTGAAGGGTGCTCTTGCTCAAGAGTGAGCCTCTGTTGGCCTCGACGTCCGCTAGTGAGTTTAAAGCTCTGAGGACATGATAGATTTTGATTTTCCTGAATTTGGAAAGGAGAGAAACCTTCGAATAGACTTGGGCTAGAAGGACATGCTTAGTTTTTTTTTCTCGAGATGATGGCCTGAATAATGATCCTAGAGTCTCCAAAAATCACCAGATTTGAACATTCCTATCAGTTGCTAATTATGAACATTTCTATCAGTTGCTAAATTTAGTCCCTGCCACAGGGCTAGTATTTTTGCTTGATTATTGGTGTCCGTTCTTAGGCCCCAGGCGTAGGCCAGGTCTATCTTGCCCAAGGGATCGAGCAGGACCCCACCCCCACTTACCTTACCAGGGTTTCCCTTCAAGTCTCCGTCGAAGAAGAGGCAATGCTCTTCAAGGGACGAACACCATTTGATAAATTCTTGCTCGTCCATTCTAATTTCCCAACTTGCTTTTTGAGGGCTCTTGAGGGATCCTCCACTTAGGTGGTTTGGAACATACTCTTTAAGCCATTGATATTCTTCTGGATTTAGAGGTTTTGAGTTCTTGATAGAGTGCTTAGTGTTCAGTACTTCACCCATCATGGATTTTATTTTTATGGCAACTTGAGCTAGTGTTCTACTTGCCTCATGAAAGATTCTATTGTTTCTTTCAAGCCATAATTTCCAGAGAAGGAACTTAGGGAGCCACATCCAACAAATTTTAAGGAGGTTCTTCTTTCTCAAAGAAAATGGGGACAACGCCATCCAATTTCTTATCAACTCGGTCACAGAGGGGGGAAAGAGGATGTTCAGGGAGTTTATGAAGTGAGTCCAAACCTCTCTTGAATACACGCAAGCAAGGAAAAGATGATCTGCTGTTTCTTCTGCATCCATACACAACGGGCATCAGGAGGGCCCTTTCCAGCCTTTCCTCTTTAAGTTTTTACTCGTCATGACACTTTTGGGTACTAGTGTTCAAATGAACATGTCAATTTTGGGAACATAAGGGTGATGCCATAAGGCTCTCCATGGAGTTGGGTCGGGAGGGACATTAGGAATTGCTTGGATGGCCTTATACCCTGTTGCTGCTGAGTATTTCCCAGTGGAGTCACCCTAGCCTCTTTTGTCTTTTATGCAGGCCTTGTAAGGTGATTTCCCTTGGAGGGGTTCAAGGAGGATCTTGGCTTCTGCCTCCAACCTTTCCGGGTATGATCCAAGTGTCCACTTCTTCCAAGAAGAATCCTCATCTAGACCCCATTCAGAAATATCCCAAAGCGTTTTGTAGTTGTTGTTATGAAGCCAACTTTTGATATTTTCGAGGCCTTCAATCTGATCCAAAGGCGTGGAGCCGAGGATAGAATCCTCCCAAATATTTATTTTCTTTCCATTTCCAGGGATCTAAGTCATCTTTGCTTTGAAGTGAACAAGAGCTCTTAGACAGAGAGAGAAGATCGGAGAGCCTCTCAAGGATTTTGGGGGACTATCCAGGCATCTTTACCTATGTCCCAAGAAGTATTTTTTGCAGAGGACTTGCTTTCTCCAGGAGACTTTACCTGATACTAGACGCCACATAATTTTTGCACCCATCGCAAGGATTTGAGTGGCCAAATCTCGGATTTGCAAGCCACCTTCAAGGAGAGGATTTTTAATCTTATCCCAACTAACTAGATGGAGTTTCCTTTCACAGTTCCTACCTCCTTCCCATAGGAATCGATGCAACACCTGTCGATCTTGAGCGTTATCATTTTAGGAGCTAGGAGAATGGAATTATGGTAAATAGGAAGGCTTGAGAGGACAAACTTCATCAGCACCACTTTTCCTGCAAGGTTTAATCAATTTCCCCCCCAGGATTGGATTCTAATCTTCATATTATCTAGGAGAGGTAACTAGTGGCTCACTCTAGGGGATAATTTGAATAAGGGTATGCCCAGGTACTTAATCGAGTCCCAGGTGATTGTGCCTTCCATTTCGAGGATTCTAGCAATGTCAATCATTTCTCGAGGCGAGCAGTTCCAACCATAGATCTTTCTTTTATGAAGACTGATTTCACTACCTGAGACTTCTTTATACACATCTAGCTCTATTTTAAATCGCCTTGCAGTGTTGTTGTTGGCTCCTCCTAGTAACAAGGTGTCATCAAAGAGCTACACATGGTTGATATCCTTAACATTAGCAACCATTCTTAGTTTCGACAGAGACCTAATCTAAAGGCAGTTGTCTAATTGGAAGCTGAGCACAAAAGCTTGGATGGCGTAGAGTAGAGGAGACAGGGGGCAAACTTGTCTTAACCTCCTTGAGGCTTGGAAGAATTCAGCTGGGCGACCATTTACCAGTGGAGCAATCCAAGGAATGGAGATGCATGCCTTAACCCAACTTATAAATCTTTTTTCAAACCCTAACTTATTCATAACAACAAAAAGGAAGTCATGGCGAACTTTATCAAAAGCATTAGTGAGATCAAGTTGAACTATCATACCTTTCTCTTTTCTCTGGCTATTATTTTGGTGATGATCTTGTAGCCTGTGTTGCAGAGAGAGATGGGTCGGAATCTACTGAAATTGTTAGCTCCTTTTTATTTGGGATTAAGGCTAGAAAGGACGAGTTGGTGCTTCCTCCCAGCTTGGCATGGTTATGTGATTTCTTAACCATTCTCAGGAGGTCCTCCTTAATAATATGCCAGCAGGAGTTGTAGAACCGAGCTGTGAATCCATCCGGACCAGGGGCTTTGTCAGGATCCATGTAATTTAAGGCTCTTTTAATCTCTTGAGTGCTTACTGGGGCTGTCAACCTTTGATTTTCCTCATTCCCCACCAGCTCCGGAACCGTGGAGAGTGGGTAACGCAGCGAATCAATAGGGCCAGCTTTCGGGGCAGAGAACAAGTTCTTGAAGAAGGAGTGGGATGCTTCTTTGATTCCTTCAAAGTCTTTGATATATTGGCCTTGAAATTGAATTTCAGTGACTGTATTGTAATTCTTCCGGGCCTCCACTTGCTTATGGAAATAGGTAATGTTCTTATCCCCTACTTGGAGCCAGAGATTTCTTGATTTCACTCTCCAGTAATCTTCTTCTGTTCTGCAAGCTTGATGGAGGGCTTTTTGGAGATCAACCTCTTGGGAGAGTAAGTCTTGGCTCACTGGATATTCTTCTAAAGCAAGTTGATGGTGGTCCAAGGCCTTATGGATTCGTTTCCTCTCAAAAGTGGGGGAGCTGACGTTTTTGGCCCAAGATTTGAGATCCTTTTTGAGTCCTTGTAGTTTTTCTTCCCAAACAAAAAAGGGGGAGCCCATCACCTTTCTTTTCCATGACTTAGACAATACCTCCTAGAATCCTTCCTAGTTGATCCATAGGGGGTTGAATCGGAAAGGGACAGGGCCCAAGTTTTTCCCAGGAGCAAGAGTTAACATTATGGGATTATGATCTGAGGGATTTTTGAGCTAGCCATTAGGCCAAGGGTCAGAAAAGAGGTTTGGACAAGGAATCTATCCAGTCGAGCTGCAATATGTTCGGGACCTAATATTTTGTTTGACCAAGTATACTTCCCCCGTGTTGGCTTAATGTCCTCCAGATCCTAGTCTAGGATGCAGTCTTCTACCCATTCTCTTGCTGGATCTCGAACCGACGAACCCCCTTTTTTCTTAGAGAGCCAGACGGTTACATTGAGATCTCTAGCGATTACAATATTTCCAGTATTTTTCCCGCTAAGGAAGGATTTTAGGGAATCCCAGCAGGTCTTATTTTCTGAAAGTAAAACTGGAACATAAAGATTAAATAGATTTACATGGTGACCAGATTCTTTATGAAGCAGCTTGGTAAAGATCCAATGAGTTCTGCTTTCTTCTTCGATCAAGTCTAGTTTTGAGGTGTCCCAGAAGGTGCCTATTCCTCCTGAGGCCCCTCTTGCGCTAACGACTTTTCATGAACCCTTTTTCCAAAATGAGTCACTAGCACGGAGGAGATCTGCTTCCTCCATTTTTGTCTCCTGGATTAGGAGGACCTCGGGCAATGTCATACAGACTAAATCTCTCAGGGATTCTTCTTTTAGTTTTCTTCCGAGCCCTCTACAATTCCAGGAGACGTACTGCATTATTTAACATTTTGGGGGGTGGTAGCTCCTTTCAGAGCCTTACCTTTCTTCCTTGTGGATTTGGTGCTTATCATTTCTGGGATGGTTTGTTGGGATCCTTGCACGACGTCTCGGTAGGACTGCTCTTCTCATTTTTTTTTCTCGAGTTTCCTTCCTCTCGAGTGCCTTTTAGGGGTTCTGTGAGAGATTCTTATTTCTGTGGCTCCACCATCCGAATCCCCTCCTGACTCGGAGCTCAAACTGACATGACCTTCTTACGTTTTTGAGGGCTCTTCTGTATCCGCTGGCTCCGGTAGCGACCTAGGTTCAATAATGGCCTTCGGATATTTTTCTTGGGATTCTGCTTCTTCGGGAGCTTTCGCTGAGGTTGAGGCTTCCTTGGGGCCTTCCGTGACTTCTGGTATAGGTTGGATTTTCTTCGCTGGTTTTGAAGATTTTTTCTTCTTATATTTTGGGGGTGCCTTGCCGTTCTTCACCTTCTGCCATCCTTCTGCATTCTCTTTCTCCGCGGGTTGAGCTTTGGGGCAGTTCCTCTGGAAATGTCCATGTTCGTGGCAGTTCCTGCACTTGAATGACAATTGCTCATAATCAAGTTTTTGATAGTGGTATCATGATCCTACTGTTAAATTTACCGCTTCTGGGAGTCCGAATTCAATATCAACCTCCATACATATTCTTGCACATGAGTATTGGGGTTTATTGTCCACTTTGTCTATGAACTGCCCTAGGTCGTTTCCAATCTTCTGCAGGGATTGATAGTTCCAGCAATGGACATGGAGGTTTGGTAATATTACCCAGACCGGGACCTCTTTGGTGACGTCCATAGAGGGATCGAAGTCAGGCGTCCATCTGTTAAGATACAAGTCCTGAGTCCCCATGAAGTAGGGTCCACTTCTGAAGATCAAATCATGGTCTTCTTTCGAGATAAATTCAAAGATGAAGAGGCCCCTTCCCACTGGATAGAAAGTTACACTGTGTTGAAGTTGGGGCCTCCAATTCCTCTCGATCCAGTCGACCATAATTTTTGACGAGGGCCATATCCCCATAAAATGGCCTACTAACCCTCTTTCTTCCAATGCCAAGGCGATCTTGATGGGTTGTTCGTATGGAAATGCTATTTCCGGAATGGAATCTAATTTCTTGATGAATTTTGGGACTTCGAGAGGGGAAATTTTCTTACCTTGGCTGTTGATGAGCTTCCTGAAGGAATCATCAGCATAAGTTGAAGGGGGGGGGAGCCAACTCCCCACCCCAAGGTGCACTCATGGCGGCCTTGCTTGGATGCTCCTACCATTACAACTCCTCTCTAAGCCCTAGCACCTACCCTTTTTTCTATCTAGGATGTAATTGGCCGCATAAGTAATGATTTTATGATCAACCATTCTACGCTTTTATTCAATCCTTGAAATAGGAGACATTACTTATTTTTTAAGGAGTTTGTTTTGTGTAATAACCATTAAACCTTATCGTATATAAATATTCAGGGTAAGTTAAATCAACGACATAAGAAATGGGTTGATTTTTTTTTAAGTTATTCATTTGATTGAAGCATAGATCATGAAAGTCTAACAAAGTTGTAGACACCTTCACTAGTAGGGTTGCATCGTTGAATACCATGAATGTATAAGTAATTGGCTTCGATTAAATGAAATAATTCTACAAGGAGTTGTAGTAGCTATGAATATTTTTTTAAATGGAAGATTTTATTCCATGCAAAAAGACTAGTGATGCTATGAATATTGTTGTATTGTTTTCCAGGGAAGTTATTAAATTGCATGGTAATTTATCTAGAAGCATTAGTTTTGAAAGGGATACTATATTTTTGGGTCCTTTTAAGAATACTTTATGGAAGAATTTCGGGACAAGGTTATAATTCAATGCTGCATATATCATCCTCAAACCAATGGGTAGATTGAACTAGTGAATTGAAGCCTCAGAAAGTTGTTGAGATGCTTAATTAAAGATATGTCTAGATAATGGGATTTAGTCTTAGTACATATTGAGTTTTATAATAATAATTTAGTCAATAGGATCATAGGAAAGAGTCATTTTCAGATTGTTTATGGTAGGCCAACAAAAGGATTTACAAATCTGGTATAGTTGTTGAGAGAGCATGTGAGAAAGGTAGTTCCAATGTGTTTTGTAGATGGCATAAAAGTGGTTCATGAGTAGGTTAAAGAGTAACTACAACAGAGTGATTCAAAATATAAATAGAGGGAAAATGAGAAATGCATGGAGAAGTGTTTGCAAAAGGAGACTTGGTCAAGCCTACACATTTGGGGAAAAACATGGATAATAAGTTGAAGAATAAGAAGAAAAGACTTTGTAGAATTTTGAAAAGACTTTGAATAATGCCTATAAGTTGGAGCTACCTAAAAGTTTGGACATTTCATCTACATGTAATGTTTTGGACTTGAATTATTGCCATGCAAGTACATGAGATGAAGGATAAGGAGTAACCATAGATATTATGTGCTCAAAGGAACAAGTTCTAGAGAGGGAGCGAGATGGAATTATTGAAGTTTTGGACAAAAGTATTTGCAAGATGAAAAAGAAAGAGAATACAAAGAATTTTAATTCATTGCAATGGTTGAAACCTAGAAGATACAACATTTATTTAATAAGATGTGTTAGGATGAATTAAGTAGCCTTCACTTGGATTTTAGTATTAGTCCCATGAGTAGGGTGTAAAAAATTCTCAAATAGGGGAGTCTAATGAAGGATCATCTTAGGGTGTAAGGAAATCTTGCATAAAATTAAATATATTTTCAATCTTTTTGTTAAGGTTTGTTATCTTTGCTTGGAGTCATTTCAAAGTTTGAAAGGGAGAATGAACCCCCTCACAATATAAACTAATCCATGGAAGTTCATAAGGGAAAAAATGAATAGAAAAAGGGATACAATAATTGGTTTGTAAATCCTACAAAGTTTCTAAAATGCATAGCTTAGTGAGCTTGTGTCGGGATTGAAACCATGAAGACTTTGTTAATTCATTAACAAGTCTCTTGAGTGCCAAAATAATGGTCTAAGAAAATTAACAAAGGGAAGGAACACATGGGAAGATTTAAGACTAAGTCACATGACACAAGAACATGGGACACAAAAATATGAGTGTCTGACATGGGACATGTTATCCCCTAGCCTAGGGATAACTAAGGATATTATGTCTCGAGGCCCACAGGTTCGAGACATGGAGTACCGAGAGACATATTGACTTGAGCCTATCCTTGGAGGACCCATCCTTCTTCTTCAACGCCTCCACCTTGTTAGAAACAACAACATCCATCCCATCGACTTGGTCCTTCAACAACAGCGGGTCTTGCTCCATGAGGTAATGATTCCGGGTATCATGGTATGTGTCACTATGATTCTCAAAGAATTTGAATATGTGCATTTAATTTTTTTTACTTCTAACATGTGCTTGGACCTTATGCCTTTCCACTTGTCCACACCTGGGGTGAATGACATGATGCCTTAGTAAGCTAGTTCCCATAGGGTTTGAGTTTCCACTAGGGGGGTTCATGAAATATCATCGTCCGTTCCCACCATACTTACCACTTTTCATCTTTTTCCCTCTCATCCATCCCATACACTGGTTCAGGCATTGGGTTTTCCAAGCTAGCAAATGTTTATACCTTACCTTGTGGGAAGAAGGGGCTAAAGGCCCAGAGGGTAAAAGTAGCTGAAAAAGATAAAAGACAAAAGAACGAAACCTTTAGATGCTTTGCCCAGAGATCCTTGAGAAAGAAATAAAAGGGTTCTCAACAAGAAATAGAGGGACTCATAAAAATATTAAAATAACAACCTAGTTGGAGGATAGGGGGTATGAAACTATATAGGTATGAGCCAACCTTTTAGGTGCATGGGAATGTATAGGTATGAAACTACCATTCACCTGGTCACCATGCTAGGGTAGTGGCTCTTGGTGGCATAGCCAAGAGAAAGAGGGTCTCATCACAAGCCAACCTTCTCATCTTCGTGAAATGCTTGTGAGAAAAATTGTCACCATTGGTCACCATGCCAGGGCAGTGTCCCCGAACTAGTATCTTGAAAGAAAAAGCAATAAGATAAAAATATAAAAGGCATGAATGGGCTTGGAAACATTTGCATCCATGACAAGGTGCAACTCACCATCTTCATAGGCACCCACAGGTAAGCCATACATTCCCCTGTTCACCCACTTACATGGCCTGGATTTGTCTTCACTGAAAAACATCCCACATCCAATGAGAACTAGCCCAATAGGATAGCCTAACGTCCCCTCCAAACCTGGCTTGTAGAATAGCATAACGTCTTTGGGCACTTGTCTGGGAAAGGGGGTTTCATGCACATGTTTAAATAACTTGACTATTAGATGTGATTGACATTGCTATGATCCCTGTGACTTATGAACACATGGACACCCGATGGACATGTACACATGGGGAGATGATTAGTTCAGACCTCCATAGGGATAAAATCCCACTAGATGGATGTTGAGACCCTAGACAGGGGCAAAGATAGATTAGAGGTTTGCACCAGAAAGAGAGGAAGACGTTACACCAGAAACAACCTCCTAAGCCTGGACCTAGGGGGGTTTTTCCCTTCTCACTATGATGTAGGCTTTGGAAGGCCCATGACGTCACCCAACGTTTTGGACAGTTTGGAGGTAGTTGTGTGCCAAGTGGCACATGTGGTATGATCCAAAGGCCCAAGGAGGCCTAATGTTTTGCTCCTGGAGGCCAACCTTGCCTTAAGAAGGCCTAAAGTCACCCTAAAAGGGAATGATGTCACCTTTTCTGCTTGAGTTAGGGTTCATTTATGTCATTTAATGTAAAAACTAGATATTACATGTAAACTGGCCATGTCAACCTTTTTGACCTAATTCTGGTCATTGTAACTATATAAATAAGGGATTTTCCCTTCTATTATTTCATCATCTTTCACTCACACTTGGTGAGGTCTGAAATTTGCGCCCTATTTGGGGTTACATGACTGAAATTTAGTGCACACTTTTTGAAGGAGGCTAATTTTGGACTATTTTGGAAATTTTCTTGGTGGAAGTGATCAACTAGGGTTTTTGCTTGATGATTCTTGATGAATGTAAGTAAGATTTCTGCAATTCTTCTTCATTGAATGGTTATGGTTATGTTTATCTTACATTTACATTAAGATTATGAAATTTCTAGCTTTAAACCCTAGGAATCCAAGCACATGTTATTGTCCTTGCTTTAAGAGCTTTCACCTACTTGATTTTGCCAAGAAACCGATTTTCTTGAAGCTTTTGCTAAGGGCCTTGCCATTGCAACACCCTAGCACATTATTGCTTCATATAAGCTGTCATCATTTCATCCTTGAGCTAAAGAAGGAGGAAAACTACTAGGGCCTAGGGTTACCTACACCCTAGTAGCTATTTCCCCCCTAGGGTTTGGTAGTTGAAGCCTTGGGTTACCAACACTTCAACTATTGACCTCTCTTATCTTTAGCTCTCCTACTATCATATTTTCCTTCAAGATTTGTTTCTACTTAAAAGACTCTGTTTGCCCTAAAGGCACTAATCAAAGACTTTCCATTGAGTGATTGACAAAAAACACTATCAAAACCTATACCTTAAGCTTTCTACTAACCACTCCTTACATTAGAATAGCCTTATCTACTAACTTTGTTGCCGTTGTTACAAAGATAAGCTACAACCATATTTTGCAGCACTAGAAGTGTCTAAAAGCAATTGAAAAAGTTGATTAATGCACTGCCTTACTTTCTTCTGACAAATGCTAATATTTTGATGTTAATAAGTGATTATTCTTGGTCATCTTGAAGCCATTTTAAGGAACTTATTGTGAAGTTATTATCTTATAAATATTGTTGCTACAAATTTCTACTTACTTCACCATTATATCAGCTAGTGCTTTTATTGATAAAGTTAGTGGTTTTATGAATTACTAACAACAAGTTGTACTTGCGAAAGATATATTTTCTTGTCGCTTTGTTTTGGGTAGGTACACCTTGATACTTCACTACTTCATTGGTTAAAACCCCAGGACTTTCTGATCAGTGGTGACTTGTGAGAGGGGACTTTTTCATAGACATCTTAACCTTGCCTTCTCAAACCCTTAGGTCACTGGGGACGTCTCCCCTGGGCCGTCAACCCTAAATAGAAAGAAGGATCCTATTGAGGTGACAATGAAAGGATAGCCTCCAGTTAAACCATTTTTCTTTCCATTAACCTTTCCTTTGATCAAAGTACAAATTGTGCAATAACATTTTGGCATCATTGTTGGGGAACTCTAAGTCAATTCTCCTCAAAGATGACACTTCTTGGTAAGCCTTTCCTCAAAAGTCTTTACTTTTCAAAGCTTCCCTGACGACTCCACTGAGGGTGATCCCCTCATCCCTTTGATAGTTTCAAGAAAATTATCTGGCAACTCCATTAACCTTTTCCAAGGTGCCACCTTACTTTCAATTCTATGATATTTTCAAGTTATGGGATCATGGCATCCTGGGAACAAGTGTATCCGAATATTGATTTCAAAAGTTTTCACGGATACTCAACTTATTTTTATACAAAATGGTTAAGAAAACCTCCAAGATTTGAAGGGGGCCTCCCAATTACTCAGATTGTAGAATTCTTGAAGTATATAAGCGAGATAGATTTGGGAGGGGAGGATGTTCTGGTAAAATTATTCATACTTTCTCTACCATCTTTTTTGCAAGATTGGTTTAAGGGTTGTTGCGAAGATAGGGGTATATCATCTTTCGTACACCTCATCAGTAGGTTTATTGACTTTGTCAAGCCACGATGCAAAACATATGAAGATGCCCTTCAAAATCTCACAATAGCCTTAGAGGACGAAGGATTCACCACTGAGATTGTAGAAGATTTCAGGGATGTATATCATGCTCAATTCTAAGAACCTTCTGATATGGAAGAAGAGGTTTATGAATGAAATTGTCAACCCCTTGAAGAAGTTCAGGATTTATCCCATGATTTGATAGAAAGCAGTGAAGATATAACTAAAGAAGTGAGTTATGAGGATGAAGCACTGGTAATCGCTCCTCAATCCGATGAAGCTCTCCAAGATCTTATCTCCCCTGCACAAGATGAAGAGAATGAGGTGAGTCATTTTACTTTTTAGGATTTTGATAATACCTTATTCTATGATTTAGAGAGTGAAGGAGAAATGGAATCCTTGGGCAAGGTGGATCGTCCTTGTTGTATAATTGAAGATGTAGAAGCATGTCTTCCATTTGATGAAGTCATTCAAATACTTGAAGCTCCTGCAGAAGAAGAAATAAACAAGGTGAGTTGTTTCCCTTCCCAAATTTTTAATGATTCTTTATCTTATGATGAGGAGAGTGAAGAAGTATTGGATGTTTTAACCCCTTGATGTTATGCTGAAAATAATGACTTTGTTGATAATATTGATGAATTCATACATGTCGGGAAGCGTAAATGGGATGTGATTGGATATGATGGAGATCCCATTTACGACATTGAGGGTCATTTTCAAAAGTTTCCTTTACCTTTATCACATGCAGTTACCAATAAACTTGACTTTTGGCAACAAGGACATGATATCTTTACAAACCTATTTCAGACACCCAAGGATGACCTGGTGCTATATTCTCCTAATGACTTTCGGTCATACCTTGAGGATTTTGATGATTATTCCTTTGAGCACTTGGATTTATTCCATGAATAAGATTATCAACCACCAATGTGCTCGGATATTGATAGGAGTAAGGACATTGTTTTCCCAAAGAAGGATCCTTGTGATAATGTTCTCCAGCCACCTTCGATTACTTTATCTTGTTGTGTCATTAAAGGTGTAGTTGGGAAGTATGTCTTTTGTATTAAGTTTCCTCCGAGGAAAACCCTAGAGTTCAAGGGTAGGTTAAATACATCAAGAAGAAGTCTTTCATCTCAGTCTCTCAGCCTTCCCTTAAGAGTTTGTCAGTCATCTTCTAGGTCCTTGCCAATCCTTTCCCAGGCTTCATATTGTGAAGACGTCCAAGGTAGCCGACTTTTTGACCCTTTGAGTCAGTCATTTGAACCTTTGAATTTTCATGATCCCTTCCTGAAGTGGATTGAGCACCTTCCTGAGAGAATGAATTGGATCCATTTTGTCCCTCCCACCCGCCTCCATGAGCTAGATCTTACAATTTCCAATGATGCAATACATTTTCTAACTCATGTTATTTTTGTGCTTAACTTATCACTGCTTTGGTTTATGATGAAGCACAAAGGTAGGTATTGTGAGATATTGCTAGGATGGTTTCACTGGTTATTTGACTACACCTAACATTCATCCAATAGGTAAGTAGAGGTAAGTAGGTATGCATTTGCATTCATTGTATATACCATCTACATTTCATGCTAGAGTAGTTGTATTTCCATTTGTATATATGCTTGCTTTCATTCTCTATACCATATATGAGCCGGGGGTGACATCACCAACCCAAATGATTACTAATAATCTTCTGTTGAGATCAAGTAGGTCATAGGTTATACTAGAGATGTTGAGGTTCTCATGTGCTCTACGGTGAGTACATGTCCCCGAGTTGGAGCCAGATGTTATCTCCTAGCCTAGGGATAACTAAGGAGATTATGTCTCAAGGCCCATGAGTCCGAGACATGGAGTACCGAGATCCATATTGACTTGAGCCTGGCCCTGGAGGGCCCATCCTTCTTCTTCTTCAGTGCCTCCACCTTGTCAGCAACAACAACATGCATCCCATCGACCTAGTCCTTCAACAATAGTGGGTCTTGCTCCATGAGGTAATGAGTCTGGGTATCATGGTATGTGTCAATATGATTCTCAAAGCATTTGAATATATGCATTTAATTATTTTGACTTATAACGTGTGCTTGGACCTTATGCATTTCCACTTGTCCACACCTGGGGGGAATGACATGATGCCCTAGTAAGCTGGTTCCCATAGGGTTTGATTTTCCACTGGGGGGGTTCATGAAAGGTCATTGTACGTTCCCACCATACTCACCACTTTTCATCTTTTTCCCTCTCATTGTTATCCACAATTTTGGTCATCATGATGATGTTATGATGATGGAAAATCAAGCTCTTCACTAAGAAAACTTTC
>ML801700.1:0-49063 GCA_009831015.1 Picea engelmannii | reverse complement strand
TCTCTCTCTCTCTCTATGTGTGTGTGTGTGTATTAAAAAATAATAGACACAAAGATCTATTTTTTTTAGAGAATAAAACATTTACAAAACACTTGGAATCCCTTCAAATATCGATTTTACCCTTCACCTGCACAATGAGAGATTGTATGATCTCTTTTCGTAGAGTTGAAAGGGAGAAAATAACAATAAAAAATGTTTTTAAGAGTCAAACAAGTAGGACACATCTAAGGAACGTGTCAAACATGTGTTTGGCACATGTGTTGTTTTAGGACACATGAAAAACACGTGTTAGACACATGCCAAACACGTGTCCTAGCGTGTCATTGTATGACACGTAGGATACAAACACAACACCTTTGGGAGTCATGTCTTGCTACTTAGACTTAATATGGTTCGTTCATTTAACTGTTGAAGGCACACGTTTTTAGGACCCACCTTGGGCTTCATGAATTTGTGCATTAACAAACTTTCAATGTAACTTGAGCTCACATGAAGCTTAATATAAGAAGTGAACCAAGAGATCTTGGAATAAGATAGAATGAATGGAATTCATAATTAGTTAAGATGAAGGTTTTCATGGGCTATTTGGGACCTTTGGAATATATTTTCTTACTCATTCTTGAAAAATACAAAACCAACCACAAATGGACTCTTGGCCTCTGACCAAGTGAATTACTAATTTTGAAATGTAATTATAGGAACTCTTTCAAATAGTTTGATTAATGGGGTTCAGACTGTTAATAGATTAGATTAATGGATGATTTGAATCTGGTAGTTGAAGCAGTTGTGGTGTTGAATTCCTAGGATTGTATAAAACTTAATTATGAGAAATAATATGAAAATCTTTTGGAGTTAGTTCATTTCCTTGACAATTTTGGGTTTCACTTATACAATTGATCATTCTAGATCTTAAGAGTTAATTGCTCATTCAATGAAGAGACACTGTAAACAATTATAAGGGATATCAACCCTTTAGAGGAACACATTCAGTAGAGAGTTGGAGACCTCTCTGAATTGACTCTATAATTTTGTAATAAGCTCCTTTAAAATAACCATTTGAATTTCAATAAAATATTGCTTATAATTTCCCTTCCTATTTTATGCAATTGTGTTTGTGTTCATTGGCCTTCTATTGTGTACTTTGTTTCATTGGCCCCATACCTTACATCAATTTTCTATCCCAAGTATTTTCTATTATGTTTCTAAGTGCAAGATAATGGTCAATGGTGGAGTGCTTTAGTTTATAAATAACTTGACCTTTGGCTCTTTTCCCCTTTTCCATTCCCTATTTGTTCACTTTTTTCTCCATAATCCATCCCATGAGATTTCTAAACATTGGATTGATCATGATGGTTATGTATCTTCTTGGGTTGTTTTTGTCTGACCCACGAATATGGAAAAACAAGGCTCATTTCCTAGCTACTTGGGAATACCTCTTTAATCTATAAACCATATTAGATACATTTTTATAACTTTTAGTAATTTAAAACAAAATATAAATTAGTCCATACACAATATCCAATGGTGATGGTGGAAAATATCCAAAACATATTTCAAATAGGGACATTTTTTCCAAGGAAAACCTCAAGGCGAAACCCAATGGATGCCTCCCCACACTCGTAGTTGGAAACCCTAGTAAACTCCTTGGCATAGACTAGTGCACCCAATCTAAAGGGATTTGAACCAGACACTTGTTGACATGGAACTAACCAAATTCCCAACAACATTGGCGACAATTGGTTGAGCTAACCCTTTCGGCTAAAAATGTTTGGAAACACTTTAGCCCACCCTCAAGCACTTAAGTTTAAGAGAGATTGTCGTTACTTTTTGAACCTCATATAAATCGAGGGGTATACTACTTACATACACCTTGCATGTATTTCTAGATGGGCTTAATGACCACCTACCCCTCTTTCCAATCAAAACAAACCTTTGTGATATTTGAACTTAGACGGGTAGGGGAAAAGTCCTCTTGATTTCTCATCACACCACATGCTCATGTGCATTTCAAACAAGGAATTATTAGTTGAAGTCTAGACAATCTCGTTATAGGAATGTTGTATGAAAACAAAATTTTCATTTGATGTCCTTTGATAATTCTAATTGTAACCTATCATAAATTTTACCAAAATCCTATTAACCACCTCTATATGTGCATCATCTTGAGAGTGAGTATCCATCTTATCCCATAATGAAGTGTAAAAATGTATTGAGAAATCTAGTATCTCTACAATATATGATGCGCCTTGGTATCCCAAAGTGCATTCAAACCCTTTCAAAGAACAAGCTTATTGCTTCTTGTCCTTTGATGATTTTCTTACAAGCCATTAGAATGCATATTTTACTAGACTTATTGATTACCACACACAAGTAGTCATGCCCTCTTATATTCCTCATCAAACCCTAACAATTTCCATGGATTTACTTTTCCATAGCCTTAATATAAGTACCAGAAGAAGATTTTATAGTCCCTACTTCCTATTGCTAGGCTCATTGGTACAACATAATATACAACCTTTGATAAACCTATCTAATTCTACCAGTATCTTGGACCAATAAACATACCTTGATAACACTAAAATGTCCAACAACATTAGAGGTATGAGACTCTCTCATCAATTTTACTCTTTTCTCCTTTGGAAAACACAAGTTTCCCATATTGTAGCACAATCCATGTTGGAGATGATAATCAACCTTATTGTCTCCATATGCTAGTTTTGGATGGCCTTGTAGTTGATGATACATCTCCCTCAAGCCTTCATTTTCAACATATTGTCCCTTTTATGCATCAAGGGTTAATGGCTCCATATGATAATGGCTCTCGAAGTCGTGATTTGGGGTGTTGGGGGTCTTCATGACATATAAAAAAACTTGTTAGCAGTGCCTTTCTTATACTTGATCACTAGATAAAAATGTTGTAGAAACCCATCCACTTCAAATGTATTGCTTGTTGGAGCTTACTATGAGTCTACAAGTGGTCCAGAGGTTAATGATCAATATGGATAACGGTCTTGTTACCCAATAAATCGTGCTTTAATTTCTTCACTACATGCACCAAGGAATAGTCTAGTTCCTTGTCATTGGTAGGGTAGTGTTGGGCCTGAGATATGATCACTTTTATGATGGTTATTATACACTTTTGCCACATGTACATATGTGTTTTTCATCTTTTGAAGGAGATTTTTGAAGAATTTTATGATAAAACAATATGATCGACATAAGGTACGTATGATTCATGTTTAATGATTGTATCGAGTATAATTCATCATGTTTTTACACTTCCAAGGATCTGATTCATGTTTTTTAATGTTACATGGCGAAAATGCACTACGTTTCTGCTTCCGACACTCAGTTTGGCACTCATTCCGGTACTCGATCCAACACCACGTTTTGCACAAAAATGAAGGACGACTTGGCAGTTATGGTATTGGCCGCCAGTGATGGGCGAATCGAGAATGTTGGTTTTGTTCATGCTTTCCCCCTCCAACTACTGAGCTCCTGACAACTCAGTTTCAGTTGTTCAAGAGGGTGATTATTGGCTCGCTCTGTTTTATCAGTTAGGGCACCATTTAATGCAAATTGTCGAATTTAGAAGTGGTTCGACCCTCCTATGGTTGACCACTTGGTTTGTAAACATTATAAATACCATCGAGGTGGTCAGACATAAGTTAAGTAGCAAAAGCATCAGTGTGATAGGTAGAAATACGTTTTTACTCTGTTTTGGCATTTTACATTGCCAGATTATACAAGAACTGTGTTTTTGAGTTTTTATGGTGAATTCATCTTGCTGAGCACGTGGTGTGCTTTTAGAAAGTGACCACGACTTGCTGGGGGGCCCATCAACAGTCTGGTAACTGTCTTTGTGTTTGTTTATGCATTTCATAGTTTAATTGTTCTCTTTATTTTCCTGTACATGCATTTTTATTATGTTAATTAGTTTGTCGTTGCAATTTAATTGTTTTGATTCTCTTTTGCAGGTTAGTATGATGAATTGTGTTAGCATGCATTAATATTGTAGTTAGAAACGGATCTGCAGACCCCTAGACTAACCCCATGTGTGATTAGATATTAGATTACATATTTATTTATGATTTTAGAATCAAGTTTAAAACATAGTTTTAAATAGAATAGAACATAGTTTTTATTTGGGTTTTCTTTGACAAGGATTTGATGGATGGATAGAGTTAATTTCAGTTTTTAATTATAGCTCGATTGTCTCATTTTTATATAGATCTTGTTTAATTAATTGTTGATGAATCTAGTTGTTAGTTTACTTTTTAATGTCATGTTTTAAATTTACGTTCTTAAGCATTTCTTTATTGCAGTTTGAATTGTTAGAATCGATATAACATAGTTTTCAATTTATGTAATTTTCTTTCTAGAGTTAAATTGCAATTATATTTCTTAGTTAATGGTTGAATCTAGTTTTGCTTACGTAGTATAGAAGTATAATGATGACCTCATTGTATTGTTGATGGTTAATAAATGAATATGCAGGGTAATTGACGATTGCTTTTGTCATGGCTAAATTCTCATTGGATTGTTTAATCCATACCTTTCACTTTTCCATTGAGATTAGTGTTGAGCTTATACCGCTGGAATTGTCCTTTGTTGTCAAGTGCCATCGAGATATTATCAGACACCGGAGACATTCACACAACCACCAACATTATATTTGAATTGTCATAGGTTAAAGATAGTTTCTTGCTTTCGTAGGTTAAAGATAGTTTCTTGTTTTTGTAGATTAGAAGAGATAGTTTCTTGCTTTCATAGTTTAGAAAGATAGTTTTATTGTTGCTGTAGGATAGATAGTTTTTTGCTTTGATAGGTTAGAGAACAGTTTGCTTGTCATAGACTAAAGGTTAGTTGCTAGTCTTTCTTGCTTTCAATAAAATAGATTTCCTTTCATGAATTAGAAATAGTTTTGAATTAAGAATTTAGTCCACTTGCCTCTTAAGCTAGATAGTTGTTTAATGAGAAGTTTTAATTTGATTGCTTGCAGTAGTTAGTTGTTTTTTCTTACTTGTCTATTTTCTTTAGTAGGTTAGTTAGTTGTCTTTGTTACTTGTCTATTGCTTTAGTAGGTTAGATAGTTGTCTTTGATTATTTGTTTACTTGCTTTAGTAGGTTAGTTAGGTGTCTTTGCTTGCTTGTTTATTTATTTGCTTTCATAGGGTAGTTGCTCATTGAATGTAGGTTGGCAAGTTTAAATAGTTTGCTTTTGTTAGTTTCTCATTATTATGCTTAAATAGTTTGCTTTTGCTTATTGTTATGAATTAGTTTGCTTCAAGTAGGGTTTTTACTTGCTATCTTAGAACTATCCATCGATCCTTGGCCCAAAAGTACTTAGGTTACATAGTTTCAATTTGCTTAGTAGGGTTTTCTCATTAGACAGATTTGCTTGAGTAGATTAGCCTTAGATAGCTACCTTCCTTAGTTAGAATATACACCTACCAGCCCTTCTACCTTTGGCATATATTTTTCTACAACTCTAAGTTTACTTACCTCGAGTTGACAATTTAATTGAGGGTTTTTAGTGTGTTTTTATTCCAGAGGTTAATGATCAATATGGATAACGGTCTTGTTACCCAATAAATTGTGCTTTAATTTCTTCACTACATGCACCAAGGAATAGTCTAGTTCCTTGTCATTGGTAGGGTAGTTTGTAATTGATCCATGAAATAGATTTGAATGGTAGTAGAACAACCTCCCCCTTTGCATTGACACTTCAGCCATAACATATTCATTGGCATCAATCTCCACTTCAAATGGATTCTTAAAGTTAGGTTGTGTTAGGACTAAGGCTTGACTAATATTCAGATTCAATTCTCCATATGATTTTTGTTGATTCTCACCTTACCAAAAACTCTTACTATTGGTTGTCATAACATGAAGTGGTGCTGCTAAAATGGAAAACAATGCTATGAACTTCCTCAAATATTGGAAATCTCCCACAAAAATCCCAACTTCAAGGACATTAATACGAGTGGGCCATTTAAGGATGGCATCTATATTTGTATGATCAATCTTCCACTTACCTCCACCAATTTAGTACCCCAAGTACACCAAGAAAATTTTATAAAACACACACTTCTTTATGTTTTCTTGTAACATGTGTTTCCTCAATGTCTCCAACACCTACTTTAGACAACATGCTCATCCTAGTAAAAATAAAGATCAAAATGTCATGTATATATACTATGACAAATGAATCTATGAATGGGTGCAACACATCATTCATAAAATTCATAAAATTTGTTGGTGCATTACTCAAACCAAAAGACAAAATCACTAACCATTTGAACATATTACTTGCTTTGTATTGAAGGTGGCATTCTCGTCCTTGTTACACCTCATATTCACTTCAATGTACCCTACAATTTTTCACCAAATGTGGACCATCATATGAGCAGATTATGTTCTTCATATATCATGATGAGCCAAAAGTGTGGTTGTATTTGTACTCATGTTTTATATCATACCATGCGTAGATGTTCTATGTATTGGTGTAGGGATTATGTAGTAGCTCCAAACCCATTGTGTTCAGTCACGACCCATCCTTTTAGTTCCCATTTCAATATAGGCATTGATATTATGGTTCCGGATGACTGCCCCTCGATGTTGGTAACTCTTCATCATCTTGGTCATTTATGATCTTCTTAGGTATGCAACTGTCTCGAGGTGGATCGCCTCTCTCAATCCTTTGTATATGATGTAAAAGTGTTGCTTTTGTTGTAAAGGTTGTCACACCTATGTATAACACAATTATTTTATGCCTAAGAATGTATCCCTATCTTATGTATTCATGACACTTTGGCCATCTACTATCATATATGTTTTTGTAGATGCTCACTCAGTTTCATTTTTATCAAGGAAGTCTCATAGTTCTCGAGGCAATACATGTATCCCAAGGCACTGGTCACATTCTCCAAGGCACATATGGGTTATTTATGCATACATGGAAATCCTCTACACATTCCACATTGAGTATTCCAAAGTTCCCTCCTATTTCATCACTTTTGATCTATTTTATGCATGAATTGAGGGCTAGCCTACTATTTTGGACGTCATACTAGCTATTGGGGGTTTTATGACCCATTTTTTTTTGACTTGGAGGGTCACTTACATGCTTCATGGAGATGCATTGACATTAGATATGGACATGGTTATGTATTGGAGACATATTTCAAGGGTTTATGAGAATTATTTGAGGGGACATCCACCTTTTGAGGAATTTCTTACTCCTTCCATGAGGCCGTTTCACATTATGAGGCTGTATGTTGGACCTTTGCTTGCTTGGGGATGCCTCTACACCATGATTTGAGGTCATGAACACACTTTATCCTTATAACATTGATCTAATTAAGAAAATCAACCTCTCTTCTATGGGATGATCCCCATTCTCATGAGGGTTTTATGTACAAGTGGCATCTTTTACTTGTTTTTGATTTAGTTTCCTTGTTTATGTGTATGGCAAGTCTTCTTTTATAATTATCCTAGGCTAATTTTAGGGAGAAATAATTAATAAAGAATGAGAAGGATGTAGAATCCTCCTCTATAAATAGAGGCTCTTCTCGCATTCCAATTTGTTGTGAATTGTTGGATATCATTTTGAGAATAGAATTAAAAGAAGATCTACCTATTGAGGTTTTGGTGTTAATTTTGGAGCTCTCTTTTTCTTGGTTATTTTCTTGGTGCATCAAAGATAAGTTTAAATGTTCCAATGCTTCTACTAGCTAGCAAGATTGATCCATTTGATGAGTTAATTAACTACTTGGAAGGAGAGCATTTAGGGTTTATTTTCTTCCATCTTCATTTTCTTGGTTTGTTAAGTGCTCAATCTCTTGTATTATCTTTCCTTTGGTTCCTTGACAATTGTTTTAAGTATTTTATTTAAGCCACAACTGATCTTGTTGGTGAAGGTTATTTCCCTTGAGGAAACCTTTCTTGTAGGGACTTGGTCTCCACACCTTGTCTTGATTTGAAAAGGGATTGATTTACCCTAAGGTTCCAATCTCTTACCCTCATCTTTAAAGATATGAATGACCAATTATTAGAGGGGCATACTTCTTGACCCCATAAGCCCTAATTGGATAAAAAAAGGAACTTGTCCTATATCCAACAACCAACCAAAAAACCCTAAAAATCAAAATTTTATTTTGTTGTTTAGAAGGAAATCTAACGATGAAAATCAAAGAAAAACATTTAGTTTAGATTTCATTCATTTTCTACTGTAAAGTTAACGATTTATTTTATTTCCTAGACAAGTTTACCCTAGGGTTTATGATTGCTTGTTGATCTCTAACGCTAAGGAAGAAAAGCAGACCTATAGAAGGATGCTTCAAGGCCTTATCTAACATTTTGTGGGCTGATTTAAGGCATTTCTCAAATCTAGAAATTAAATTGCAGCAATAAAAATAAGATTTGGTGAAACCCTAAGGCTAGGGTTTGGTGCTTCAAGGTGTCTTATTACTCATACCTAGCCTCTACTTAATTTCTAGATTGTTTATATAATCTTACCTTACATATCTAGAGGTGAATTTTTTCTCTAATGTGATAATAATTGATTATGATTTACTTAGAGGTTTATTTGGTGAATTCCAAGTGCTAACTAGTAAAACCCTAGGGGGATTCACCATCTATTTTAGAAGTTCTTGCTTAGTTAATGCTTACATATCTTTAGAACTTGTTTCTAACACTTTTTTAGCTATTATTTTATAGAAAATCTCTCTCCCAAGTGGAAATATCCAAGACATCTTGCTCTCTTGTGCTTAACTTCTCTCTTGGATGGTGTTTTTCATGATCTAAAACTGAAATTTATGTGTTTTTATTTATAAAATGACTTAAAAGGTGAAGGAAATCCCTAAGATTTTCCTCTCTTAGTTTATAATCAAGTGGTAAACACAAGCACAAGTTGCACCTTTGATTTATGCCACATGTCTTCACTCTTTGTGCTTTATAGTAGCTTAAAGTGGTTCTAACATATTGGAAGTTTTATTTGTTGAGTGATAGACTCAAATAAAAATCTGAAATTGCTAATATTGTTTATCTTAAAATATTTGGCACACACATCCACTACCTCCTTACCTTTTCTTTCAAGTGGATATAATTGTGGTTTGTACTATTGTTTCTAGTTATATATCTGTAAAGCATTGTAATCAATTATTGGAATCCTTGCGCATGGTCTTGTTACATATATTGTGGATTCATTAGAGTAAAACATATGCTTGCATGATTTTAATTCACTTGAAGAGGTTTACTTTCATTAATCGGGATACCCCACTTGGCTTCTAGGAGTTGGCCTAAAATGTAGGGGAAAGTGTACCAAGGTGACATTGATGCACTTCCCATTTTGTTGCCATAGTTAGCACCTATGTTGGGACTTTTCACAGGGGTGCTAGTTTAGGAAATACTAGTTGTTAATATGGACTTGATGATATCCATATTCTAGATCTATTTTGGTGAGGTACCATGCATGTTGTAGCTGATCTAATGACTCATCCATCTTGGATAAGGGCTATGCATTCTTGACAATGATCTTATTGGGAGTTCTTGGCATTATAACTCCTTGCTCCAATGAATCCTATAGTTGCATCTTCACCTCATATGATTATAATATGGGATGTGTGTATGGTACTATGTTTGGTAAAGGAGAATCTAGTAGTAACTGTATCTCATGCTCTACTTCCTTCTTTGGAGGCATACCTTTTAGCCTTGAAACACTTCTCTATACACTTGTAAAATATCTTTCAACTATTGCTCTTGTTTTTTGTAGATCCTTCTATGGATGCCTTCACACCCACTGACTCGATGTATTTATGGTCTGGCCTCATAAAGAGAATTACATAATTCTTACTTGAGTTAATCAATCTCTTAACTTGGTGGGCACTCACGAAAGAGATCTTAGAATTCCTGTTATATTCTTTGATGATAAAATATTTACCACCTTGACTAGAAAATGTTTGATTTCCATTCTTTTAAATATGGCATCCCTAATATGGGTGAGGGAATACCAAACACTATACCATATAGATCAATAGGCAATGTATTGCCTTCTATTCTATCAATAAAATTTGTACCAATAAAAAATCTAAGCTTAGTACTTGGTAAATTTTAATTCTACATATTTATTCACCCACCCCAAATGGGAGAAATGAGGGTGATCATGCATATATAAACTAAACTTACTTACTAATACTAGATCTGTAATGAGGTTGTCCTATGAAGAAAAAATAATCAAAGCATCTACCTTATTTTTCTTTATTTGAATCTTGATATGGAACAACATAATAATCTCCTTCTCCTCTTTGAGATTGAGGCTACCCTTGTTCATATCCTTCATTGTGGTGCATGGAATTTTCTCATCCATATTTGAGCTACTTTATATATCCTTTCCCACTTCCACACATAGAGGATTCTTCTTATTAGACTTCTCCTGCATGCAATTCTTATAATTTATCTTTCAATGCAACTGCTAACATTTTTCTTGAGTGTGATAATCAATGTTGCAAAAGTCACAATGGTTGTTAGGGTCATTGAACATATATGAAATGGTGACAATATTCTTATTTTTTCCTTTCCCCTTTTGTTTTCACCTTTATTGGAATCTCCCTATTGGTTAGACTACTTTGAACCACTTGGATACCCCTTTTTATTAGTATATTCAATGTTCTGGTCGTGTACATATGCCTCATATATAGTCTTTGGGATGAATAAAATAACTTGCCTCATTATGTGGTCGTGAAGGACACACAGGTACTTTATGACCATGTCTAGGTGATTGGGAAAGATCTTGAATCAAATGGATTGTTTTTGGAACTCCATATTTTCCTCTTGTACAGTTTGTCCTTGCCTTCAATGATAGTAGTGCCATTGAATCCACCGCTCCTCTTCACACTTGATAGAGTAAAACTAGGACTTGAAGATGTTTTTCAATCCCTCCCACTTAGTTATCAATGTGCCTTCCTTCATCCTAAGGGTCTCGATGTAGCTTTACCAATAAGTACACACATGACCTTCTAAAATGATTATGGACAAATATATTTTGTGCTCCTCCCCTACATTATACATATTGCATAAGAAATTACCACCCCCAAAATGTATCATAAATAAGAAATGGATTATCAACCATATTAAGAGGTAATTAACAATTTTAATCATATAATGGATCAAACTCCTATTTCCCTTTGAAAAATTTTCACCTATGATATTTTGCATGAAAAACAATGTGGGGTTAAGTTATTTTGCACAAGAAACAATCTAGGGTTAAATTATATGGCATGATAGATAATGTAGAGCTAACTTATATGGAATGATAAATAACTCAAGTTTAACTTACCATTTTGAAATTTTTATGAAAGTAGATTAATGAGGTCTTTGAACATTTGGAAAATCCCTCCTTTTTTAGTCCTTTTATATTTACTTGAAACCTATGATTAAACTAGGTTTTCTACCTTGTTTGAATAAAGTCAACAAGACAACCTCCTGAACACACTCGGTTGGATGCTCTTCTTGGAAAAACCTAACAAGATAACCCTATGAAAAAAACTAGGTCCAATTCCCCACTTGACAAAACATTATGAGAGGACCATTTTAACAAACTGTGTCAAATTCCCTACATAAACAAACACCGATCACTTCATATAAGATGCAATCCATGAATAAAAGAAGCCAGATGGAATGGAATCTTTAGAACCTTAAAAAATAATGGTGATTCAATGTATCATAATTTAATTTGTTCTATCATATTATGTGTTTCTTTACCCATGCTATATATATTTTGAAAGATGTATTTTTTTTAGACTTGATTGTGTTTTTCTTTAGGTTTCATTGGTCATTGAAGGTACATGATATAAACAATTTCTTACACAACAAAGTTATGTGCTACTGTAGAAAAACATTACATATTCTAGGGTAATTTATTTTATAATATTTTAAACGAGGTTTTTTTTATCAAATATTTCAGATATTGGATGCTACCCACTGGAATTGAAGATACATGTGATAAAGAGTTTCTCAATGGAGAAAGATACATATAATTTCTATGGTAATCCTTCAATTTACTTAATCAATTTATGCCTTGTTAGTTTAGCCATAATTGAGTGTGGTTTTAGGTACCTGAAAGCTTGTGGTTTTCATTGTATAATCTAAAATGATTTATGAGGACCTTTATCCAAGTTTCTTTAAGTTTAATTGATGTAAGTGCTAAGAATCCCCATTTTTTCATGTTATATTCTCATAGGCTTGTTATTTTTCTTTTTCTAATTCATGTTTTTCATTTTTGTTTCTGAGTATGGTATACGAGAGTTATTTATAGATAATGTATACGTGGCACTCAATTTTACCCCTAATAACTTGATGCAAAAATCTATTAGGAGCATTAGTTTTGTTCTAGATGCAAAGCTAAACCCTAGTTGCAAGGAGAAAGCAAATCAAAGGTTCTTACTAAAGGTTAGGTATTATTTAGTATTTATATTATTCCTATAGAGATAAACTATTTTTTTTAGTATTGTTGCTTTCCAATTCAAACCTATGTAGCCCATTTGGGCATCGTGTCATGATTGCATATTATTATTATTATTATTGTTATTAAATTTAATCATGGATAGTATAGACCCTAATCCACTGCCACATTAAAAACATGAGTCATTTCCACCACAAGTTATGGAAGTAGTTTTCCAAATAAATGTTGAAGAGGATGCTAGACAAGAAAAGTGACTAGAAATGAAGCAAGAATTATCTCTACAATGAAGAAAGTCACCATAATTATCTAGAATCGCTTAAAAATATTGTTGGAGTGATGTTGATGCATCTAACTGTAATGATGTTCAGATCCAAACTAATGATAGACATATACATTATTAACTCTAATGTCATTCAACTATGTAGTGTGTTAGGGGCACTATTCCAAGCTTTGATACAACTGTTCTTCTTAAAGAAGAAAATAATGTAGAAGATATCATTATCTATAAAGTTATTGACGAGTTCAATATAAGAAACCTAATTTTGATATGCTTGGATCCTTGTGGTAATGATCCAATTCTTTACACTATTGGTACCAATGACATGTGGACACATAATATGCATGATATTTTTCTAGTTCATATGGTGTATGTAGATGAAGGTGGCAACCTTATGCTGCACCACCCTTCATTAAATGGAATGATATCATAGTTATCTTTGAGTGGGTTAGACGAATATCATCAAAAACATTTCATTGTAGTAATCAAATGCGGGTTTTATATGGGTCTCATTCAAATGTGGCACCCTTATCAAGATATGGTCATTTTTTCAACATTGACATAAATAAAGTCATTCAAATGGATAAGCCTTTTATACAAAACACAAATCCATTTGTTTTTTTTGCAATGGCCAACCAAGGCCAACCTAAATTAATGGATAACCACCAAGATTATATTTTGGCTATAATACCATGAAATCTACCAGATATTCCCAACAATCCATGAAAACTACTATATCTTCCAATACTCCTTCATGATTAATAGTATATCAATCAACTAACTGAAGGACTATGGGAATATGATGTAGATTAGTTAACTGAAGTTTCTCCATTTTTTACTTAGTCATGGCATTGATGGCAACTCCTAGGTTCATTAAAGTATTTACAATAGAAATATTGTTAATGTGAATGTTGACAATAAGGATTCAAAGGTATACATACTTGGTCATAATGATATTTCCTGGCATCAGGTAAGCTAGTTTACCAATTACATGGACAATTTAAGGATCCTTATTTTTCCTACCAGGCTTCCTTGCACAATTCACGAACAACGTTGACATATATATGAACATCTTTAATGGCTTGAAACAAAGGGATTTTGACACAAATGTTTTTCAACTCTCTTAGGAAATCAAACTCACGTTGAATGAGTGGTTTGTCCAAACTTAACCTCTTTGGACAGGGAGGAACAATATCAAATGATTGTGGATAATATACCATTCCCGGGGGAGAGTTATGTACTACTATAGGAGTTTTATTAGCATGATAGGCATGTGTTTTTAGTTGGTAAGGAACTTCCTCATCATCATCATGTTCAAGAATAATTGGGGAAGTCCTATTATTAATCACTTTCACTAATCACAAACACATATCTTGGAAATCAATAGGGGAACTGAAGTATGTTGGGTAACTTGATAAATCAATGTTGTAAGCGAGTTGGGATACTTTATTGTTTGGCTTAGGAATGGGTTGTGCAATTGTTTAAGGAGGTTAATAGGATGGAAATTGCAACTATTGTGGTTGTTGTAGTTGTGAGTGTTGTTGTGGTGGGTATGGTTGGGTTGGATATTGTGGAATATTTCCAAAAGGAGGCCCTCATCATCCTTATTACCATGGTTGGTTTTGGGCTTGCTAAGGAGGCCATTACTACCAAGGCATGGGTGGATACCACTTTTGGGGAGGATATTGAGCATTATTAAAATATGAAGCATAATATTATGATGGGTCTTGCATCATACCTGATGGGTGAGGATACCATGGTTTCTTCTGAGCTATAAAATAGATTTTTTATGTGTCTTCATTAACTCCCTAACATACTACTTTTATTTCAGGAAATGAAGGGCAATGACTAGTTGCATGGTTCTCCTCACATATAACACAAGTTTCCACATTATTTAGAGGAAAATCCTATAGAGGTTGCTTCAAAGAGTGTCTTGATCCAACTTGTTTTGTTTGTATCTCTACATATTATATTGAAATATCTCAACATAATCTTCCATGCTTTCATCTTTATTTTGTGTAATTTTAAAAATCTCTTCTCATAGCTCTCTAGCTTTGCAATAATCTTGATATTTCTTTAGAAATATTTGTCACATTTCATCCCAAGTTCAAATGATATTTCCTCCAAGACACATTAACCAACGAAGAGTTGCTTCCTTAAGGGTGGCAGGAAATAATTTAAGCTTCTAAGCATCTAAGGAATACTCATAAATTCCATCCAAGCACTCTTTTATATTATCATTTAAGCTTTAAATATCCATTATGATGGGTGGAGTGTCCACTCAAAATGTTGGACATTTCAAAATTTTATACATAGTTTATCTCCAGAAAAATTAAGCAACATTATGACTAATTGTGAAAACCTACACACTATAATCATAACTTTGACAAAGTACATCAAATTTGAGTTGAAATGTATCTAGATATTCACTAGCTATGCCATAGAAATTAAGCTGTGCAGAGGGTGGAATATTTTTCATTTGAACTATCCCCTTAGAATCTCAAATTGAAAATTGAAAATTTGTGGGTTCTTGATGGTTCAATTCTCCTCCTTCTTTGTCATCCATATTGTCTTTCAAAAAATTAAGCTCTCCTTGTCCTGGAGATTCTACATAAGGAGTTGATTTTGTAGAAAATTATAGTTCTTCCACATGGTTTTCTTGAAATTTTGATTCTTCTTGACCACTAATTAATTCTTCTATTTAATGTTTTCTAAATGCAGGATTTGACGAATTGGAGCTCTGCTAGGGTTTTCATTCTGATGTAGGGTTTCTGCGAAGATGTCTATTACTCTCGGCCACTCGTGGGCCTGGGCGAGCCATGGATTCTCTGGAGGGAGGGCCGCGAGGTGCCTCCTACAACCAAACAATTTTGCATAACCAAAGAAGCGGTAGAATTCAACGAGAGTCCTTTGATCCCCCTGTGATGTCAAGTATTAACTATTCTTTGAAGGAGTCGCAAAGGAGAAATCTATGGAGATAGATCCTGGACCAACTCATGCAAAAGTGACTCGTCTATGGGAACTAGGGAAATGCCTACCCTAAGCACCTCTGGAACCGAAATATGTGGTCAACACTCCCAGAATCGAAGATCTTAAACAATATATGAGGGACTATGCTTTGGTGGGAAAATTTGTAAGACTCTAGCCTTCAGAGTGCGACTTAGTAAATTGGATACACCACTGGTGGAAACCTAAAGTACGATGTGATATGAAACTGGGATCCAAAGGTTTCTTCACCATTATCTTTCAAAATCTAAAAGATTAGAACCGTATCTTTGGTGGCAGACCATATTTCTTAAACTTAGCTGGCCTTTTCTTACTCTTATGGACTGAGAAGTTCATCCCCGAAAAGGAAGAATTCTTGCATGCACCAGTCTGGATCCGTCTTTATTCCTTGCCACAAGATTTCTGGTTAGAGGAGATCCTTGCCGGTATTGGAAACACCTTTGGAGCTTATGTCAAAGCATTTGATGCTACCAGACAGAGAAGGTACACATCTTACACTCACATTTGTGTATTTCTCAATATTTCCAAACCCCTCCGCAACTCCATTGCTTTGGAATATCATGATGATGAATGGTACCAAACCGTTGATTATGAGCACATACCTTTTCGATGCAGGAAATTCCATGAGCATGGCCATCTCTTCAGATATTTCCCACTAAATTCCATAAGCAAGGCATAAACCCTTGAAACAAGTAAATCAAAATAAATCTTTACTCAAGTTGCAGGTCGACGCCGCCAAGGTACCAAGAAAACAACGACACTCGTAGCGAAGGGATCTTCCATTAGTAACACTTTTGATGCCCTACAATAGATTCCAGAGGACTTAGGGTGGGTCGCAGGTTCCCCCCCAAGCATCCCCAACCCAAAGCGACCCAAAAGGAAAATCGATAAATAACTTTGTCTTGGAGTATATTTCTCCTAACCCCCCATCTGGTACCAAAGACAATGATGTTCCAGAACTAGAGGATGATGATGTAGAAATGGAACTAGATGAGCAGGCTTATCATAAACATGAACTCTATATCATTCCTCAATTCATCCACGGGCTCCTATGCTAGATCTAGTTCCGGCCTGGGTATTCATAGAAACCATCAGAAAGACTAACGGAAGCCCTCGAAGGAAAAAAAAGAAAAGAGGTCAAAAGTCCACCCAACAACTGATATAGGAGATCATACACTTTATGGTGAACTTGGGTCAGATTCAACTGATCTCATATAAAATTCCCCCTCTCCCTCCTCCACCCTCATCATGAAGCTCATCTCATGGAACATTCGGGGACTCAATGGTCGTAGCAAGAAACACCTTCTACGAGGTTGGATCATGGAAGAACAACTAGGAATTATTTTCCTTCAAGAAAAAAAATGCATAGGAGACGAGGTAGACCAAATCCTCACTCATTGTTGGAGACATCAAAGAGTGATGGGAACTGATGAAATAGGCACCACTGAGGGTTTGCCTATCATTTGGAACCCAAACTCTATGCTCATGGAAAATTTATTCACTACCAAATGGACCATCACGACAGAATTTCAAGTCATAGGCTCTAACAAATCAGGGCTCCCCACTAATGTTTATGTCCCTTCCATTCAGAGGGACAAGATACCCTTCTTACAGAACCTGAAATGGATAGGGAATATCATTGGCTATTGAAGATGGATACTGGGAGGAGACTTTAACATGATCTGCAATTTCAAAGAAAAAAGAGGAGCGATATGACGAATTGATGGTGAAAGCGGTCACTTTCAATCCTTGATTGACTGATTGAACCTTATTGACCTTGAATCCCACAACAAACTCTTTACTTAGTCAAACCACCACTCAAGTGCCCAACAAGTTTCTTATTGCCTCGACCGTTTCCTCATCTCGGAGCCTCTTATGCTGGAGGGGCTCTCCCTAGATGCTTGCATCTTAGACACCTCTGTCTATGAGAAATGGCCCATTCAACTCTAGGTGGATATCCCCAGCTCTCTCGGACAAAAACCCTTCATATTCGAGAAATTTTGCCTCATACATCCTGAATTCCATTCAATGGATCCAACTTGGTGGAAGGAAGCCACCATCCCTCATGGTTCTCTCATGTATCGTTTTCAGCAGAAACTAAAAAAATTTAAGAAACGCCTCAAGATGTGGAACAAAAATAACTTTGGAAACATATTTGAGGCCCAACATAACTTGAACCAACAAATTCAACTTCTCCATAATCAAATCAGGGACTAGGTTCTCATAGAGCAACTCAGGGAACATGAAGTCACTCTCAAGAAATAGATGGATGAAAGACACTCCTAGGAAGAAATCCAGGATCCAATGGCTCAAATAGGGGGAACGAAACACTAAATTCTTCCATCTCTCGATGATCCATCATAGGAATATAAATCATATCTCACACCTTGTATCTGATCAAGGCTAGGTCCTCCTAAACCATGAGGATATGGAACAATAATTGGTCTCCTACTACCAAGATATTCTTACATAACCCCCTCGCAACAGATCACATGCCATTGAAAGAATCACTCAACACATCCCCACCAACATAACTCAGGAACATAATGAAGCCCTCATGAGATTGATTACAATTGAAGAAGTGGATCAATATCTCTATGACACTCCAGATGGAAAATATCATGGACTCGACGAATTCATGATGGATTTTTTTTCGCAACTGCTATTCCATGATCAAGGAGGAGGTATGGGAACTCATTGAAGACCCCCACAAATTAGGTCAAGTGATCCCCGCACTCAATGTGACTTTACTTACCCTCATCCCCAAGGAAAAGAGAGTTACCCACCCAAAGCAGTTCCGACCCATCGCTCTTTGCAACGCCATTTACAAACTACTCACCAAGGTAATTGCATGATGACTCAAACCTCTGCTTACTTTCATCATATCTCCTAAGCAATCATTCTATGTCGAGGGAAGGAAAATTCTTGACAATGTCATCCTAGCCCATGAAGTCATCTGCTCACTACAATGCACATATACTCCAGGTATGCTTTTAAAGTTATATATTTCAAAAGATTTTGAGAAGATAAGTTGGTCTTATATGAAATATACCCTCCTTTCTTTTGGTTTTGATCCTGCCTTGTAGATTGGATTCTGAGCCTCACTTCCTCTATTTTCTTTTCCATCTTGATCATTGGTTTCCCCTCACGTCCTTTCTCTCCATCAATGGGTATCCCGGAAGGGGATCCCCTGTCCCCTTTCCTCTTTATCATCATGGCGGAAGGCCTTAGCCGATCCATCAAAGTGGTAATTTTTGACAAATCCTTAGCTGGGCTCCCCCTTCATCGCATCGAACCTACCGTTTCCCACAACCAGTTTGTCGATGATACCTTGATGATGGGCTCCCCCACTATTCGTGAAGCCCACCACATACAAGATCTTCTCCAAGCCTTTTGTCATGCCTCTGGGATGGATATCAATCAGGATAAATCTTATCTCTTCTTTTTTAACACCTCGCTTCCAGCCCAAATTCACCTCACCACCCTCTTGGGTTTCACTCGCAGCTCCCTTCCATCCAAATACCTTGGTATTCGCCTCATTGGAAAAGCTTCGAGGAACAACTCTTGGGAGGGTCTTCTTTCTTCCCTATACATAAGACTCTCCTCTTGGACTTTTCATACCCTAAATCTCCAAAGTTTCCCCATCCTCCTTAAGTCTATTATGCAAGCTTTTCCCATCTATTCTTTCTGAGCTCTGGCGGCTCCAGGTTTCGTTCTAACTATTATAAAAAATATGCAAATAAATTTTCTTTGGCATGGTGCAAAGACTGGTTGAAAAAGGGCCTTGATTAGCTGGGAAAAGCTCTGCAAGCTAAATCTCGCAAGTATTCTGGGGTTATGGGATCCGACTACTCTCAACAAGGTCCTAAGTGCCAAAATTTGGTGGCAATGGCTTAAATACCCCACTGATATCTGGGCTCGACTTTGGCGACAAAAGTACACCCCACATACTGCAGAAAAACATTTGATCAGATGGAACGAGAAAAAAATTGTCTCCTTGATTTGGAATGCATCTAAGCAAAACAATTCCTTGATTGCTGAACACGCTTTCTGGGAAGTGCGAAATGGAAAAACTGCATCTTTTTGGCATGAATCTTGGCAACAGTTTCCTACCCTAGTGCAAAAAATCCTCACAATAGATTTCCTTACTCCCACGAGTTAGGTGGGCCTCACCACCATGGTGGAATTCTAGCAAAGCCCCCCCCCTTGGCATCACTTGACATCTATGGAAATCCTCCAGGGCTTACCTCAATGTTCCATCACATGTGGATCTCCTGCCCTGGCATGAGGCCACTAATTCCAAAAAAATACAAATAAGTCAAGGAGAGGACATCCTTAGATGGGGATATTCGTCGCGTGGCACCTTCAATATACAATAAGCCTATAGTCTCAAGGCGACCTTCAAATTACTCGCACAGGAGCTGGTTTGGGGAAAAATCTGGATGGCAAAGCTCTGGCCCAAGATCAACACCTTCCTATGGATTGTCGCGCATAAAATCATCCTTACCTGGGATAATATAATGAAGCGAGTATTTGTCGGTCCTTCCATATTCCCTCTTTTCCTTGCTAAAGCTAAGATGAAAAATCACCTCCTAAATCTCTGCTCCTACGACTCTCAGGTTTGGGACCACGGTGCATTGGTAATGTGCACATCAGATCACAACCACGGTAAACTCAAGGAAACCATAGAAGGGTGGTGTGAAAAAACCTTTTGATCTCCCATCCTCAAACAGATATGGAAACTCTTGCCGGGTTTCATCCTCTAGCAGCTCTGGAAAGAATGAAACCAACGTATTTTTCAATCTTCACAACTTGAATGACGAGCGGTTTGGAAAATAATACAAGATAACATCCTTGAAACCATCCATTTGCAGCCTTGGAAAGAGGATGACCTGATCTTTCCTCCTCATGAACATAACATCATCACCAACAAGAATCTCAACATCATCACCTCTCCTCCCAGGATTCTTCCGTGGCTCCTCGCCACGAGTAGCCCTTCCATTTGGACGCCTCCACCACCTGGATTTATTAAGCTAAATTTTGATGGAGCTTCTAAAGGAAATGATGGATTGATAGGTTATGGAGAAGTCTTTCAATATTTCCTGGGCTCCATTATTTTTATTTCGGCAGGAAGCATAGGGCACAATTCCAGTAATGTTGTGGAGATTTGGGGCCTTCTTCGAGGTCCACAAATCGCACATAAACAAGGCTACCATCAGTTGATTGTTGAAGGGGACTCCCAAATAATACTCAACCTCTTTGCAAAAATTCTTCATGGGGCAAACCCCAACAACATCTCCCCCTATTGGCACCTTGTCAGTGGTTTTAATGCAATAACATATATTCGAAGGAGAGCGAACCAAATCATTGACAAGCTTGAAAATATAGGGGTGGAATATGAAGGGACATATTTAGTCTGTAAGGACACTTCCCATATGGAACATCCGATTCTCCAAGACTGCATTGCTCTAGTTCTTAGGTCAGAAATCCCCCCATATGGGGTGTTAGAGGGGTGCACGTGTCCACGGGGACGGGTGGTGTGTCCCACGCTTGCTGTGGCCATGTGAAGTGCACCTAGGATGTCACCCCCCCATTTTAATTACTTCCACTTATGTCTCCCATCAACATTCACTCTACTGTGTACTGACTCTCCTGCGCTTGCGTGCCACCTCTCCTGGTTTCTTCATGGAGACGACCGTTTCACCCGACCCATCACCTCAACGCTTGTGAAAGTTATTTCTTTGGTTTTTATATTGGCCTATTGCTCATCTTCTGGGAACCATTGACTCTTTCTCTTCAGTCTTGCACCCTCTCTGCATTTTTCTATGGTCTAGTTTCTCATCACATTTCCTTGCGACTGATTATTTCTCCTTGCCTTAACTGGCTATGCCTCGCCTATGAGGGAAACCAAAGAGAGGCCCCATTTGGAACCAAACATATGGGTGCATGGCTCACCAAGTTCCTACTGCTATTATCCCGGTACCCAACTCTTCAACCCCCCTTCATCCCACTCTTCTGGCCATCATAGCCTTCCCACTCTGTCTTCTCCCTCGATTTGTCGCATGGAATGGTATGACCAATAGGGAAATTATCTAAGTTTCGCCCCAAGCCCTCTCCTAGACTTACCTTCCTCCTCAAACCCACCCTGTTCCCCTTCGACTCCTCCGCCTGAGTCATCTTCCCAACTGTCACTTCCATCATACCCTGTCTCCCCCTTGGTGGAACCTCCCACCTCCGCCCAACCTCATTCTTGCTCGGACTGCACTCCATGCTCGCGCCTCTTTGCCTCTTGGGAGATCTTGCACAACCTTGTATTTGAATTTAGAAAGGATATGGATGACCTGCAGTTTCAAATGGAAAATATGGACCAACGAGGGGACATGCTACAATTCCTGTATTTCCTTACACTCTCCAGGTCCCGTGAGTAGTGCTTTTGTGACTACAGTGCTGGCCCCAACAACAAGCAACTGGGAGAAGGCCCTGAGTGACACAGAGGGGCAGGTTGTCCATGGGCTTGATTCTTATTTTTTGCATGAGCATAACTGGTAGTTTCTTATGTTTAGTTTATCAGGAGCTCGGGACTTGGTGTTTTATATTTTGTTAGTTAATTATGCTACTCTTTGCTTATTCTCGGGCCTTACATGGCACCTTGCATAAACAATTCATCTTTGATTTTCATAGACAACTTAGTGGTGCCTCATGAATTTGTTTCTATATTGGCTGAATTGGTTTTCTTTCTGGTCAATTCAAACCAACCAACACTCTTGTATGATTGTTAGTATTGTAACTTATGATTTTGAAAGGTAATATATATATATATGCTTACTTAAAAAAATAAAATTAATTCTTTTATTTATGCACTAGATGGTATGAGTACAACTTCAATAGGGGAACTGATTCTAAGGTTGGTTGGCACAATATTAGATTCAACAACTCCTTTGTTGGAAGTAGATTAACATTCAAATGGTACCCATGTCTTTCCTCCATTTACCAATTTTCCTGCCAGTATGTTAGAAGTTTTAGTGGTTCTTACTGCACCACAAAATATTCCTTTGGAGTTTCTAATTCTACACATGCATCCTATATGCTCTATTGTTTATGTGGAACACTGCATATGAAATCCAACAAAAGGGGTCTGCCAATAGTTTCCCTGAGCTGATCCCCTTACCATGTGTTTTTCCTAAATTAGTGCAAAGGAGTTTTCCTAATCCTTTGGTATATCCTCGGCAACGACACCAAAAATGATAGGAAAATCAAATTCCATGCTTTAATCGAGTAGAGGTCCAATCTACTTGCTCATTTCATTATCAACCTAGGATTCCGTATGCTTACGAGATGCTTGTGCAATGTTTATGCAAGACTGAGATTAAATGTTTACTCTAATTAATTTAAATTCTCTTACTTTCCATAAAACCAAAGTTCATTTTAATTCAAACATGAAATTGTGGGCTATAGGAAACTAGATAAGTCCTATTCAAAAGTGTGTAATTCAAGTAAACGAAAAATCTATAGTTTAGTGTAAAATAAAAACTGCATAAAATTCACTATAAATCCAAGAAAAACACAAAATCAAAATTCTTATCCTTATAAAAAATGTTTGTATGATACGAGAACCATTTAACATTTGCTACAATAAATAATCCGCATAAAATAATTACAAAAGTATAAACAATTAATTTACACATAACCATTGTTTCTCCCGCAAGGAAGAAAGCATATCTAATAAAACAATCATACCTGAGCCAAGATCAAGCCCTTTCTTTGTATTTGAAATTTCATAATTGAAGAAAAGAGAGAAGAGCATAGGCCTAACCTTCTAGATGGGTTTTTTGTATCGAGTTTCCAAAAATACATATTGTGTTCATTTGCTTGTTCTTTCATTTTTGTATTTCAGTTCTTTTCATAAATTTGAGCAATAAGCTAGTGATAAATAATTTGAGATCTAAGGAAATAAACCGACATAATAAAATATTTCATAATAATACAATATTTGTTTTGACGAGTTGTTCCAGTGGAATATCCATGGTAGTTTATAGATCATATTGGTATCAAAAAACAATTATTTTGGGTATTTGTTGAAAGTTGAAGGATCCAGGAGTTGGCTTAAGGCAGAAGTTGTAGAACCCTATCCATGGTGGGTGAGTTCTGTCATAACAACCTTCAGGATGTAGTAGAAGAGATATTTGTGAGGCTATATGAACAAGTTGTTCATATCTCTCACAATATGGCCCTCCTCATGGTAGCTCAAGTGAACAAGTTTGGACCTTTTGGAGAGGTTAGTGGCTTTAACTCAGAGATTGGATAGGATGATAAACTAGGAGATAATGAATACCTAGAAAAGGAGTTGAAAAAAGAGCCCGAGGGAGAGAAACCAAGTTCCAGTGTCATCACTCCTTCACAAACTCTATTTAAAATGGAAGCAAAAGTGGACATCAAGCCCTACCAAGCTAATATTGATGTTATTAAGTTGAATCATTGGTTGGAATAGTTAGAAGTGTATTTTAGTGTCCATAATATAGATGAAGAGAAGAACATTTCAGTTGCTCAAATGAAACTAGAGGGCCATGCACTATCCTGCTAGGAAAACCACATAGGGACACTTAGGCTAGAGGATGATCCACCAATAACTAAGTGGGAGGTGTTCAAAACCATTATCTAGTCCCAACTTTACCCTATTGGGTATGTAGAGGACTATTGGATCCATTGACATAACTTCAGATAGAGGCAAGGGCAAGGTGTGTAAGAGTGCACCACCAAGTTCAGGAAGATGGAAATCATGTTGGGTAGATGTACTTCTTAAGTATCTAAGGGGTCTACATAGTCACTCGTGAAAACAAGTGATGCTCTTAAAACCAAGGATAGTTGATAAGGCTTGTGTGAAAGCATAGTACATGGAGAACATAGGCCATAAGAAAGGGTAGCCAAGTGGTTCTAAATAGAAGTACCACCAAGATGCTTCCATGGAGGGGACGAAGAAGGGGAAAGGAAAATATAAGAAAATGACAGTTACTACATATAAGTCCAAGGACCTAAAAAACCATTGTAATATCAATGGTCACACCAAAGATACGTGTTGGAATCTACATCCAGAAGTGAATCCAAATAACCATAAGAAGGATGCTAATAAGAATAACCTACTAGCCATGGATTAAAAAAAAAATAGTAGAGAGAAGCTCAAATGTGGATGAGAATATTTTTTTCACCTTAGTGTGGAAGGAGATGAATTTGAGTAACCTTCATCACAAGGAAGAGAATGAGATAACAAACTCTTCCATATTAAGATCCAGGTCAAAAACACTAAGGTATATGATTTGTTCAATTATGGTTCATAGGAAAACCTTACATCGATTGATATAGTTAGCAAGATTGGGTTCAAAGTTCATGATCATCCTATCCCATGTCCATTGGGTTGGGTAAAAAAGGATGCATAGCTCAAGGTCATGAAACAATGTAAGACCAAGTTTGTTATAACTGTAAATTTCACCTATGAAGTGGAGTTAGATGTAGTACCCCTTGGCATGCGTGGTGTAGTGTTTGGAAGCCCCTACATGTATATGAGGGATGTGATCTTCATGAGGATAGAAGACCAGTATTTCCTAGTCAAGGATGGGAAATATACATCATAAACACACACAAAGGTAAGTCAAAGATCTCTCTGGGTAAGTACCAACTAAGCCAAAAAGTTGATCAGTTATAGTAAGACGTTTGTATTTTTTTTATCTTAAGAGAGAATAAGTTGGGTGATGAACCGGTAAGTGTAACATCCCCAATTTTAGTCCTCGCAAATTATAATGTAAATGTATAAATGTTATTTAGGCTACTGAGCTTATATGTTTGGTGCGAAGAACCCATATTGATTAATATGGTCAAGGGATGAACTGTGTATTATGTACATTGAAATAATTAATAAAATAATAACCACTGGTTGCGATACGAGAGGGATGGTAATGATGGGGGGCTATGATTCTACAAGAGAGGGAGGTAAAGGCGGATCTAAGGGGAAACCCATGTTATTTTCCTAAGTTAATGTATCATTACCATCTAATATTCCCTTTGAATTATTCAACACTTAATCATTGAATTCCTGTAATAGGGTTGGTGGGTGAAATCTCCCCATAGAGTGATTGAGAGCATGGAACAAGTACAAAAAAGCATGGGGAAAGTGTGGGAGTTAAGCAATCCTTTTGGGGAAGAGTGAGAGTCAACATGCATGGGAGAAAATGAAATTCGAATGGAAAAAAGATGACATTTTTACATGTTATTTTTGGGGGAAGCAAGAGATGAAATGAGTGTTGTGGAAGAGCACCAACCATGTTGTGCTTGAAGGCAACCATTATTGGGATGTGTTTATGCTAGAGTTGGGGCTTGTGTTCATGTGGATATTTTTCCTATTGAGAAAATGGCTCAAGATCCTTGTGAAGGTTTTCCTGAGCACTACTGGAGAAACTAAGAGTTCCTGGAGTCCTCACTTATGAGATTCCTAGCCACCGAGTGCATTGGAACCTTGAAGGGAGGTGGGAAGGCCGATGGAGTTTGGTGAACCAAAGGAAATTGTTGATCACCGATGCAAAGAAATAAGTCGATCATCGATGGAGGAAAATGAAGTTGATGACATGGATGAATCAAGGATGATATGTAGACATCATCAACCATGTACCATGCCATGTCAACCAAATTGCCACATCAACAAAAAATAGTGTTTGAACTCAGAATCAAGAGTGTTTCAACTCTGAATCAGAACAAGGAGTGTTTCAATTTAGAATTAGATAAAATTTTATGGGTATGTATGCAGTGATGAGGGATATAAGAATGCTAGTGAGGGCCATTAACTAATTATTCTTTAATTTTTTGAAAAATGTGGATTAGTAGGTTTTGAAGATCATGGTTATAATCAACCAGATTAGGGTGAATATTTTATAGATAGCTCAAAAAGTAGGAATGAATATACCCATTTGGGATCTTCGCCAAATTCAAAAGGAGTTGGAGTGGAGATGCTCGAATAGGGAAAAATCCAATATTTTTGGGTGCTTTTCAAGGATTTTTGAAAACTTTAAAGGAGAAAAAGGGATCCCAGATCATCAATCCATTTGGGGGATAACCATTTTTGGTTAAAAATTCTAAGTTTGGATAAAGTGTAAAAGTGCAAATTCACCAATTCTAGAGTTATACAGAATTGCACTGGGCATTGGATGTGGAATCTGAAATTTTCTACATGATACCAACCATAAATACTATATGTACCCGATAGAAAAGTTTTTCTGATTCCTGGCGGATTTTTTTGCTAATTTTGCCCTGTTTGGGAGATATATATTTTTGGCTAAAAATTCTAAGTCTGGATAAAGTGTAAAAGCACAAAGTCATCAATTCTAGAGTTATACAAAATTTCACTAGGGCATCGGACTTGGAATCTGAAACTTACTGCGTGAACCCAATCATAAATTCTATTTGTGCCCGATAGAAATTTTTTTCTGATTCTAGATGGATTTTCTAATACAGGTTTCCAAAGTTAGCATTTGAAAAATGTTGCACTAGTAAAAACAGGGCACAATTGAGCAAAAAAATGGAAAAATTGCAAACTTCAGAAGGCTATAACTTTTATCTCAGAATGCGAAATGAGACATGCGTATATTCATTGGAAAGGTAACCCAAAGGAAAAAAAGGAAATAATGTTTAAGTCCTCCAAGTAAGCATTTGGTCATTCCATAAAGTTGTAAGAAAAAGTGGAATTTGATTCAATGAACCCTGTAACTGCTCAATACAAAGATTTTCCAAACAATGTCAAATTTTGGGAAAAACATTCCATATGTTAGAGATACAAGACAAATTTCATTATCAAGTAAGAAGGAGTGAAGATACTCATGATTGTGCCTATACAGTGGTGTGGAGGCACATTTGGAAGTCCAATAGATTGGTAAGGAAAGAGGTTGAGTTTTAAATAACATGGCATTATTGATAAGAAAGGGAACACTCAAGCAGAGAATGTTGTGTCAAAGTATTGCTAACAATTATACTAGATGTTGTTATGTTGCAAAGTATAGTTTCAGATGTCCAATGGACATGGAAGCAAGGCAAAGCTTGTAGAGTTGGTTGGGTCAATAAAGAGTGTGTAGAGGAAGTATAGAGCTATAAGATAGGTAATGAAAAATGGATAAAGGAATCAGGAAGAGCATAAGATATTAGTCTTCAACTACTACAAAGTCTGAATGAATTTCAAATTCATATAAGTAGGGATTCTCACATGAAACATGAAGCCAATAGGTGAAAGAACGTCATTATCATGCACATGGAGTTAAAGAGAACTCCCTAGTCTTGAAGGTAGAAATGTAGTGAAGTCTGCAAACCTTGATGCAATGCTAACTGCAAAGGAAAAAAAAGGATTTCATGAGGTGAGGTGTGAATCATGGGATGGGTGATTTGAATCTCTGTGCAAGCCTATGAATACTTGAAAAAAATTGCTAGCTATTAATTTGCTACTTTTGTCTAAAAATAATCAAAGCAAGAAAGCCACTTATGTTATCAAAGTGCATAGTGGAAGTAGGGTATAGGTGTGTTGGAATATTCACCAATACTAAGAGGGGGTGCTGAATCAATATTGAGCACTTTTTACCATTTTAACCTTAATCACATCATGTAAACATTAACTATTAACAATGCCATTCATCATCACAAAAAACCATACACAAAACACAATGATTTTACGTGAAAATCCAAACGGGAGAAAACCACCGAATTCTTTTCTTATATCATGTTAAGATTACATTCATAGGAAGCACCAACTTGCAAGATTATCCAACATCAATTAGAATGAGGCACCAACCCCCTGATTTACAGGCACCAACCCCCTGGCTTTACCAACTCCAACTGAAAGGAAGAACCCACTCCCTAAAGCACAAGCACCAACCTACTGAATGAAGACACCAATATTCTCAACTGAGCACCAACTCAATAAGATATCACCAATCCAAGATATTCATACATAGAGTACTTCTGACTTCACCTGCATGCTTTAATTTTGTAGACAATCCCTCAAACCATAGCAAGCCTCATAACATAATTCCAATAATATAATCACCAATGACAAAATCCATTTATGGTAACATCCATTCACGACAACGTCCACTAACAACAACATCCACTCATGGAAACATCACGACAGTATCACAACTCAAATATGCAAACTTGTAAGATTCACCATGAGCTCAATTTTCCATTTATGATTTTGGAACTTGGACCTAAGATATTAGGATTTGTTCTCCTTCTAATCCAACAAGTGGAATTCAATTTGGAACTAACAAGATTAATATATAACCGTTTTCTCTTGAGCAACTATTTGGGACTAGTTTATGAATTAGTCACAAATCCTAACTTCCAACAAGTATAACTCCATACCTGTAATAAATCAAGAACTAAAACTGGTACCCAATGTTTCTTTAGTATTCTTAGAGACTTATACTTGTTCCTTTAAAATAATGGCAGTATTTTCAGTCTCACTTAACTTCTCTTCTAGCAATCTTTTATTGATACCTCTGCAGTTGTTCCATTAGCATTTTGTTCTTCTCCATTGCAGTCCTCAAATAATCTAGAGCACTAATCAGTTCCCCTTCAAGGTCTACTTCAACTTCTATTTCATCATTCTCTTGTTCTTCCGAGGCATGGATTTTGCTTCCATCTTTATCTTTGTCAAAACTACTTTTATTTGCATAGGTACATATAATGTTACAAGGATTTAATTTATCACCACAAGAATACTTACTTGATTCGACTTCCTTCACCTTTTCTTCATTTGATTCATCAGTTGCATGTTTATTTGGGCTATCATCCATTTTCTTTGATGTTGCTTATTTCTTTGGTGTATCTTCCTTTTGATCTTCTGCACATTCCTGCATTTCTTCCTTTGTGTATTTTTCTTGTAGTTTGTCCCAAAGCTCCTTAGCCGATGAATGCTTTACAAATTAGTTTCTTTTCTTTTCAGACTTTGATAAGCCCCTTAAAATTATGTTCAATACCATTGCATTGTCTTTTTGTAGCTTCTTTGTTGTTTCACCCTTTGGTCTGCCTTTTGGAGTGGTGTAACCATCTAATATTGATTGCAAAATGTCAAACCTCTATGCCTGTAAAAATGATATCATCCTTATTCTCCAATGAGAAAATTTTGATCCATTGAACAATGGAGCTCCATATGTAGAGTAAACATCTTGAATATCCATGATTTTCCTTCCAATGGTTAGACTGTTCCTGAAGGAACTCGCTCTGATACCAATTGTTGGAGTATTCACCAATACTGATAGGGGGGGGGGGGTGTTGAATCAATATCGAGCACTTTTTACCATTTTTAACCTTAAGCACATCATGTAAACATTAACCATTAACATTTACATTCATCACACAAAAAACCGTACACGAAGCAACATGATTTTTACGTGGAAACCCAAATGAGAGAAAACCACACAATGCTTTTCTTATATCATGTTAATATTACATTCATAGGAGGCACCAACTTCCGAGACAGGTGAAAGGAAATCAAGAAATAAAATAATGAAGGTCCATTCACTTTTAAGTTCTAATGGAAAATATATCATTCCTTTGGGAGCATATTGGTCTTGAGTAGACGAACATGGCTTCACAAGAAATTACTCAATGAAGTGAAGAAAGTGTTCAAAAATTGAAAAACCCAATGGACAACTATAAATAATGGCAATGGATGCCATAATGTTAAGGGTTAAGCTGGTTGGAAAATATTATAGCATCCCAAGATGATAGTACGATATAGAGTACATCATCCCAAGGTGTTGGAAGGGTCTAGCAAGGTAAAAATTGGGGTTGATTGCCTAAGTGGAAGCAGTGGCTAATAGGGAATATAGGTTGGAAATGCAAAATGGACAAGTGGAACTTGGCTAGAAAAGGTTAATGTTAGGAAATAGTGGTGTATAGATGAGCAGAATGACAATGCATAGGGATGCAAGGATCTAGAAGGATTCAAGGAAAACAATGACACGGCATAGGGATGCAAGGATCTAGAAGGATTCAAGGAAAACCACATGGAGTAGAAGAAGCTAAAACATATATGCACTAGAGTGCATAATGGAAGTGATGCATGATGCATACAATAAAGATAGAATGCATGTGAATGAAGTATGCATGATGAGATTGAATGATTAATGCATATTGATGTGCATTTGTGCATGTGGACATGTTTGGACATGCTTTTGGAATGCTTGTAGACTAAGAGTAGTCTACTATTATATCTGAAATAATGATGTCATGATAATTGAATAAGACTAATGATGGATTGTGTATCTAGGAAAAATGTTTATAGCATAGTTGAAAATGATGATGATGTCGCTACTTATGGTAACCATCCATATGAAGACAAATGAGGTGGTAAGAATGTTGATCAAGAGGTTAGTGAAGGGACCCCGCAAGCTTCTACAAGATACTAGTTGATCAGGTAGTATCAAGTAATTGATAACAACCATGAAGGTATGTAATTAGTTTTTTATGATACACAATGATGAAGGGAATTGAGGTAAAAATTCCCTCGGTTATAATTTAATATTTGAGTTGTTATAGATTATGAGCATGAAAATCCACTAAATGTGGTAAAGGTAATGGAATTTGAGCATATAAGACCATCTAATTCTCAAGTGCATTAATATGAAATTTAATGTCATGTTATAATGGTTATGAGTTCATAACCAAGGAAGTCAATAGGTATACTCATGTTAAAGAAAAGACTGCCAGCAGAGCTAGCCATGTGTGAGACCATGATGTGGTTGGATATGGAAGGGCCATAGCGCTATACAAGTGCTCAATTGGCGTTCCTAGTTATAATCGATGTTTGGATTGCAACCTCTTTGCCGACACTGAAGAGAACTAAATTATATTCCTAGTGTTGTGTATGGTGTAGATTTTAACCTTGTACAATTTATTACTGCAAACAAATTCTTAATAAAAACAAATAAATATACAATGGCACATACACACATTACACAAATATTTTACCTTGGAAACTCAAACTGGGAAAACCAACAACTTGTTTAGAGTTGCACCTATAATATTTCATTCATCATAATTCTTCATTGTTTGCAATATACATACATATATATATATATATATATATATATATATAGGATCTCACGGCATCGCTAAAAACAGACACAAAAACCACCATTTTTTTCGGGGGTGCTTCCTCCGCCCCCCATGCAAACCCCATGGATAGGGGGGATATTCCCCTTGTGACCCCCTAGGAAAGGGGAGATGTGCCCCCCCTGTGACCCCATCACGTACTCGGTGCAACATTGACACTAGGTTTGGTCGTGAAAATAATATAATACATACCCAACATATGGGTTGAAGAGAAAGGTATCCAAAAGATCAAACAAGTAATTGGGAAGAGTTTGAATGATTTTTTGAGGCATTGGCTAGACCTTCCTACTGACCATGGTGGAGTACATGATATTGATATGCAATATTCCAGAGTTAATGCAGGGGTGCATTGTGTAGATGTGGGCATGGGTATTTGCACATTAGTTTATTTATTGTTAATGTTTGATTGCATTATGAAAAACTTGGTATGCTAGATAATGTGTGTGCAAGGAATGATAGTTTCATTCCATTTAATATGAGTGATAAATGGAAGTGATTGAATTTTTATAGTAATACAATTCTGAAATCATTGCATGGGTTGATTGAAAATGTCACAATGAGATGATAATGTGCATGAATAATGAAAATCTATTTGGCTGAATGAAAGTTGAGAAAAATTGTAGGCAGAGTGGTCTTGGATAAGGAAATGGTGTAAGCCCATAAGGAATATTGATACCTATAACTACAAGAGACAAATTTTTTGAGAAGGAATGTCATGCTTGGGAAATTGGATTTATTATATGAAACAAATTTGGAAATTAATAAGTGAATTTGCTATAATGATATCTCTTGATGACTATATGTGTGTGATACATATGAGATGATGCATATTGAAGCTAGAAAGCTTGGGAATAATTCTATTGTTAGGACATGGGAACCTTATGATTGCCACAGGTTATGGACTATCAATGGAACTCTGGTAGTGAGTTGGAACTCTCCTTGTGCAAGAAAAATTTGGCAAGTGATGGGTTGCCAAAGGGACTGTGTAACAGTGAAGGGGATGCCTAATCTTGGAGGGTGAGGATGGAAAGTAAGAGAAAACTCAAGAACTCATATGGCATGGTTGTTTGGATCATGAGGGTGTGTCAGAAAGGAAAATGAGATGAAATCTTGCCCATGGAAGCTTGTGAAATAGAGAAACAACCATATAGATAAGCGTTGCTTATGGTTACAAACTCGCTCTTGAATAAATGTTGTATTGTGGAGTTGAAAACTCATGTGGAAAATATAATTGTCATATGATAGTGGCTATAACGTGTATGTTTTCATTATGGTCATATCAAAATAGTTGATGAATGAAGACATGAACTGAATTCTTGGAAAGAAGAGCAAGAGAAGGAAATAGAGCTCAAGGATAAAGACATGGACCGATTAAATTCCCGGGGACTTGTTACAGCTTGGAAAAGAAAAGTGGGAGATGAAGATGTAATATAGGAGGCACATATGCAACTATTTGAAATTTTGGAGATTCCAATATCATAGCTAGAGTTTCTGGAGCCACAACTTTAAGACTTTCTATCCAACCTTGTGTTGGAGCCTTGGAGGGAAGTGGTACAACTTGAGGGACTACAATGCAGATAAGGGGGTACACTTCCTTGGGTTATGTAAGTGGAGGGGAATGAGAGCTTATTGGTTGGAATTGTTGTGGGGATCGACAAATTGTGAAATTTGTTGCAACGTGAATTCCTAGAGCTGCATCTCCGATATTTCCTAGCTGGTATGTGTTGAGGCCCTAGAGGGAAGTTGTACAACTTGAGGGACTGTGGTGCAGAGAAGGGAGTTCATTTCCTTGGGTTGTGCAGACTAAGGGGAATGACATATTGTTGGTTGGAATTGTTGCCAGAATTATGAAATCATTGTGTATAGTTTTAGGCAGAAGTGCCTATGTGTACATGTTTGGGGCTAGAGTGCATATGTATATATGTATTGGCCAGGGTACCTGTGTATATATGTTTGGGATAAAATTCCTATGTGATATTAGGCCAGAGAGTTTATATGTTGATTAAAGTACACAGATCCTAGCATTGTGATATGCAGGTACAACTGTATGGTGTTGTGCATTGAGGATAGTGCAAAAATAAGGGGGAGGGGATGTAACATCCCCAATTTTAATCCCTACAATTTATAATGTAATTGTATAAATGTGATTTAGTTTAGTGAACCGATATGTTTGGGGAAAAGATTCTATATTGATTAATATGACTGAGGGTTGAACTATGTATTAGGTACATTGAAATAATTAATAAAATAATAATTGTTGGTTGCAGTACGAGAGGGATGGTAATGATGTGGGGATATGATTCCATAAGAGAGGGGGATAAAGGGGGATCCAAGAGGAAACCCATATTATTTTCCTACATTAATGCATCATTACCATCTAATCCTCCCTTTGACTTATTAGACACTCAATCATTGAATTACTATAAGAGAGTTGGTGTGAAATCTCCTCATAGACTTATTGAGAGCATGGGATGAGTACAAACAAGCATGGGGGAATTTTGAGAGTTAAGAAATACTTTTTGGGAAGAGTGAGAGTCAACATGCAAAGGATAAAAGGGAATTCAAATGGAAAAGAGGATAGTTTTTACATGTTGTTTTTGGGGGCAACAAGAGATGAGTTGAATGTTGGGGAAGAGCACCAAGCATGCCGTGCTTGAATGCAACCATTATTAGTTTGTGTTTATGCTAGAGCTGGGGCCTATGTGCCTGTAAAAATGGGTTGAGTTCCCGTGGAGCATTTTCCCATTAAGTAAATGGCTCAAGAGACATGTGAAGGCTGTTATGAGCACTCCTGTAGTAGCTGGGAGTTCCTGGAGTCCTCGGCTATGATATTCCTAGCCAATTGAATGCACTAAAACCCTGAAGGGAAGTGGGAAGGACCGAGGGACTGTGTGGCAGAGAAGGGGGGTTCCATTCATTGGGTTGTGCAGGTTGAGGGGAAGAGAGTTGGTGGATTGGAACTGATGTTGGAGTAGAACATGGGATTTGGGTTGTTGAATGTGTAGAGTGGACAACTAAGAGGTCTAGATATCCTTGTGGACCCATAGCCTCAACTCGAGGGTGGCCTACTGTTGAGAGAAAATGAATAGCATCACCTATGGCTGGGAGGAACATCCTTCGTGTGCAACCAATTGGCTATTTTATAAACATACAAGTTTTATGTTATGTTTATTCCATCATGTAAATAGTTGTATTTGAATGCTATGTTTTATTTCTTAAATGGTTGCATTCATGTTTTAAATATGTTGTTAGATTCATGTTAAATTACAAGCCTTCTTCCCCTTGGTTTATTTTATATATATGGGGAATTTTTAATATGTTTTTAGCAAGCGAGTTTTTACAATTAATAGTAGAGCAAATTTTCATGTTTTGATAGTAATGAGTACTTCATAGTAAGAGTAAAGGCATCCCTAGAGGGATGTACTAAAGAGTAGAAACATCATTTGGAGGAGTTGTTTCAAGCATATAGAGAAATGTTCCATGAGCCTAAAGCATTAATAGTTAAGAGGGAAGTGGATAATGATAAATAGTTGTTTCTTGAATCCCATTACCAAATATTGGGTTGTATAGACAGATTATTTTAGAAGCAGATGAACTGAAGAAACAATTGTAGCACCCACTCGAGCAAGAACTAATTCTACCAAGCACCTCACCTTGTGGGTCACCTATCATCATAGTACCCAAGAAGGATGATACTTGGAGAATGTGTATCGAATACAAAGCTTTGACCAAGATCGCACTCAAGAATCAATACCCCCTGTTCAAGATAAATGACTTGTTAGATCAGTTGGAGCATGCCAAGTACTTTACAAAGTTGGATCTCAAATTGGGATACCGCCACATACATGTTAAAGAAGAAGACACTTGGAATACCACCTCTAATACAAGGAAATGTTTGTATGAATGGTTGGTCATGCCTTTTGGTTTATGTAATGCAACAACTATGTTTATGTGATTAATGAATGGTGTATTGCATCCCTATTTAGATTCATTTGTAATAGTGTATTTGGATGACATATTGGTTTATATCTCTAAATGGGAATGGAACATATCRCATCTTATGCAGGTGGTAGAGAATTTGAAAAAACATAAACTACTAGATAACCTTAAGAAATGTGTGTTTTCTAAGCAGTTGTTGGTGTATTCCGTCTACATGATTGGTGGAGGGGAACTCATGATAAATTCCATGAAKATGGAGGCCATTCTTAAGTGGACAATTCCTAGTAATGTCACTAAAGTTAGCATCTTTTTTGGGGTAGCATAGTACCTATGGAAGTTTGTAGCATCATTTTTAGAGGTATCTACACCACTCCATGCCACAACAACTAGTGGTAAGAGTTTCAAGAAGGGAAATAATCAGTAGAAATCTTTCGATGAGATGAAATAGAAGATCAATAAAAAACTAATTCTTGCATTATCTATCTCGTAGAATCCTTTCGAATTGGAGATGAATGCAAGTGGATATGGTATGGGAGTGGTCTTGATGCAAGGAGGTAATTTAGTATGTTATCATTCTGAGATGTTTCATGGAGGATTCCTGAACTACCCTATGTATGATAAGGAACTATATGCCCTAGTTCAAGCTGTTAAGAAGTGGAAGCATTATCTGATGGGAAAGGAAACCATTATCCACATTGATCACCATCCGCTAAAGTATTTGTAGGCCCATAGTAAGCCTAAAAAAACTAGACCTTACAAGTTGATGAGGTTTTTGCAACAATTTCATTTAGTTATGAAATATAAGAATGGAAACACGAATATTTTGGTGGACATGTTTTCAAGGATACCCACATCCAATATTACATCTTTGGGAACTATTATGCACATGGATCCTTTTACCCATGATTCATATAAAGAGGCATACATAGAAGATGGGGACTTTAAAGAGGTTTTTTATTAGCCACAGGGACAAATTCTTGTAGAATAAGGTGACGATAAGGCTAACTATCATCTCCATAATGGTTTTCTCTACAAACTAGACAAGCTTTCTATCCCTAAAGTTGAAGCATTGAAACTTATCAGAAAGACTCACACCTCCAAGGTTGCAGGACATTTTGGTGTTGGGAAGACAATTGCCAACTCACAAAGGTATGTGTATTGTCCCAAAACGTAAGAAAATATAGATCGATATATTAGAGGATGAATACTTTGTTGTACCATCAAGCTCAGTAATAGAAAGAAAGGTTTATATCATCCCTCACCTATACCCACTTGACTATGAGAAAGCATTTCCATGGATTTGGTGAGTAGTTTACCAACAACTAGGAAGGGATTTGTTTGTGGTAGTTGTCAGGTTCAACAATATGTGCATTATTCTTCCTTGCAAGAGACCATGAAAGAAAAATAATTAGAAAATATGTTCTTTCAATAGTTCTGGGTGCACCATGAGATACCAAGGAGCATCATCTCAGATAGGGATACTAGATTTCTCAATGCCTTTTGGACTACACTTTGGGAAAATATGGACACCAAGTTGAAGAGATTTACAAAATTCCATCCACAAACATATGTGCAAATATAAGTAGTCAATAAGACATTAGTTCATCTTTTCAGGGGTTAAAATCAGAAGCATCCAAATACTTGGGATGAAAATCTGATCTATATTCAACACTCTTATAATAGGTTAGTCCATACTTCTACTGGTAAGTCCCCTTTTGAAACATGCTTTGGGTATTTATTTCCTTTTCCCTTGGATGTTGTATATGGAAAACAAGGATGAGTGAGGGAAGACATCATAGGAGAAGCATTGAAAGTGGATAAATTTGTTGAAAATATTCGGTGGATCCATTTGCAAGTATAATAGAATTGAATAAGTTACAAAAAAGGTACAAGGACCAACATGATCAACATAAAACTAAGAAAACATTCAAGGTGGGAGGTAGAGTTTGGTTGTAGTTGAAAAAGCAGGGTCCTAGTTGTTGGATTAATCTTGACTTGTTCATAGAGTAGATAAGATAACCTTGATACAATCATTGATGGGTTTACTGTTGGTGGTGTACGAGCCCATGGTATTGGGTACCCGTGGTATTTGATTTGATGAATCCTATTTATAGGCTTGAATAAATCCGTTGTAAGATGCCTCAAGTGGCCTAGTGTTTGGCCATCTTGGACAAGGTCAATAAAATATATATCTTGAGTGTTGGTTTTCCTCATTAAGGGTTTCCAGGATAAACATGGGCTTTATTTTCTTGTTGGTATTTCTATGTGCATGCATTTTGTATTTTATATGATGTTTCTTTCACATGGAATTAACATGTGGTATCAGAGCTCAATATGCTTGGACTCTCTAATGAGAGTGGCTTGGATGTTTCTTGGATAGTTTATTGGAGAGAGTTGTATATCTATTTCAAAAATGTCACTACATGAACTAATTGTATTTGTGCCTATGTGGTTGTCGGTTTGTTAAACCTATTGGTTATTAGTTAAGATCAAAATTTTGAGGTCATTGGAATCCAATTGTGGATCTAGTGGGTCTGTTGCCACATCAAGTTTAAAGGGGGGGATGTTGGGTTAATCTTGACTCGATCATAGAGTAGATAAGATAACCTTGATATGATCATTGATAGGTTTATTGTTGGTGATTTATGGCCCATGGTATTTGATGTGATGAAGAATATTTAAAGGCTTGAAGAACTCCATTGCAAGATGCCTCAAGTGGCCTAGTGTTTGTCCAACTTGGATAAGGTCAATAAAATATATATCTTGAGTGTATGTTTTCCCGATTAAGGGTTTCTAGGATAAATGTGGGCTTTATGTGCTTGTTGGTATTTCTATGTGCATGCATTTTGTATTTTATTTGATATTTATCTCACATGGAATTAACATGTGGTATCATATCCCGATATGCCTAGACTCTCTAACAAGAGTGGCTTGGGTGTTTCTTGGATAGTGTATTAGAGAGATTTGTAGATATATTTCAAATATGTCACTATGTGAAATGATCCTATTGGTTCCTATGTGGTTGTCGGTTCATTAAACCCATTGGTGATTAGTTAAGATCAAATTGTTGAGGTCATTGACATCTGATTGTGGATCTGGTGGGTGTGTTTCCACATAAGGTTTGATATATCTATGTGTGGATAAGTCAATGCAATAATCTAACATTGATTGGTTGTTCTATCCTCCATTGTGGTTACATATGTTTGTGGAGATATGCATATCTTTTGTATATTGGATTGATGTATGGTGCCTTTGGCGATCTTTCAAGATAGGCTTATACATGTTAATTCCCAATGAGATAAATATCAAGGAAAATACAAAATTCATGCACATAGAAATACCAACAAGAACATAAGGCTAATGCTTATCCTGGAAACCCTTAACCAGGAAAAATAAAAATCAAGATATATATTTTATTAACATTATCCATGCTGGCCAAACACTAGGCCACTCAAGGAATCTTACAATGGAGTTCTTCAAGACTTTAAATAAGCTTCATCACATCACATACCATGGGCCTGTAAACCACTAATTATAAACCCATCAATGACTGTATCAAAGTTATCTTATCTACTCTATGACCAAGTCAATATTAACCCAACACCCCCCCCTTTGAACTTGACTCAGAATATTCACCTACCCCCCTCAAAGTTTATTTAATGAGTTCTAGGAATATAACATGCCCCCCTATCACCTAGGTCTACATATAGACTTCATATAGGTGAACCATAAACCAAGGGTACACATGCCTAAATAGGTCTTATAGCCATATGCCAATTTAAATGTGATAAAATCTAACTCTATAAAAACTATGATTACAAGTGTATCTATGAGAAAATAATGCTTGAAGCATCTACCTACTTATTTTCCTACATTCCTCTCTTCTTCCAATATAGTAAACCAAATCAAGCACTCCCTAATCAAGTACTTCTTCCTCAATGTGTTTTTACCAATGCTTCACATAATCCTTGTAATACATTTCCATGTGCCATTTTACCATGATTCATATACCCATGAACCATTCTTCATTTTATGTCTCCCATGCTCAAAGGCCAATATCACATGTCAACAATTTTCACATAACACGAATCATGGGACTTCAATTCTTCCCCACTTGTCTACAATAAGGCACATCATTCCCTTGAACATATGAATCTTTTCATTTTGGATAATCAAAGTTCCCCCCTCTTTCATTTGTTTATTTATGATAGTAAAAGTGATGATCCTAAGATCATTACCCACAACGCACTTTGCAACACGGACTTAGTGAATTTGGATGCGAACATAGCACCATATGTGAATTCGTGACCTTCATGACCAACATATGCCCCATGGTTCTCGACTGTGGCTCATTCACCTTCATAAATAAGGGCTTCTACAAACTCATCTTCGCCATTGTTGTCACCATGTCTATAATTATAAAACCTAGCAATTGTTTCCTACTTATATCAGGGGTTTGACACTTGCACACATCTTCATCATTGTCAAGGGTTCCTCCTCTCAACATGCAACTATTTGGCCATATTTTCTCAGCCTATCACTCCTTCCAATGTTGAATTCAAAAACCTTCGCCTAACCCTCTGACACAAGAATAGGGACAACCAAGTGCATGACCACAATTATTGCATTTTGGAAAAAAAAATACATTCCATACACAACCATGATGCTAAATTATTTAAACATACATGACATCTCTCCACAACTTTGCAATGCAGTCTTCACTACCAAAATAAATATCTCTTTAAGAATGAATGACTAAAAAATAAATAAGAGAAGTATGTCCAATATTCTCCGCTAATGCCTTTCCAGAGATTGCCCAATTTACCAGGCATGTTTGATGTACCATAACCAACACCATATCCACCAAGGGAACCATAATTGTAAACCATATCACCATACAAATAAACCACCACAAGTTTGTTTCCATAACTAGGTATTTTGCTAGGAACATGATGCTTGTATTCTCTCTCCCTCTCACTCGATTTTGAAATCAGTCGGCACAAAACCCCTTTTAAGCATATTTTTACTTGTCTCAAGGAATCCTACCATGGCCATGCTTCATGTTGAACCCAACAATGCTCCACCCAACACAATCTTACTCACAAATCTTATGCTTTACTATACCAGTTGCATAAGTCTACCTTGACAAATTGCGAAAGGAACGATACATCAGTCTAATCTATAGTAGATATGTAGATATACAAAAACACATGTAACCATAATGGAGGATAGCACAACCAATCCATGTTGGATTATTGCATTGACTTATCCATAGATAGAGATCTCAAACCTGATGTGGCAACACACCCACCATACCCATAAACAAATGTCAATGGTCTCAATAATTTGAACTTAACTAATCACCAATAGGTTTAACGAACCAACAACCACATAAGCACCAATAGGATCAGTTCACGTAGTGACAGATTTGAAGTAGATATATAACTCTCTCCAATACACTTTCCAAGAAACACCCAAGCCACTCTCGCTAGAGAGTCTAGTCATACCGCGCTATGATACCACATGTTATTTCCCAGTGAGAGAAATATGAAAGAAAATACAAACTGCATACACATAGAAATACCAACAAGAACATAAATCCAATGTTTATCCTCGAAACCCTTAATTATGAAAACCAAAACTCAAGATATATATCTTTATTGATATTATCCAAGATAGCCAAACACGAGGCCACTTGAGGCATCTTACAATGGAGTTCTTCAAGCCTTTAAATGGGCTTCATCACATCAAATACCATGGGCCGGTAAACCACCAATGGTAAACCCATCAATGACTGTATCATGGTTATATTATCTACTCTATGACCAAGTCAAGATTAACCCAACACTAGTAAGGAGATCAAGGATCTATGGTATGGTAATTTTGAGGTACCAGAGAAGGTGGGTGACAATGCTTGCATAATTACTCTACCCCCATATATTCAAATTTACTCAGTAGTGAATGTGGAAAATATGAAAATCTATGAGACTTCAATATTAGATCATGAAACTAAAAAGCAGGTCCTGCCTACCATAAAAGTCTTGGCACTAGAAACTTAGACAGAGTTGGAAAAATACATAGTTTTGCAGAAGAAGTCCAGAACTACCAGACAAGGACAACATAACCTTTGTCATATCAGGTTGAAAGGATAACTTCCAAACAAGGAAAAATGGTACTCCAAGGAGAAGGTAAAGGAAATTTTTTTTCACCTCATTCAATAAAAGATTTTGGGGACCAAAACCCTTGCTAAATGGGGAAGTATGATATGGAATGGGTAATTATATAATTTCTCATCTATCTTGGTACTTTCTTGGTCAAACAATTAGAGGAGTTGGGTTTTAGGGCCCATTTTAGTGTGAGGTCCCAGTTTGAATATTTAGGGTTCAAAACCTTCTATATCCATTTTGAGGCATCAAACAACACTTTTTGGGATCAATACTTTGTAAGCATAGCTCCCAACTCCTCGATGTTGTTATACACATTGAGACCTTTACAACAATGTGAAAATCACATCAATTGTATTTTGTATGTAGAATTTATGCCTCCCACAAGTTGAACTACCTTATTGACCACCATGGTACCAAGTGGATTCCACATCAGTCCCCATTACTCATGTGTGGGACTGGTCAAACATAGACTTCTAATATTGAATAAATTTTATTAATGTGAGCCACATATAAATACATTGAGATATGACCTTTGGTCTCATCTTCCAAGAGGTCTAATGACTATTCCTATTCACCTATGAATCTTCATATTTGTCCTAAATGAATAATAATAATATTTACAATACACCATAATCCCTATGATTAGGTATGTAACATTCCCCCTGTTAATCTGAAGGGTTGTTTGTGAGTCTAATCATCTTTCTAAACTTTTCAAGTTTTTCACTTTGAAGCACTTTGGTGAATATGTCCACACATTTCTCACTTGTGGAACAATGTTTCCAATGAAAGGTCTTGGCCTCTACACGATGTTGAATCAAATGGTACTTCGTGTTGATATTATTTGTTAGATCATGGAATCTAGGATTCTTAGCCAACTTTATTGCAAAATTGTTTTCAATCAAAAGTGGAGTAGCATTCACCTATTTCTCTTGAAAATCCTTTAGTATATTCCTGAACCACACAATCTCCTTTGTTTCCTCTATAGCAACCATATACTCTACCTTTATAGTGGAATATGATGGAATGGATTATTTCCATGATTTATAAGAGATAGTTGTTGATCCAAGACTCATGAGGTATATTGAAGTAGACACTCCATTCTCCTTATCCCCAACAAACTCTAAATCTATATATCCAACTAGTATGAAGTCCTCCACCTTAGATTGTTTGATCCCAAAGTTTTGAGTTCCATTCAAGTACCTTAGAACTCTCTTTGCAACACACCAATGTCCTTCACAAGGTTTATGCATGAACCTATAAAGGATCCCAACTAAAAAATGAAATATTTGGTCTATTAGTGGTAAGGAAGACGCGACTCCCCACAAGTTGTCTAAATTTAGTTGCATCCACAAATTCATTCCCTTCTTTTGATTTTCACTTCAAATTTAGCTCCATTGGAGTATAGAGAGGATTACAATCAACCATTCCAAATTTATTCAATAATTCTCCAATTTACTTCTTCTGGTAGATTAATATATCTATTGAATTCTGAGTTACTTCAATACCCAAGTATTAGTGAATATGTACCATGTCTGTCATCTCAAAACCCTTCTTCAATTATTTCTTTATGGATGCAATATATTCTCCATTGTTCCTTGTTATCAAAAAATCATCTACATACACCACAAGGTATACAACAATTTTTGCAACCTTCTTGACAATCAAAGTTGCATCATCAAGATTAAAGTTCTTGAAATTGATCTTCAAAATATGCCCAGGTAGATTTTCACACCATATGTGAGGTGCTTGCTTTAGGCCATACAAAGACTTGATGAGATTCCATACCTTATGTTCCTGACCCTTCACAACAAATCCTTCTAGTTGTGAGATGCATACATTATTTTTCAAATCTCCATTCAAGAAAGTTGCCTTCACATCCATGTGATGAATCTTCCACTTGTTATGTACTTCCAAATCCAACAAAGCACTAATGGTATCCCATTTTGTTGTGGGGACAAGAGTCTCCTCATAGTCTATGCCTTCTTTCTTTGCATATTCTTTTTCCACAAGCCTCTGCTTATGTTTTTCAAGTGAGACATCTTATTTTTACTTGTTCTTTTAGACCCACTTGCATCCAATTGGTTTAGTTCCAAATGGAGGATCCAACAAATTCCATGTCCCATTATTGATGAGAGAATCATACTCCTTCTGTATAGATTCTTTCCACTCATCATGAGAAACAACTTCTTCAAAGGAATTTGGTTCAAAGTTAGTAGATAAATTCAATTCACAATCATATTAAACTTCCATATCATTGACATCACTTGAATCTAAATCATCTACATTACCTCCATCATATTGAATTGTAGAAATTCTAGTTCATTTCTTTCCAACCTCAATAGGATGAACAATTTCAAGTGTCTTCATGACCCACTTTGGAAATTTCTATGATGGTCCAAGTTGCTCAATTGATTGAGATGATGTTTCATTCACATCAAGATTCAACCTTTCAATCGTCTCAATCACATCATCCAATTGAACCTCCTATTATGATGAAGTGGTTGGATCTTCTACATGAGAGGGATATGACACTTCAAAAGGAGATTCCAAAGATTGAACCAAGATATGGATCCTCCTTCATTATGTGGAATCTTATTACCAAACTCATGATATGTATTTACATAGGTAAAACTATCAATATGATCAAGTTGCCACTCAACAATCTTGTCTTTTTTAGTGGATTCAAGAAAAATCACATCTTTGGAAATAGTGAACTTTTTATTTACCTCATTGTAAAGATGATATGCCTTGCTAGTATTTAAGTACCCCAATAAGATGCACGTTTGACTCCTTGCACCTAGTTTGTTTATTTTCTCCTTAGGAATTAAGGCATAACAAGTGGAACCAAAAACCCTAAGATGCCTCATCAAAGGAATGAAATAATACCACATTTCATAAGGAATATTGTTCCCAAGAACATGAGATGGAATTTTGTCTCTCAAATACTCTGCACACAAAACTGCATCACCCCAAAACACCAACTTCACATTCTTGAAAAATAGCATGGAACATGCCATGTTCAAGAGTGTCATATTCATGCTTTTCGGTACACCATTCTGCTAAGGATTGTATGGAATAGTGGTTTGATGCTTAATCCCATGTTAGAAAAGATATATTTCAAACCCATTATAGGTATATCCCCCTCCATTATCAGTACGAAAAGGGACAATACTAGATTATGCTTCATTTTCAATTCATGCATAAAAAAATTAATGTTTCAAATGCTTGAGATTTATGTTTCAACAAAAAAACCCAACACATTCTGGTGTAAACATCAACAAAATTCATGATATATTTATTACCAAAAGTAGATGCAACAAGCACAAGGCCACACAAATAAGTTTGTATCAACTCTAGCTTTCTACATGCTCTTGAAGTGGAATCATGAAAAAGCTTCTTGCTATGTTTACAAAGGATGCATGCATCACATTGATTCAAATTACTTGGAAATGAAGGAAAACCAGAAACACCATTTATCTTCAACATACAAAGACTATCATAATTGATGTGCCCAAATCTGGCACGCCACAAGAGACTGGATGACAATGTACCTTCACCATGGTGAGAGAGATATGAAAAATTATATTCCCATGCATATGTCCCTTTCAACTTCAAAAATATCTTATCCTCCCATCATGTCTGTTAGGACCCTATAATGTACCTTTTTGTTCATACTTTTTGCTATCATTACATCCTTTTCCCACTCACATTTAAGCCTACATTATCACCTTAACCTATTTTCCCAAAGGTATATAATGTTTCTTCTCTTTGCTATATGTTTAATTTGTTTTACATGTAATTTTACATTACTCTCATACTTAGCCATTAAATATATAGTTGTTGAAACAGTTTGAACTGCAGTTAACATACTGTTGCTGCTTGAAGACCATGCTGCTGAAACAATCAACAGTACACAAATTCCGTTGCTGAAACAGTCCGTGATTTGCGACGCTGAAACAACATTTCACATACAGCAGTAACAAGAAGGAGCTGTTACATTGGCCGCAACAGTCATACCTTAAGCCAACACCAACCATCACTGCTGCTTGAAGACCACGTTGCTGAAACAGTCAAACAGGACGCAAATCCCATTGCCAAAACAACCCGTGATTTGTGATGCTAAAACAATATTCTACAAACAACAGTAACAAGAAAAGATAAATAAAGAAGTTGTTACATGGGCCGCATGATCCGTAGGATCTTTTCAATGATTATGGTTGAGTTTTAAAACTTGCATGAATAACTTAACCATTTGCGAATTTAATGAAAGAATGAGGAAGGAAGAAGATTATAATAGTCAAATACACATAGGCAGATCTGAAAAGAATAGCAAACAACAAACCATAAGAACGCAGGTTGATAACGGAGTTCGGCACAACTTTTGCCTACGTCTCCGGGCCTTTTTCCTTGTGGGGGAGGCTTCTTTATTTCTTCTCAAGTGCTCAAAAATTACATCTCAACAATGCCAAATGGCTACAAGACTGATCTGGTCTTGTTGTCCCAGATCTCAAGAACCCTGCAAAAGAAACGACATGCAAAACTGATTCTCCAAGCTCCCAGAAACGATCCGACAACGTCTCCACCTCAAAGGCTTCCCTGCATCAAGCTGACTTTGGCTTGGATTTCCTTCAGCATAACTCTGCTCTGAATGACTGTCTTTGGCCTCAAACAGGCCTGGTTTATATAACATTGGAGTTGGTTTCATATCCCCAACTTCCTCCAAGAATCTGGCCTCCAAAAATGCCCAATATCCCCCAAAAATGGAAGAAATCCATTAAAAATAGGTTGAATTAATTAAAAAAAAACCCATTCTAGTTGTAAAAACCCACTTTGGTATAGTTGTTGGGCCACAGCCCCCAAATCTCGGGCGCGCTCCCCTTTGGATGGTCGCATGGGTGCCATATGGCCACGCCCATAGCGCTGGCCCCCTATTCCGCGCACCCGCTCCTTGATCCGTGGTCATGTGGCGCTATATACATGGAACCGTGGTTTAAAATTTAAACTCCCGCGCGTTTGGTGGAACGGTTCCCGGGTCATATGGAACCACGGCCCTATAGTTCGTAACCGCGCCCATATGCACCATGCCCCGGTCATATCACATAGCAATATTACCAAGGGCTGGGGCTAGGCCCCGACCCTTTTCCCGCCATAGAAAACTCCGACCCAATTCAAATATTTTTCGCGCCGTTTGTTTAAAAGGTTCCACCGTGGGGGCGGGCGGTTAGCCCACGCCCCGTCAGTCCATACACCCACCGGAGGTCACGGGTTCGACCCCCGGCGACATACCATAACCAATTTTAACATAACCAACAACCAATAATGGGGTGCCACGTGGCAACCCTTGAGTGGGCCACGTGGCACCCTTACAAACCAATCAGAACATGCCACGTGTCAACACGTGATTCGCCCACGTCTGCCGCCACGTCGTCTCTACCGTACTGCCACATGTCATGTTGCGTCAGCCCGGCCATACGCCCTGTCAGCCTGCCACGTCATCCGATGACGTCAGCCTGCCACGTGTCGCCCTGTGAGTGGTGACACGTGTCACCTCCATATTGGTCCAACCGTACGCTAGAAATGCCAAATCCACATGACACGTGTCGCGTCCTGGTGATGCCACGTGTCCTCCGTATGGATCTGCCACGTGTCGCCTTCTGAAGTCGCCACGTCAGCTGTACGTCCCTACCACGTCAGCTGTACGACACTGCCACGTGGACTGTACGGACTGTACAGTCATCCCCTTTTTTTGCCTGTTTAACTTTTCGGACAGAACGCGATATCTTCTCCATACGGACTCAATTTGACGAAGTAAATATACCACCGGAATCAGGAAGACGAGACAGATGCAATGGAACAGGTTTCGTCGCATTTCGAGCACTTTCATTTTTGAGCATTTTTCAAGCCCTATCAGGCTTCTAGATCCGATTCGGATCACCGCAACAGTTGTAACTCAAGCCAACACCATTCCAACTACTGTAATAGCATTTTGCTATGGGAGATCAGAATATCCTATTCCAACATAGAAGAGTAGATTAGACTAAGAATAGGATTTGTATGTGTACACATGTAATTTTATGATCAATTGTATTAAGAGGATTCTCCTCTTTAAATAGGGGAGAAATGAGCATTAAGGGGAGGATGGAAAGGCTTAACTAGAAACGAATCACAGAGAAGGAGCGTGTTCACGCTGGATATTGTAACTTGACACATTTTGACAGATGAATAAAAAATCATTCTGAGCATTTCTTTTTAGTTTCTTTTATTTCTGGGGAATCTTGTGAGAAGGAAAGGGCCCACCTTCTTCACAAGATTCACCCATTAGTTCTGTAGTGCGTTAGTGTTGTTTTTATTCGTACCTTGTTAAAACTCTGTTTTGTTGGAACTTTATTTTGCTGAAACTCTGCTTCCACTGATTGTTACATTGTTTTCATACAATTCATTCCTAGGTAATTGTTAATCATTTTGATTGGTAATTCTGTTTGCAGAATGAGTTTATGAAAGTGTGATAATCAGAGACAGGTGCTGAAGATTCCTGCTTGGGGAATAGGGTCATGTTCTCTGTCATAGAGTAGTTAGTCTTCGGTAATTGTTAATCATTTTGACTGATAATACTATTTGCAGAATGAGTTTATGAAAGTGTGATAATCAAAGATAGGTGCTGAAGATTCCTGCTTTGGGGAATAGGGTCCTGTTCTCTGTTATAGAGTAGCTAGTCTTCAATAATTGTTAATCATTCTGATTGGTGATTCTGTTTGATGAGTTCATGAAAGTGTGATAGACAGAAACAGGTGTTGAAGATTCCTTCTTTGGGAAATAGGGTCCTGTTCTCTGTTACAGAATAGTTAATCATCTTTACAATGTGTTGAAAAGTTCCTTTTCCCCATGTTGTTACTCTTTAATGTAATCCAGGATTCTTATGATAGTTATTTCCTTTTGAATCTTAAAACTCTACAATAGATAGATTGCTTTTATTATAATTCAAAGTAGAACTTTAGTCTGTTCAAGAAAGGTGTGATTAGTGTACTTTTACTACAATTCTAGATTGTTTTTGAGATTGAGCATATA
>ML801699.1:318086-339727 GCA_009831015.1 Picea engelmannii | reverse complement strand
CTTGATAGATCATTCTCTGCAAGGATCAGACCAATCCTATACTTCCAGGCATGGAAGTTGTCTATGCCTTCCAATTTCTCAACAAGCTTTGTGCTTGCAGACATCTTGTACTTTCCGGTAACAAAAATGACCAAAAATTGAAAGTGATTGAAATCAAGTTTTGATCTTACCAAGAGGTGCGCTTGGCTGAGGTGAGTAGCCTGGTGTCCTCAGATTTGAGAAATTCCAAATTTTACCCCTTCAAATTTGCTCTGCGGATTTCTGGACTGGTGCTTCTAGTTTTCTGGTACTTCTGGTACTCTGGTAGTTCTGGTACTCTGGTTTTCTGGTACTTTGTGAAACTAGGGTTTCACTTTCTGGGAGATCTAGCCACTGAAAGGGTGCTCTCTAGATGCCAAATTGATCCTTGGGGGAGGGCGCAACTTTCTAGGGTGATAGGGAGCTGAAAGGGATCTGGTAACCGTGACATTTTTCCTCTTGTAGATTGTGCTTTCTTCAGGTTGGCTCTGATACCATGTTAATGTTTATGCCATTATTATATTTCTTTGCATTTCATAAGATAAGAGCATAATAAGAACAAGATCACTGAGAAATACACATCCACAAGAGACACATCATTTATCCTGGGAAACCCTCTAGGGGAAGAAAACCCAACAAAAACTTCCTTATCATAAATAGCTTATACAATGTTCAAGAGATAACTCAACCAATACAGAAAAGTCCTCCTCAAGAGATGTGCCACCCTTCTTCTCCTTTCACCAACTTGTAATTGCAGCTTGCCTCATAAGAGAATGAGCAAGTGAAGTGTGTGTAAGAAGTGAGGCGCTAGCCTCTTATTTATATCAATCTGGCATGTGTGAAGAGTCACCATCTAGCACGGCCAACCTCTCACTCTAGGTGGGTAAACCCACCTTTAATTAATTCTGGCCCTTTCATTATAACTGTTGGGGCCGACTTCTTATTCTGCACTTTGTAATTGTCCAATGACTAATCTGCAAAAGGGGATTTGGTCCTTATACAATTACCGACTTGATTAATCCTCAATGGGGATTAATCTAATAACAAAAATATTAATAATGACATGATTAATCCTCAATGGGGATTTAATTCAATAATAATAATAATAACATGATTAATCCACAATGGGGATTTAATCCAATAACAAAATAATAAGAATGCTCTTCGCAGTTACATTATTTCAACATTTTCTCCATACTAAGATGACGTGAACTACTTCCTAAGCTCATAGATAGTGTTTTCCAATAAAAAATTCGCTCAATTATATTAGTGAAAATATAATTTTTTACATCTTCTTGACCATACAGATGTTCATATCAGAACTAGTCCAAAGACCATGCTCATAAACATAAACTACTACATCCCCAAAGTAACTAGAAAGTCACCAGAGAAGATAACCAACATGTAGGCTGCAGAAAGAGAAATGAAACAGGGATAAACCCCAACAAAACCCAGAAAAGAAACTAAACGATAAGTTGCACGCCACAAAAGGACCTCAAAGTGTTTACCCAACACCGCACGCCCCCAAAGGACCTCGAGGTGTTAACCTAAACACTGCACGCCCTTAGTGTGGACCTCGAATCTCTGGTCTAAATCCTCTTCTTATCAAGGAGGAAGAGGTCAAGAGGGTCCAGGAAAACCGAAGAGAAAACAAAACACTTGTTGCAACAAACCCCCAGAGCCTCCACCACCACAAAAAATCAAACGATAACAACTTGAGCTGAAGCTCAGCCTCGAACATAGTGACGTGGGTTTTTTTTTTTTCCGTCGCCACGCAAAGCCCTCACGCATCCATACTTGTCGCATAGACCCACCACACCACATAGCCCGCATGGTTATGTTTTGTGGACCCCCTTTTTCTCTTCACCGGCCACGCTGCAGAGCTCGCTCGCCCTGGTAGGGGCCCCCCATTCACCCTTTTCCCACCACGCCGCTAGACCCCACACTCGTCCTTGTTTATGAATTTCATGGTTGCGGCTAGCGATAACCTAGCCGCATATCTCCCTTGGAAACAAAACTCGACTCTCAAACCCTATACCAAGCCGTGGAAATGCTCACTCCTACTTTCCGCTTCCTCGGCTCATAGATAGTGTTTACTACCCTCTTAGAAATCAATTTGTATGCCCTCTTAATTTTTTTTTCTACCCATCGCTACATGTTTCAGTATCCACAATTGTTGGGTAGATTGCAGTTGCATGCACGCTTGTTTTCACCTTCAGATGAAGTGTACATTTTCTCAGAGCAAGAATGTTGAGCTTGGAGTTGTCCAAAGCATTCCTCTCTCTCAAAAAATCAATTTGCAAGCATTATAAACATCAGAGGGGTTACAAATAACATTGGGATCATTGACCAATATTTGTAGTGTGTTTTTGAGTTGTAAGAGTTGTTTGGAGAGAAGAAAAACATAATCCTTGGAAGTTACAACAAAGGGGAATAAAGCATTATCACCAGACCTAGATGAAATTTTTGTAGACATGATTTACTATCCAACAATGCCTCAAGTCCTACCTATTCCTCCATATAACATATGTATAGTTACACATAAACTCATTAAACCATCATTAGTGGATAGAAAAACCAAGGAGAAGAACACAAGGATTTCAATGTCAAGGTCACACATCTCCACTAGGTGGGAGCCAGAGAAAAATTATTTCCACCCAAAGACTTGCTATAAAGCTTGATTGAAAATGTGAATGTTACTAGGCACATATTGGATGTGTGGAATGGTGACACAATCAAGTAATTCAGTGTTATTATTCTTCAAAGGATGTACAAGTTCCCACCTCCTATAGTATCAATGAGCCTTGGGTGGTTGTAGGAGTTTGACAAAGTGCACAATGTTCTCAACATTGTGAAGGGATGAAGGTTTCCAACTAAATTGTTTTGAATAACCAAGAGAAAGGTATATTTGATAAAAAGAAATTTCAAATGGAATTTTGAGACCTAGCGGTACTGATGAACCACTTGTATGGGAGACTAGACACATGATACAAATGGTTGCATTGAATCCCAATTACATATGAGGTGCTCAAGAATGGGACTATATTCAATTGGGAAAACATCATATATAATAACCTTTCTCTATGTATTCGAGAAGTCAAAGCATCCTTGGACAATGACATACTTGAGTTTTACATGGAATCCTATCTTATGGATTAGGTGTGTGCAGTCTCATACTTCTCCAATCTCAAGCCCATCTAGAAACCTTCCTTTATTCTTGTACATGTTTAGTTTCAAGGATTATGGATAACTATATGTTCATGAAAATACTTCACCATATGCGACTTTGTCTTGGCCCCTTGTATGAGAGCATCCATGGTAAGAAGTGCCCCATGCTTTTCTCCTGAGGCGATCATGGTCTTGAAGCAAATTGACAATTGGTACTTATTGGAAAAAAGTTGTTACATAAGGATATACAAGGTATCCACTACTCCTCATATTTTGACTTGGCACATGCTGGTTTGATTGTTAATCAGAGAGATATCATTTCAAGCTATATTTCATGGAGCGACAATGATGTGGAAAAAGAGAAAGAAGGAACTTCAACCAATTTTTTTTATCAAAATTGGAGTTTATCAAATCTTTGACATAACACATGGGGATAATTAGTCTTAAATTTTGAAACATTAGTCTCCGCTTAGATTTGATTAAAACATATGATCATTATTAGGTGGTTGACAAATTATTTATATATCTATCCTTGGTTTGGATATTGTGTCATCAAAAGAATAAAAAGGAAGAGATATATAGAAGAGCCTTAGACTACAAAGAGTTGGTAGAAAGAAGAGCAAAGCATGTTGAAGTGCTTCTATCTCCACCCCTTTGTAAATTTGGCACAATTTTTATTACAGTCCCTAAGTAGTTGAAGAAAAGACCCGAGATTGAAAAAGGAGTCCCAATAGTCAATCTACCGATAGAGGTGCCAAGAACCCATGGCACAAGGGAAATTGAGTAAGTTGACATCCAAAACCTTTAAGAATTTGGATACTCAATTCCCAAGGAGTGTTCAAAGGAGGAGAATTTGGTTACAAGCCACAATGACTATCTTCTATTATGTGATGGGAAAAGGAAAATGGAGGGAAACATCATCAAAGGGAAGAATGATGGAACTATAATGGAAGCAACAAGAAATTCAGTGGGGTTAGCATAGTGGTTTGCAAAGTATTTGATGAATCTTGAGCCCGATGTAGAAGAGGAATGTGAAATCGACACCTTTGAGTTCAATTTCATACACCAACTTCTATATAAGGATGTCAATCAAGAGGAAGTGGAGTGAGAAGAAACAAATGGAAGTTCAAAAACTACARAGTATATCTCAAATGTGGATGATGCACACCTTCTAACAATAGGAGCATTATGGGTCCCCTTTACACAATTGTTTGAAGAAAAGTTGAATAAAGTCCATGCCATCCTCCTAACTATGAGCAAGGATAATGTGGAACTCAAAGAACAACTTCTAAAACATAAATCTCAAATAGAGGACAAGACAGTGCTTACAACAAAGGACATTGTTCTACAAGATTGGCTTGTCCCCTTAGTGAATGATTATTTCACCAAGCTCATTAGCATATGCTCCTATGGGATTCGGTGATGCTTTTTAGCCATCAAGTCATTGAAAAGTTACTAGATATTAGAAAGCCACGGTCCCAATTAGTGAAATGTGTTCATTGGTCGGATCAATATGCCCCAATTTTGAGTCATGTTCATGTACTAAGTTCATTCAAAGATTTTGTAAAGAGTGCACACATGGATTTTGAATATTGTAGAGTGCAAATAGCGTAAAGGGAGGCACTCAGCCTCTTAAATAAAATTTTGAATTTTTTGACAAATGTTCAAGTCACAAGAGTCTTACTAGTGTATCCACTTAAGTGCCTCAATGAAGATACCCATGCCCTCAAGTATCTCAAAGAGAGGGTTGTCTAGAGCATAGACTCAAGGAAACTCAATGCCAAATAAATTATTTGTGTCAACAATGTAGTCCTAGAAAGTTGCGTTCCAACTAAGTAGGTTGAAAGGTTAATACATCCATTTGATGAGCTAACCAACAAAAGAATTAGTGTGGAATTTAGGTTGATTAGTCTTAGGCCAAAAGTTGAAATTTTGGTTAATGTACATGGGATGATGTTGGGTGAAAAATTCACCCAACTAAAATGTTATACTTAAGCATGACCAACTTGACTTGACTATTAACTAGTTTTATTTTTGGTCATAAAAAAAAAAAAATTCAAGAGAGAGTAGAGATGGAAGGTGAAGTGTCACTTAGGAGGCCAAGAGTCACCTTTTTTTTTATAAAGAGAACTCTTTCCTTCATTTGCAAGGGAAATTTTCTTTGCATTATAATATATGTTTAGTTGTGAATATAGAGGCCATTGTTAACCAATGTTTTCATGCTCTTGAGATCTATGTTTGGTTGTGGACTATTCTCTCCTCTCTCCTAGATCTCTTTTTTTTTAACTAAAATTGGTGGATTTGATACTATAAAAAGATGTGAGGGAAACTCACAACAGAAGTACAACATAAAAACATTCATGCAAGTACATGGTCACTCTTTCCTCTAATAAGGAGTTATGCCCCGAGAACAACAAAGTTTGCAAGAGTTCAAAAATGGAAGTTTCGACAATAATTCTAACAGAGTAAATTTTCCAGAAAACTCTTAAACAAAACCAAAATTTACACTGCATCCACTTATTATTTTAAGGGGGATGTAAAACCTCTTCTTGGTATGATGTTGGTGAGGGGAATTTCAATTCGGGGAGGTTGAGATGACCATCAAGAGAGGATGCTTCATCAAAGCAACATGTGTTGAGTATGTGTTATATTCTTTGTATGACTAGTCCCAGTGTCCGCGTTGCGTCAGATGCGTGGGGGGTCATGGGGGGGGGGGGGNGGGCGCTAGCCGCCCCCTGGAACCTGGAAAGTGGATCGCAACCCCCCTTGCTCGAGGGGTCACAGGGGGGTTCAGAGGCAACACACCTGGAAAACACTTTAGCATTTTTTGCATCCATTTTTAGCAGGTTTTTGGCACATGGTTTTCACCGATGGTTTTCTAATTCTGGTTAAGGAATTAAGGTTTTTGACTAATCTGAGTCAATGGATTAGGGATTGTTGTCTAATCTGAGTCAAATGATATAATGAATATAATATTAGAGGTGTGGCTCTAACTAAGTTGTTGGTTTTCTAAGTTTGGGTTTCTAGGGTAAAATTATATGTGTAATGTGTGTGTGTGCCATCGTATCTTTTTTGTTTTTATTAAGAATGTGTTTGCAGTAATTAATTGTATAAGGTTAAAATCTACATTTAGTATATGAGTTGTTATTGGATTCATGGGGACGCCTTTGTGGCTAATGGTTTGTCTCGGGTCTGAGAAAAGACTTATTATAGTGGGAGATCTGTGGTATCAATTCTTTAGGTGGAAAGAAATGGTGAGCAGTTTGAAAATAGAGATCAAGAAATTTAATGGGAAAAGTTTTGAGCTATGGAAGCTCAAGATGGAAGATTTTTTGGTGGACAAAGATCAATGGATCGTAGTGGATCCAGGTATTGCACCTATAAGAACGTCAGCAAAAGACTTGGAAAATTTGGATCGGAAGGCGAAGAGCACAATCCTATTGTGCCTCTCAGATTCAGTGTTACTGAATATGTCAAGGGAAGCTATGACCAAGGATTTACGAAATAAGTTGGGAACTTTGTATCAATCTAAGTGTAATATCCTTGACCCAAATTATTAATTCTTCCTATGTGAAAATGATATGAAACCTTACAATAATTTTCTCAATGAGGAATATTATCAAACACATGGCAAGAACACATAAATATAGCAGAATAATATGGCATCTTATTATGAATGGCAACAACAATAAAAATATCTCTAGTGGTTGTAAAAGTAGTTGCAGAACAAGACTAGGAATATAAACTATTGGCTGCTAGGCAACTACACAATCTGCTACAAAACACACAAGGAAACCTGGTATGATGCCAACATAGAAACTGAGGCTCTCTAAGCCTCCCACTACTATGCTCCAGTATACTTAAATATCTTCATAAAATACCACTAGACAAAGACTCCAAATGAACTCTCCTTTGTCTATCTAGGATGGGTATTGCACCACCAAAACTAAACCTGCACTGGAAGGGTTTTTCCCAAAACCCCAACGAAAATGTTAGCTACAAGAGCACTCAAAGAAGATATCAAATCATAATGCCCAAAGAGGTAGGATCCCCTTCTATTTATTCTTCTTCTCTGATTCTTCTAGATCTTCCTTCTTGACCAAATCAAACCCTCACTTGATTAAAATATAATTATTTATTTTATTTAATATCTCTTTAGGGTTTGATAATTTGACTCCCTTTTTTCTTTATTGACTATATCCTATGAGAGTCATGTAGGCTAATGGGTCATCATTTGGAGGGATTCATTACACTAAGTCCCTGGTAAACAAATTGTTCCTTTGGAAGAAGTTGTATACTTGAGGATGAAATATGGAGACTCAATGACAAAGCATTTGAATGCTTTCAATACAATTGGTAAGTTAGTTATTATTTGTTGATATTAAGATTTCTGATGAAGATAAGTGTATCAGTTTATTATGCTCTTTACCTGATCCAAAAAGGATCTAGAGAAGACTAAGGATAAATCAGACAGAAGTAGCTCATGAAGCTCAGAATGGCCTCAGTAGAAAGAGAAAGGGAAAAAATCCAAAGTTCTCAAAACTTAGTGAAATTGGCATCATCGCGAAGAGCATGTCACAAGATTTCCAACAGTGTAAACGGATTGTCAAACAGAGTTACGGATCAAAAGATATTCGCGGTCAAAGTTTTGGTCAACCTAGCCTAGTGAGCAGGGACGAGTTAGCATCTGTACTGTTGATGTCAACATCAATATGGATGACATCAACATCTGTATAGTGTACATGGCACACACAGAGGGTGACACATGTCATGTTGACATCATCATGGTGATGTGGCAACACCAGAGGCTGCCACGTGTCACTCATTTTCAGCATTTTCAGTCAACATGTGGACCAATGAGGAAGTGCCATGTGGCAGTCCATACATCCACGTGGTAGTCCATACACCCACGAGGCAGACCGTACGGGACGTGGCAAGTAGGTGACATGGCAGGGTGACTATGCAAGTGGATGGCATGGGCCGATGAAAGGCCACCACATGGCCCAGTCATGGGCTGCCACATGGCATTGGGCAAATGCCCAATGAGGGCTAGCAACCAAAAATAAAAAAAAATACAAAAAAGGGGGGTTGGTTGGTGCCAACCCCCAATCCGCCAAATTTATGTATATCCTGCCACATCTGGCCACCAACAAATAGTTCACCAACCATACCACTAAATTTAACGGAGGTTACACTATATTCACATGCGAATGTTCTATGGTTAAAACAATAAGTCAAAGGGAGGAGGCCCGCGGGCTTGACCCCAGGACCTCCCCCTACAATTCGCCCTTCATACATATCTGCAAACCAACTAGCCAAATGACCATGTTGGTTAATCCACGCGACCATTTAGTTTAAGAACTGACCTTTGCCAGTGCATGGGAGGAGGAAGGTGCACACCAATCCGTACTGGGCATGGATTTCAATGTAGAAGTATTGTCATTAATGCAGGTTGAAGGCATGAAAACCGAGATGAGATTTATCAAGGGGCTGAAAGTGCCAAACTCAGATCAAGGTGTGGAGACAGTCATTTTTGGGTAATTCAATGCCATGAATTCAGTGGAGCTATCTGTTTTCTAATCTGAGCAAAGCTTCTACAACTTAACTCCAGAATGAGGTATACTTATGTATTTTTCCAAATTCTTTTGTTGAGTTAATAAAAATCCTACCCATTTGAGAGAAGGACCCGGAGACATAGTCCACCAAGGATGAACTATGTTATCAAGTTTTTTGTGTTCAGATTTGATGCTTATGTCTCTTCATTATTGACTTATTCCTTCTTTATGGTGCACTTCATTTTATGCTCATTTAACACAATTCTTTAATAAGTCACCTCGATGAAAAGATCCTGAATCATGTTGGTATCAGAGCAGTCATCTTTAACTTGAATTGTTGAGTGTGAATGCTTACTAGGGCCAAGCATAAGCAGGGTGAAGTAAATCTTAAGACTTTCAATCTTGAAGTTGGTCATGCATACCAAAGGAAGAAAATGGCTGAAGAGGACAAGCGTGATGAATAGGCGAAAAACTTCCATATGGTCTTTTATCACATATCAGAAATGGTCGAACGATTGTATGGAGATTACGAGAAGAGGATGAAGAAGAAATGGAAGGAAAAGGAAGCAAAAGCACATGATAATGCTTCATTGAATCAAGGGGTTGGAGGAGAACCTCATGAGCCTCCATCTTTGCCATCAAGTTCTAGCTCTTCTTCCTCTAAGTATTCTCATAATTCTCATCATTCTAGCCATAAAATCTCTTTTAAGAAACAATTATTAAAGCTTGATGTAAAGTTTTTTTTACCTATGTTTAATGGAGATGTTAATCCTGAAAAGATAGATAATTGGATCCAGCAAGTTGAAGTATATTTCTGTGTCCAACAGATTGATGAAGAGGAAGTTAAAGTGCAATTGGCTTCTCTTTGGTTGGAAGGCACCGCTCTCGTATGGTGGGAGAGAAAACTTCAGGACGAAAGTAAGTGTGGTAATCTTCTTTCCTAATGGTCGAAATTTAAATCAGAAATAAAGAAGCAATTTTATCCATTGGATTATTTACATAAAGAAATGATGGAATGACAAACTTTAAGACAAAGTAAAGGTCAAACTGTACAAAGTTTCACGGAAGAATTTAGAAAGAAAGATCTTGCATTAAACATTCCTTTGGATTCTTATGAAACTTTAATGAAGTATATTGGCGCACTTCACAGTTATATTCGTCATACTTTGTTATTGTTTAACCCCACCAGTCTTGACGAATTTTGTGTACAAGCCACTCACCTTGAGAACATGGAAAAGCATGTTCAAGAAGATCCCACAAAGAAACCTTCCAATCTCCCACATATGTTCGACAACACAGGTATTCCAACAGAGGATGAACACCTTCAGTAACCACTCACACAACCAGATCAAAGATCAACACATTGATGTTTTGACATGGTAAAACCCCTACAGGGAAACATCCATGACCCCATCCAACGCGTCCACTTGGAGCAGTTTATTAATGAAAAAAAAATATTACAAAGAGATTTTACAAGAGAGTTTATCACAATCGATCATCAACAAATGACCCTCCATGATCTTTAAATAGAGATCATGGACCAATAGGGTGTTAGGAAATGGATCAATGGTTGTTAAGATCGAGGAGAATATGAACTATCAGATCACTCTAGGGAACATATCGTGACCGTCGTATTTCCTAACTACAAATGCATACTAATGCATACTAAAGAAACACACTTTTACCTAACGACACATTAGATCAAGTAGATCTTAACTAATTCCTAAGTGTCTAAATATCCTAACATTCCCCCTTAAGAACAACTTGGGATAGGATTGAAGGATTTACAATAGTGACACAATAGGAGAAGGAAGGAGGAATTAGAGTTTATCCCCCTTAATGACAACTTCTTAAACTCCTAACATACATCGAAGTTTGGAAAACTTCACTTCTGTAAGAGACTTTGTGAAAATGTCTGCAACTTGATATTTTGTAGGGAAAAAGAGCACTTCAATAACTTGATCATGAATGAGATTTCTCATGAAGTGCATGTGTAGCTCAATGTTCTTGCTACGTTGATGTTGAACTGGATCTTTGGTGAGATTGATGGCACTCTAATTATCACACCAAAGGATGGTCAGATGTTGTTGCTGGAATCCAAACTCTGAAAGGATATGTCGAAGCCACAAGGCTTCCTGACTTGCATTTACCGCTGCTTGGTATTCTGCTTCTGCTGAAGAAAGTGAAATAGCTTGTTGTTTCTTACAAGCCCAAGTGATAGGTCCTGAACCAAGGCTGAAAACATAACCTGCAGTAGACTTCCAATCATCAGGGTTGTCGACGCAATCTGAATCAGTGAAACCAACCAATAAAGGAGTCCCCCCTAAACTGTAATGTATCCCGAACATAATTTTACCACAGACATAGAGAAATATCCTTTTAGCTGCATTCCAATGGCTTTCATGGGGTGTTTTCATATACCAGGCAACAAGACCGACAACAAAGGAAATATTAGGACGGGTATGAGTCAAGTATAAGAGGCTACCAACTAACTGATGGTACATGGTGGCATCAACTTCGAGAGAAGTACAGGTGGTAGTAATATTGACTCTAGACTATAAGGGAGAAGGGGTTGGTTTACAATCATCCATATGAAAGCGACGAATAAGGTCACAAGCATACATAGACTGGGAAAGAAAAATTCCTTCATTGGTTTGCAAAACTTGGAGGCTAATGAAATAGTGCAAAAAACCTAAGTTTGTCATTTCAAATTTCTTCTTAAGGTTGGTTTTCACATGGTTTAAAATTTTTGAGTCACTACCAGTAAGGATAAGATCATCAACATAAAGGACAAGGATTATGAGATGGCTTCCTACTTTCTTGGTATAGACATTAGGATCATAATGTCATCTAGAGAATCTGGTGTCAATAAGAAAGTTGTCCATTTTGGCATACGAAGCTCAGGGACCTTGCTTAAGACAATAAAGAGATTTTTTAAGGCGACAAACAAGGCCAGAGTCATTCTGGACATAGCCAGAAGATTGTTCCATGTCTATTTCTTCTTGCAAATCTCCGTGCAAGAAGGCAGATTTAACATCTATCTGATGGAACTCCCATTTATGTGAGGTAGCAAGGGCAAGAACAAGGTGGATGGAATTCATTTTGGCTACGGGGGCAAAGGTTTCATTATAGTCAATTTCTTCAACTTGGGAAAATCCTTTGGCAACTAACCAAGCTTTGTGTCTTTCAACACTTCCATATGATGCATACTTAGTTTTGTAGAACCATTTACATCTGACAAGTTTTCTTCCTTTTGGAAGAGGTACAAGATCCCAAGTATCGTTGGCCATTATGGAACAATATTCTTCATTCATTGTTGTATCCCAATCTGGATGACCTAAAGCTTCTGAAAATGTCTCTGGATCATGAGTCTATGAAACTTGAGCCAAAAGAGAAGAGGCTCGCTGGAACTTTGAACATGTTCGACGTTGATATGAAGGATCACCGACAAGATCACTAGCTGCTTCTCGTGTTGAACAGACCCATCTAGGAAGTTGTGGAGTTGGTGTTGGTTCAGGTTCAAAGGACTCATCTGGAGGAAGGTGAGAAGGCGAAGGTGGATTTTCATCCTCACTATCATCATCTGAAGAAGAAACCAAAATAGGAACAGAAGAAGGCACAAACGCCGAAGATGGCTCGCAGGCCGAAGAAGGCACAATCGTCGAATTAGGATCCTAGGCTAAGATATTTTCATCAAATTTAACATATATTCTAATAATAATTTCATTAAAATGTGGTTGAATAAGTCTATAACCTTTGACATCTTCAGAATAACCAACAAATATATACTTCTCACTTTTAGGCTGCAAATCTTTCCTTTTCTCATCGGGAATGTGAGCCTGTGATATACTGCCAAATACACAGAAGTGACTTACATCTGGTTTAATTTTAGTCCAACTTCTTATGATGTTATATTTTTAGGAGACTTTGTGGGAGTGCGATTTACTATGTAATTTGCACAATTGATTTCTTTCGCCCAATACTTTAGACTTAATCCCTTAGATTGGATCATACAATTAGCCATTTCTTTTAATGTGTGGTTCTTTCTCTCAGCAACACCATTTTGTTGTGGTGTATATGGAACATTGTGTTGCATTTGGATGCCCTGTGTAGTGCAGTAACTTGTAAAATTATTGTTCACATATTTGCCACCATTACCTGTTCTTAACTTTTGAATTTGATGTCCAAATTGTTTTTCTACAAGGGCCTTGTAGGCCAAAAACTTGTCAAAAACTTTTCTCTTAAGTTTTAAGAAGTAAACCCAAGTACGTCTGGAAAAGTCATCAATGAAAGTTAAGAAATAATTGCACCTAGAAAAAGAAGGAGAAGAGAATGGACCACACAAATCACTGTGAACAAGCTGCAAAGAGCCTGAGGCATGCCAGGAGGCGCATTTGTCAAAACTGTCTCGATGATGTTTTCCAAGAACACAACTGAAAAAAACACCATCTCTGCATGAAACAAGAGGAATAGCAGTCACCATCTGTTGATTACATAGTTGTTGCAATGAGCGATAGTTTAGATGATCAAACCGCTCATGCCATAGTTTGCTCAGGTCATCTCTATGAGCAACAAAAACTAATGAAAAAGATGATGACCCAAAGTTGTCAAACTTGTACAACCTGGTAATATCATCAACAATTCCAGTTGCACGAACATGCTTAGGATCTTTTAGATCCTTGATTAGAACTTGGTGAGGTGAAAAATCTACGTTTTTACCTTCACCTGAATGAGTGATTTGATATACTGATAAAAGGTTACAAGAAAGACTTGGAACACATAATACATCATTGAAATGACCATTTTCTACTTGAATTGTTCCAGATCCTTCAACACTAAGAGATCTATCATCACCAACAAATATTTTCTTGTTGTTACATTCATTTAGAGCATAAAATATGTCTTTTTCCTTAGCCATATGATAAGATGATCCAGAATCAATAAGCCACTCATAAAAAGAAGTAGAAGTTGTATTGAAGGAGAAACCAGAAGCGAAAAGTGCATGTCCATGAGAAGAAGAAGAAGAAGTAGAATCAATATTGATATTGTGCTTCTTCATCGCTGCTTCTAAAGCTGCAATCTTCTTGAAATATTTGGACTCATCATGACCATCTTTATCACAAGAGTTGCAATGTTTGTTAGTCTTCTTACTTTTATATTTTTCTCCTTTGTCACCATTAGGAGCGGAAGTTGTCTGAGTGGGTTTGGGACCCTTATATTGCTTATTGTTGTAACGAGGATGTTGCTTCTTGGGATTCTTGGGTTTATCTTTCTAATGGATGACTAAGGCTTTGTTGGAGGTACCTGCAGTGTTGATGATCCAGATTTGAATCCAGGAGCTTGATAGGGCTCAAAAAGGCCTAAAACTCAATGTTCTTAGAATGGTGTCAAAACGGATGTGTGCGTAGGCCTCGTCGATATGAACGCAATGCAACTTAAATGGGTTCAAACGGACGTCATATGCTCCTGATATCGCGATCTAAAGTTCAAGTCAAACTGGCAAAAAGTCAAAGTCAACAGTCCGTACTACTGACGTCAGCAGTACGTCCGCAGGATAGGTGGTAGATGACGTCAGAAGGACACATGGTAGCACCAGGGCGTGCCACGTGGTAGTCATTTTTGGCATTTTAGGGGTTGATCTAGACCAATAAAAATTGGACACGTGGTAGTGTACGAACATGACACGTGGCAATCTGTAAAGCATGACACATGGCAGGTACAGTGATGACGTGGTAGGTGTGCTTACGTGGCCAATTGATGATAGGGTAAGTATGGTGCTGGCACATGAACGAATCATTGGTTGAAAAGTGGCATCAGTCCAATGAATAAGAAGGTGCCACATGGCACCTAGGTGTTGGTCGAACTTTCATATGCCAAAATAGTTGAGTTCGTAGGATTTGAACTCGTGACCTCCAGTGGGAGAAAACGCCTTAGAACAAGAGGATAGCCATTGCACCATTGTATTTCTTATTGTAGCATGTTTGCAATATATTATTTAAATGATTGTAAATGATTAGGTGGTGGCGGTGGGGGCTGGGGCTTAGCCCCATCCCGCAACTTTATCAACACATATGACCACACCTTGGCATGGGTGCTTCACCACGAAGGATTAAGTGCGGGAATATTGGTGTTATTTCAATCTCGGCTCTCGATCCTGTGGGAAGGCGCCATATAACCCGGTGCTTTGTTTGGTGGTTGCGCATTTTGTGTAGGCGTGGTCCTATGGTTTGTTGCCATATGACCCAATATTCGGGCTAAAGGGGCTAGCGCTTGGCCATATTAGTAGCATATGACCGAGTATTGAGGGGTTGTGCGCCTATTATGGGGGCTTATACCCATATTAAAACTAAAATGGGTTTTTAACCTATAGTTTAGTGATTTTCTCACTAATTTTTGGGCAGTTCTGGTTATTTTGCCATATCTTGGTGGATATTAGGCCAAATTGAGTGTCACGAAAAGTGGAATGTTGAGATTTGATCCCTCCTCTAACTCATGGATATATAAACCAAGCCATTGTGAGGTTTGAAAGAGGGAAAGAAGCAGCAAAGAAGCTTGAAGCCAAGGTAAAGTAGTCACGAGCAGTGCATAGTAGCTGAGCTTTGGAGGCAATTTTTGGGAGTTATACTACTCTGTTTTCAGTGCCGTCTATTGCATTAGGTTTCTGAGACAGAGCATATTACGGCTAGTCAGTCAGAGCCCTATATGATGTAATTTTAATGCAGATTGTAAAGCATTGAATATTGAATAGAGAAAGCCTCCCTCACTGAAGACAAAGGCCCGGAGACGTAGGCAATTTTGTGTCGAACTCCATTATCACTTCTCTTGTTATGGTTTGTTGTTCTTGTTGCTTATATTCAGATCTGTATATTGATTTATGGCTGCTATGTTTCTTCATTAAATTCATCCTCTTTGGTTCAGCTTCATAAATGGTTAATTAACACATGCAATTAATAACTCAACCACAGTCATTAAAAGATCTTTCCGGATCAAGTGGTATCAGAGCTAGTTGACATTTGGAATTTGAGTTTTGCATGTTAGCCAGGGAAGAGCTCATCTCAAGGGAGAAAATGGCATCTACAGGAGGACTTTCTCAAGATGAGAAGGAGTTCATAAATTCGTTGTTTTCCATGGCCGAGATGGTGAAGGTGTTGTATGAAGACTACTTGGAACAAAAGAGCACAGTTCAAGTAAAAGCTTCAAAGAACAACCAAGTCAAAGAAGGATTGAAGGAAGTGCCTTGTACATCTGTTTTAGAAAACAAATCTAAGGTATGCAGTGAAGGTCATTCATCAAATTCTCCTTCTTCTCATCAAGTTGGTTTTGGTGCATTCAAAAAGCATACAAGAGGTGTAGGTTTGCAATTGCTAACCAAGATGGGTTATGAAGAAGGAAAGGGCCTTGGATGTAAAGGTCAAGGTATCGTGAATCCTATTGAGGTTTTGGAAAGGTCTCGATATTTAGGATTGGGATATGGCGAAGGGGACCTTGGAGAGTCCTCCAAGATTGGTTCCAAAACTTTGGAAGCAAGTAATGTTTCAAATGGCCAACTTAAAACATTGCAGGAACACTTCACCAAAGGTAATGCCATGTCATTTCAGGATTGTGATAGTGAATGCAAGTCATCTCCAAAGCAAGGTGAAGATCAGCATGGAAGGTGTAATGGTCATGTTTTTATCAATTCTCCTTTTGATTATAATAAGCATAATCAAGTAATTCAGAACTTGTGGAATCGTTATCCATGTACTTATTGTCATTCACCCAAGCATCGTGTTGCCAAGTGTTGGAAGAGACCAAATTTGTACAGGAAGCCTATGTCGACCAAGAAGTAAACATGACATAAAGACTCAACTCCACAACAAAAGAAAGAGAAGGGTAAACAGGTTTGGATGCCAAAAACTCTTTGCACGTTTTGCAACAAGGGTGGACATCAAAAGGCTAGTTGTTGGAAGCATAATCTGGAGCTTCGTCCGAGGAAGGACAGAAGGATTGCCCATGTACTCATGAAGGAGGAAATATTACCAGTGAAGCAAGAGGAACACCGTGAAGAAAATAAACCAGCCACTTGGTTTTTCCATAAGTGGATGTCTCAACTTCATTGTATTTTGCTTCCATTAATGTAATCACACATGTTGAAATGATGACCTGTTATAACATCATTTTTGTACAACATTGTGTTTTGTTTTTCTCGTTATGAGTATGTAATCAGTCAAAGTCCATGTTTGTAACCTTTTGGGGACCAAAGGGTCCTTTAGTGGGAAGGCGTGATCCAGATTTGGATCCAGGAGCTTGATAGGGCTCAAAAAGGCCTAAAAATAAATGTTCTCAGAATGGTGTCAAAATGGACGCGTGCATAGACCTCGTCGATACAAACCCAACGCAACTTGAACAGGTTCAAACAGACATCATATGCTCCTGATATCGTGCTCTGAAGTTAAGGTCAAACTGGCAAAAAGTCAAAGTCAACAATCCGTATTGCTGACGTCAGTAGGACAGGTGGCAGATGACATCATAAGGACACATGGCAGCACCAGGACATGCCATGTGGCAGTCATTTTTGGCATTTTAGGGGCTCATCTGGACCAATAAAAATTGGACACGTGGCAGTGTATGAACATGACACGTGGAAGTCCATACAGCATGACACGTGGCAGGTACGGTGATGACATGGCAGGTGTGCTTGCATGGCCAATTGCTGACAGAGAAGGTACGGTGCGAGAACATGAGCGAATCATTGGTTGACAAGTGGCATCAGTCCAACGAATAAGATGGTGCCACGTGGCCCAGACATGGGTTGCCATGTGGCACCCATGTGTTGGTCGAAGTTTCATATGCCAAAATAGTTGAGTTCTTAGGATTCGAACTCGTCAGAAGGACACATGGCAGCACCAGGATGTGCCATGTGGCAGTGATTTTTGGCATTTTAGGGGTTGATCTGAACCAATAAAAATTGGACACATGGCAATGTACGAACATGACACGTGGCAGTCCATATAGCATGACACGTGGCAGGTATGGTGATGACATGGCAAGTGTGTTTACGTGGCCAATTGCTGATAGGGAAGGTACGGTGTTGGCACATGAGCGAATCATTGGTTGATGAGTGGCATCAGTCCAGCGAATAAAAAGGTGCCACGTGGCCCAAACTTGGGATGCCACGTGGCAACGCAAGTGTTTTTCGAAGTTTCATATGCCAAAATAGTTGAGTTCGCAGGATTTGAACTTGTGACCTCCGGTGGGGGCAAGCGCCTTAGAACAAGAGGATAGCCATTGCACCATTGTATTTCTTAATGTAGCATGTTCGCAATATATTATTTAAACGATTGTAAATGATTAGGTGGTGGCGGTGGGGGCTGGGGCTAAGCCGCAGCCTGCGGCTTTATCAACACATATGACCACACCTTGGCACAGGCGCTTCACCACGGAAGATTAAGCGTAGGAATATTGGTGTTAATTCAAGCTCGGCTCCCAATCCTATGGGAAGGCACCATATAACCCGGTGCTTTGTTTGGTGGTTGCGCATTTTGTGTAGGCGCGGTCCTATGGTTTGTTGCCATATGACCAGATATTCGGGCTAAAGGGACCAGCGCACAGCCCTTTGGGCTAGCGCTTGGTCATATTAATAGAATATGACCGAGTATTGAGGGGTTGTGCACCTATTATGGGAGCTTATACCCATATTAAAACTAAAATGGGTTTTTAACCTATAGTTTAGTGATTTTCTCACTAATTTTTGGGCAGTTTTGGTTATTTTGCCATATCTTGGTGGATATTGGGCCAAATTGAGTGCCACAAAAAGTGGGATGTTGGGATTTTATCCCTCTCCCTTATGGCTATATAAACCAATCCATTGTTAGGTTTGAAAGAAGGCAAGAAGCAACAAAGAAGCTTGAATCCAAGGTCAAGTAGTCTTGAGCAGTGCATAGTAGTTGAGCTTTGGAGGCAATTTCCGGGAGTTATACTACTTCGTTTTCAGTGTCGTCTGTTGCATAAGGTTTCTGAGACAGAGAATATTACAGCTAGTCGGTCAGAGCCCTATATGATGTAATTTTAATGCATATTGTAAAGCATTGAATATTGAATAGAGAAAGCCTCCCTCACTGAAGACAAAGGCCCGGAGACGTAGGAAATTTTGTGCCGAACTCTGTTATCACTTCTCTTGTTATGGTTTGTTGTTCTTGTTGCTTATATTCAGATCTGTATATTGATTTATGGCTGCTATTTTTCTTCATTAAATTCATCTTCTTTGGTTCAGCTTCATAAATGGTTAATTAACACACGCAATTAATAACTCAACCACAATCATTAAAAGATCTTTCTGGATTAGTTGATCACTCCAAGTTGTATAAGTTTATCTTGCTCTCTAATCAAAGCATCACAAAAGTTCTCAAGACTAGGTTTTTTATAAGTTGTCCCTAGAGCCTCTTGCATGGCATAAAAGATAGAGACAAACACATAATATGCACTACCTAGCTTAGAAATAATAATATAGATGCAACGATCTTCTTCTATCTTTATCTTACATTCTTCACATAAAGTTCTAAGTGTTTTAAACTTAGATAGATAGTCTTCAATGAAAGAAAATTCATTTGGACTTAAAGTAAGTACTTGATTTTCTAACTGTTGTGCTTGAATAATATTGTGTTTACGAAACACATATTCAATCTTGTCCCAAGCTTCTTTGGGTTGATCAATTGATTGAAGGTGAAATCTTAAATCAGGAGAGATGGACATTCTGATTAATCCATGTGCTTTGTCATTCCTATTATCCCATTTGAATTTCTTATCAACATCAATGGGTGTTGTTTCCTTTCTCAAGATAATCTGGTACAAGCCTTTACTTCTTAATAAATCCTTCATATGGAATTTCCATTGGAAGTAGTTGGTGTTGGTAAACAAGATATTACTTGTAGAATCCATATTAAATATGTAGATAATGTGGATTTAAAAACTGAAACTAATGATTTGGATGGAAATATCTCAAAAAGTTAGGCGGTTTAAAAAAAAATGGCACTGAAAAACGGACTTCGGATGTGAGAGTTATGCTCTTTTAAAAAAAGGCATAAACGATAACCAAAGGACCACATGGTGGTGTAAGTTGCTTTATGAAGTGACCCACTTTTATAAAGAGAAGTGGGGATCACTTTTACAATGAAGTTACTTTATAAAAGAAAAGATGCATGCAAAATAAATAACTCTAAAATAAAATATTAAAGCTACTTATAGTGATTCACTTTTATACTTGAAGTGAAATACACTTTACAATTTTAACATGAACTTTAAAAACAAAAGTAACAAAAATAGAGACTTGAATTCAAGACCTCTTACTTAATAAAGAAATTTTTAATCAAATGGTCTAGAAAAACATATTGTATTTTTTAGCAAGAGGACTGGAGGGTGTTTTTGTTGTTGTGGAAGATTGCCTTTGAGAGTGTGCTAAAAAAAAAACTCTTTTCACACAAGAAAAAAATTCCGTTTCTCGATGACAACAAGGGTTAGATCTCAATTTGCTTACCCGGAAGATGCACATTTTCCTATCTGTTTATGATTTTTCGAGATCACACAGGGTGTGGGGCAAAGAGCATATGCATATCTAAAAGATTAGCAACCCGGAAATAAATAATATAAAACCAAAATAATACTCTGCAAAAATTTAAAAATGCGTATTCAAACTTTATACCTTCGGATCTGACTGAAATGGACATATCTTGGGCAAACAAAAACCTTTTTGAGTGAAACGAAAAGTTTTCCTAACTGAAATGAGAACTCCGGACGAAATGGAACAGTGCTCTTAGCCCATAAATGTACAGAAATGATAGAAAATGGAGACGAGACAGCTCAGCTTCACTATCTCGATCTACAACAAGAGCGGGTCTTCCAACAGGCTATGGTACCATGTTTGAAAACACAGGTATTCCAACAGAGGATGAACACCTTCAGTAACCACTCACACAAATAGATCAAATATCAATACACTGATGTTTTGACGTGGTAAAACCCCTACGAGGAAACATCCATGGCCCCAGCCAACGTGGCCACTTGGAGCAGTTTATTAATGAAAAAGAAAAAGATTACAGAGAGATTTTACAAGAGATTTTTTCACAATCGATCATCGAAAAATGAGCCTCCATGCTCTTTAAATAGAGATCATGGACCAATCGGGTGTTAAGCCACAGATCAATGATCGTTAAGATCGAGGATAATATGAACCGTTAGATCACTCTATGTCGGGATCATATCATGACCGTCGGATTTCCTAACTACAAATGCATACTAATGCATACTAAAGAAACACACTTTTACCTAACGACACATTAGACCAAGTAGATCTTAACTAATTCTTAAGTGTCTGAATATCCTAACAACATAAACAGTTTAAGAAGTTTAAAAGGAAGGACAAAAAGACTGCCACTGTAAAGAGAGAAGAAGGAAGACCATATTGCACTCATTGTAAGAAAAGTGGTCACGATGATGAACATTGTTGGAAACTACATCCAGAGAAGAGACCGAAACAGTTCGGTGGAAAGGGGAAGACAAAGATCATTTCTACAATACAACAAGATCTTGGTTCTAATTCAGGATATGAAGGAAAGATCACAATGGTTGGAGTACAAGGTAAAGATTCCCTTCATGCTAGTTCAAATTCCAATAATGAATCTCATGATGATGAAAGAAAGAGGAATGAATTATTTTATATAAGATTTGTATCTAAACACACTAATATAGATACATTGTTTGATCTGGCTTCCCAAGTAAACTCTATATCTGAAGCACTTGTCAAAAATGGGTCTTGAAACTAAACCACATCCAAAGCCTTATCCTCTTGGTTGGGTATGTGATAAAGAAAAAATTAATGTCACCAAGCAATGTAGGGTCATATTTGCTATTGCTTCAAAGTTGATT
>ML801699.1:285736-312948 GCA_009831015.1 Picea engelmannii | reverse complement strand
ATTCTCTCAAAAACACCATCAATGCATAGATCTCGTCGTCATATTTCCAATGGTGCAAATGGAAAGTCAAACAGAGTTCGTATGCAAAAGTTATAAGTGGTCAAAGTTCCAGTCAAACCTGGCAAAAAGGTCAAAGGGAAAAGTAAAGGAGGTGACATCTGTCACCACTACAAGGGTGACATGTAGCATGTGATTATTGGTATCTGACTGGGAAGATCGTACCTCCAGATGGACAAATTACAGGTTGACAAGTGGCACACAACTGGACCGCTCCTATGATGACAAGTGGCAAGGTCAGCCAATGAGAGGTTGCCATGTGGCGACCTCCCATTGGCCAATATTGGTTAGTGCAGGTTAAAATTATGGAGTTAATGGAGGTCGAACCTGTGACCTCCATAACCTCCCAATACTTAACATAGCCCCCACTACCAAAGTGCCATACTTTAGGTCTTAACCTACATATGGTTGCAATTATATTTAAAATTGTAATAAAGTTCAAATGGGTAGCCAAAGCGCCAAGGGCCTAAGCCCTCTAAATCTTGGCTCTTGGTCTATATGTATACCATGTAACCACACTTAATATATGGGGAGCTTAACATGCGACAGGTTTTAAACCATAGTATATGGCTTTATTATATGCCATATATATCCAACGAATATTCCAACGGATTATTATATATATATATAGTATATAGTTAAACTATATATATATATATATATATATATATATATATATATATATATATATATATACTATAAAACTTTAACAATAATTCTAACCACTGAATATAACACATGGAAAACGATGGTTGGTGGGGCTTGAACCCCCGACCTGCCAACTATGCCAATGGCCTCAACAAGCTCTGCTAACCAACCTTCCACTAACTGTTAGTTGGTTACAACTACACCCTAATAATAGTTAAAGGGTAACATGAGTTTTGGAGGACAGTTAAGGGCCCATGCCCTATTTAATGTGTACACGGATCGAGGTTGGGGACATTAATTAATGCATAGTTTAGTCTCGTAACTCGTGCTCGAGGGTACCAAAGTTTTGAGGCTACATCGTAAAGCATGCCAAAGGGTACCTTAACAGATTTTCAAGAAATTTATACTCATTTTGCACGATTTTTCTCCAGGAATCCAACAGTGCACTTCGTTTATGAATTTGGGAAACATATGAAAAGGTCATTGTAAAACACAAGTATTTGAGCATTAATAAAAGAAGGTCTCTATTGGAAGTGGAATCGGAGAGGTATCCAAAATTGTGTGAACTCCATTTTTCCAATTTGTGTATGTGATTACATTATTGTTGTTCATTTCAAGTTCAATTATTTGCAATTTATTTTATCATTAAAGTGGAATTGGTTAGATAAGTTTTTCACATGTAATTTTCATACAGTCAAGTGATCATTTTATTTCAAAGATCAAGTAGATGATTTTTATGTATTGAAAGATTAATAAGCATCTAAGGATTTTTCAAATCAAGTTGGTATCAGAGAAGGTTTGCCAAGTATTTTGCAAGTGGATGCTTACAACAGCCAAAATCAAACTTGGTAAAGGAAAACTTGCAAGTTATAAGTCTGAGATTGGAAAGAGATCTCGAAGACATAAGATGGCTTCTGAAAAAGGAGAAGAAGAAGATCAATCCATGAGTCATGAAGAGATCATAGCTATGCTTCAATCATTGAAAGAAACAATAGATGAGTTAGAACGAAGAATTCAAAATCCTGTAAGTGGAGAATCTTCGGTAAAAGGCGGAGGAGGTGAAGGTGGTGGACCTTCAGAGCCCCCTTGCCCTTCCTCATCATCATCATTAGTTTCTTCTGAAGTGAGTAAACATTATTCTCGTCGAAAGAAGTCTGAGAATAATCTGCCATTACTAAATTTGGATTTCAAGTTCAAATTGACAACCTATGATGGAGAATTGAATGTCGAGAAATTAGACAATTGGATCAAGCAGATTGATGTATATTGCAGGGTTCAAAATATCATGGACGAGGCTGAAAAGATACAATTAATTTCTCTTTGACTAAGTGGCATTGCCTTAATGTGGTGGGATAAGTTTGTTAAGTCTATAAGGAAAAAAATTTATCCACAGGCACATACACAAATGGCAATGATTGAATGGTAGCATTTAAGATAAGGTAAAGGCCAGAACATTCAGGCATATACACAATAATTAAAAAAGAAGTCATTATCACTAGGAATTCCATTGTATAATCATGAAACTCTCCTGAAGTATATTGGTGGAATGCACTCATATATTTGTCACACTATTCTAATGTTTAGCCCTACTAACATTGATAAGGTGTCAGTACAAGCTACACATCTAGAGGCTAGTAAGTGTAAGCATGTGAGTGAAGATAAGAATCCATTCAAGTTCAAAAAGAAACTGAAAGGCAAATGGAAGAGTAAGAAATCAGCCACAGTGAATCAAGTTGATGGAAGAACTACATGTTCCCACTGTAAGAACAATGGACATGAGGAATCACAGTGTTGGAAGATGCATCCAGAATTATGACCAAGAAAATTCAAGGATAAAGGGAAGTAAAAGATTGTTGCATCAACTCATCAGGATCTAGGGCCAGATTTCGAAGATGAATCCAATATAATGGCCATAGGAAGCAAAGATATATCATATATCAATTCAAATTCTTCAATTCAATCCACCAAAATGGAAAGTGATATTGATCAAAAGAAGAGAAGCGGGATTTTTCATGTCAAAGTTATAGTTACACATACTAAGGTAGATACTTTGTTTGATAGTGGATCTCAAGTTAACCTGATATCTGAAGCTATTGTTAAGAAGTTGGGATTAAATATGACACCTCACAAAAATCTGTATCCATTAGGTTGGGTGTGTGACGATGCTAAGTTGCAGGTAACAAAACAATGTAAGATCAAGTTTGCAATTATAGCTAAGTTCTTTGATGAGGTTGAGTTAGATGTTGTGGCTCTTGACATTTGCGACATTGTCTTGGGTAGTCCATATATATTTGATAGAAAGTTTGTGTTCTATTGAGAAGAAAAAAATAACATTTTTTCAAGGATGGGGTTGAATATATTGACAGGGCTCATCGCATCAAAATTAATGTTTCTTTAGTGAGCACAAGGAAAATGAAGAGACTCGTGAGCATAAGTAAATATTTTTTTCTCATGGTAGTGAAACAGAAAGAAGAAGATATAACATATGCTTTATCAGGTTGTGATCCAAATCATAAACATGAATTGATCAACATCATACCTAATTATGATGAGATGTTTCAGGAACCTATAGGGTTTCCTCCTAAAAGAGAGGTTGAACATGAAATATATTTGCAGCAAGATGCTCCTCTTCCGAACATTGGAATGTACAGGTCATCAGTAATTGAGAATGTAGAAATAAAGAAGCAAGTTCAGGAGTTGCTTGATAAATGAATCATAATACCAAGCTCCTCTCCATTTGGTTCTCCTATTTTTTTAGTTTTGAAGAAAGATGGCACGTGGAGTATGTGTATTAATTTTCGATCCCTAAACAAGATTACATTCAAGAACTATTATCCTCTTCTCAGAATTGAGGATCTATTAGATCAGTTAAAGAATTTTGTGTATTTCACTAAGTTGGACTTGAGAAGTGGTTACCATCATATCAGAATTGCAGAAGGTGACATATGGAAAAGTGCTTTCAAGACCAAGCAAGGCTTGTTCTAATGGTGGGTTATGCCATTTGGGTTATGTAATGCACCAAAAACATTTATGAGAGTGATGAATGATGTGTTTTGACCCTAAATAGATGATTTTTTTATTGTCTATCTAGATGATATATTGATCTTTAGTCGAATATGGGAAGATCATATAAAGCATGTCAAGACAGTCTTTGAACTCTTGAAGAAGGAGAAGTTGTATATCAAGTTATCTAAATGTGAATTTGGAAAAAATTCTATGGTATATCTGGGATACATTGTAGGGAATATTGGTCAGATAAAGAGAGATCCCACAAAATTAGAAGTTATTGTAAAATGGCCCAAGCCAACTACTTCCACCAAAGTTAGGAGCTTCTTAGGAATAGTATAGTACTGCACTAAATTCATTGCTAATATCTCATACATAGAAGCACCTCTACATGCATTAACAAGTGTTAAGCAGGTCTTTCAATGGGGAGGAAAGCATCAAAAATCCTTTGAGACATTGAAGGAAAAGATAAGCACAACACCAATTTTGTCACTGCCATATCTACAACAGCCATTTGAGATTCAAACCGATGCAAGAAGATATGCCATAGGCACAATATTGATGCAACGAGGTAAACCTATATGTTATCATTCAGAGACTTTCACTCAAGCTATGATTAACTATCCAACATATGATAAGGAACTGTATGTGTTGGTAGAAAGTGTAAAGAAATGGAAGCATTGCTTAATGGGAAATGAGACAATAATTCATGCCGATCATCATCCATTATAGTATTTGCAGTCACAAACCAAGATACAATAGTCATGAAACTTCAGGTGGATGGGTTTTCTACAACAATTTCATTTGGTAATCAAGTATAAGAAGAGTATTCATAACAAGGTTGCAGATATGTTGTCAAGACCAATAATTCATGCATCTACAATACTGAGATACAATCCTTTAGCACATGAAAGTTATGAAGAACAATATGTTAGGGATGGTGATTTTATAGAAGTATATGATGCATTAACTCATGACAATCAGTAGTCAGATTATTATATGCATGAAAATTTGTTATATCATCTTGTAAAACTATGTATACCAAGGGATGAAAGAGTGAATGTAATCGGAGAAGCTCATACATCTCTCATCTCTGGTCATTTCAGGGTTGGTAAGATCGTTGCACAGTTACATAGGTATTGTTATTGGCCTCAAATGGACGAGATAGTTTCAAAGTATATCAAAGGGTGTGTTATGTGTGCCACAAGTAAGCCTAGCAATAGAAAGCTAGGATTATATACACCACTTTCGGTACCTTCACAACCATGGGAAAGTATCTCCATGGACTTCGTAGGGGGTTTGTCAATGTCCAGTACACGTCATGATTATCTATATGTCGTGGTGGATAGATTCAACAAGATGTGTATTCTAATGTCATGCAAGAAAAAGGTCAAAACTGAACAGAGAGCACATATGTTCACTAATTTATGGGTTCATTTTGGACTTCCTACATCTATTATATCAGATCAAGACTCTCGCTTTTTGGAAAAGTTTTGGTCTAATTTATGGGAGCCAATGGACACTAAGTTGAATACGAGCACAACTTTTCATCCGTAGACAGATGGACAGACAAAGGTGGTGAACATAATAGTGGTACATATACTTCGAGGATACTTGTTGGACAAGCATTTCAGATGCAATAGAGGAGCAGATATAAAATATTAGCGAAGTAATTCAAGGATTTCGCAACAGGATTGGAGAGTTAGAAGCACACACCACACTAGGTACACCAACTTCGGAGAAGGAACAAAGAGACAAAACAACCATAACCACAGTCACAAGCATTAAGAGTCTTGGAGAGGAGTGCGCGAGGGTATGTGAAAAAAACACGCGGATGTGGACACATCTAATGGTGAATCTGGAGCTGAAGGAAATTGAGGAAAGAGTAAGAAGTGTGCATGAGAAGGCGCAGAAATCCAATGAAATCATAAACACTCTACCACCAGCGAAACACATGACGATCATCCTTGTGAACATGCAGGTATACGACAAGATAGAGAAGATGAAGGCAGAGCATAATATTATCGAATAGTGATTGGAACCCCTGCAGGATGAAGCACTCAAGATAATAGGGGGATTGGCAGTGACACAAAGCATGGTGAAGCAAGTCGAGAAACATTGTGAGGAGAAGCTTGTGACTCTAGAAGCATAGTTCGTAGAAGAAATATTGGAGAGGGAGGCTAAGGCAAAGAAATAATTGCAACAACCTGAGATACATTGCAAAAATTTATGGAGTCATGGAAGGGAGCGACATAATAGGCCTAAGTGGCTCGGGACTAGCCACATGTGAGTGTTGGGGGCATGTTGGACAAGCATTTTGGATGTAATTTTGAGAAATATCTTAAGGGTTAAGGAGTGAACAGTAAAGGCACATATAGGATCAGACTGCGCAACAAAGGCACATCCAGGATTGAAGTGCACAATAAAAGCACATTTGGCAGCACATAGGAAGATAAAGAAGAAAAAGTAGCATGCCATGCGAAAAGGAAGGAAAAGCAGCATGCAGGCGCGAAAGCAGGGAAAACATGCACAAACTATGTGTTGTCATGAGTTGTAATGAGTCATAATTATTTGTCATAGGATTTTGGGATAAGCTAGTAGGGTTTTTAGCCCTAAACCCTGTGTATAAATATGTAATGGGTTGGGAAGAATGGGGTTGGTTGAGAGTAAGAGAATAGCGTATTGTTGTTCGTGTTGCTAAGAGAATAAGTTGAGAATGAGAGATATTTTATGTCTGAAGGGTTAGGGGAGAGTTTGCAGAGAAAGGCTTGCACTATAGAGCAACTAGGCAGGATGGGGAATGATATCATGAGGTGTCTATTGTAGTGCAGTGCGCAAGCCTGAGATGAATTGCACAAAGACTAATAAAGAAGCTAACCATTGTGGATGTAGCCCAAGGATTGGGTGAACCATGTTAAATTATGTGTCTGAATGTGTCTTTCTATGTTATTTTTCATGAATGTTCTGGTTATGCATGAGTATACCTAGCTCTATTTATTATATGATTTTTATGCAGTAATTATGAATGTTCCAATGAATGGTTGATGTCACTATCTGAGTTATAATGGTGTTGTATAATTGAATTTACCAATTAATCAAGGGAGAAGAGACACAAAATATTGCGCATAGGGTATATAAGTATTAATGAACATGTTGATGACCTCACATTCCCTCATCTCTACAGAAACTTGGTTCATGCAGTCCCAGTAAATACCTTGGGTGAGACTTCACTTTCATGCAGGTGATGCCGAAAGGGTCAGTATCTGAAGGGTTTTGTTGGATAGATAACTTGAATCTATGGCATTACAACCATGCACCAACAATACTGTAATAAGCATCCTAAATTATGGGACGAACAATTACCTTATATACAACATGCCTATAATCATGCCATGCATTCGTCTACTTAGAAAACTCCTTTTGAAGTATGTTTGGGGTACTTTCCTAAATCACCTATGGAAGTTTTTTTTGGAGAAGTAGGTAAATAATATGGACATAATGATATAGATAAAGCTAAAAGGTTCATTCAAAGAATTCAACAGGTACATCAAGTAGTAAAGGAACAATTGGAGAAGAGCCAAGCCAAGTACAAGGTAATTCATGATAAACATCGAGTTGACCATTCGTTTGAAGTCAATGATAAAGTATTGTTACATATCAACAAATATAGAATGAAAGGTGAAGGTAAAAAGCTAAGGCCAATCTGATATGGTCCATTCAATATCTTAGAGAAGATTGGTACTAGTGTCTTTCATTTAGATCTACTAGCCTACATGCAAATGTATTTAGTGGTAAATGTTGAGAATTTGAACCTTTATGAGCCTCCTATGATTATGGATGAAGATGAAGGTATTCAGGTTCCAGCAGTTGATGATTTTGTTCTAGAATATTTGGACAAGCTACAGGAAGATTTCATTCTCGATAGAAGGATCAGAACTTCACAGTGAGGTGATGTGGAATATCTTCAAGTTGGTCTTAAAGGGGTAAAACCAAGTAAATAAAAATGGATGGAGATCGAAATGGTGAGGGAACTCTACCCTCACTTAGTTGTTGAGTAATCAAAACTTTTGGTGGTCCAATATTCTTCCAATGGGGAGGAATGATCCAGGAGGAGCCATGAATGCTCATAGAGGTCTAGAAAGATCTGGAACATCCATAGAGGTCCATAATGGTTCAGTAATGCTCAAAATTATACCGTCCTAAATTCTCTTGAAAATTCCATCAATGCATAGAGCTCATCGTCATATTTCCAACGATGCAAGCGACAAGTCAAACAGAGTTCATATGAAAAAGTTATAAACAGTCAAAGTTCCAGTCAAACCTGGAAAAAAGGTCAAAGGGAAAAGTAAATGAGGTGACACGTGGCACGTGATTATTGGCAGATGACTGGGTATATTGTACCTCCAAGTGGACAAATTACAGGTTGACAAGAGGTGCACAAGTGGACCACTCTTATGATGACAAGTGGAAAGGTCAGCCAATGAGAGGCCGCCACGTGGCAATCTCCCATTGGCCAATATTGGTTAGTGTATGTTAAAATTATGGAGTCTATGGGGGTCAAACACATGACCTACATAACCTCCCAATACTTAACGTATCCCCCACTACCAAAGAACCATACTTTAGGTCTTAACCTACATATGGTTGCAATTATATTTAAAATTGTAATAAAGTTCAAATGGGCCGCCAAAGGGCCGAGAGAGTAAGCCCTCGACCCTTGGATATTGTTCTATATGTATACCATGTAACCACACTTTATCTGAGGGAAGCTTAACATGCGACAAGTTTTAAACCATAGTATATGGTTTTATTATATGTCATATATATCTAATGAATATCTCAACGGATTAATATATATATATATATATATATATATATANAATATAAAAATTTAACAATAATTCTAACCACCGAATATAACGGATGGAAAACGATAGTCGGTGGGGCTTGGACCCCTGACCTGCCAACTATTCCAATAGCCTCAACAAGCTTCGCTAACCAACTTTTTGCTAACTATTTGTTGGTTACAACTACACCCTAATAATAGTTAAAGGGTAACATGAGTTTCAGAGGAAAGTTAAGGGTCTACGCCCTATTTAATGGGCGCATAGACTGAGGTTGGGGACATTAATTAATGTGGAGTTTAGTCTCGTGAATTGTGCCTGAGGGTACCAAAGTTGTGAGGCTACATCGTAAAGTGTGGCAAAGGGTACCTTGACGAATTTTCGACAACTTTATACTCATTTTGCATGATTTTTCGCCAGGAATCCAACGGTGCACTTCGTTTATGCATTTGGGAAACATATGAAAAGGTCATTGTAAAACGCAAGTATTTGAGCATTAATAAAAGAAGTCCTATATTGGAAGTAGATCCAGAGAGGTAGTCCAAATTGGGTGAACTCCGTTTTTCCAACTTGTGTATGTGATTACATTATTGTTGTTCATTTCAAGTTCAATTATTTGCAAGTTATTTTATCAATAAAGTGGAATTGGTCAAATAAGTTTTTCACATGTAATTTGCATATATTCAAGCGATCATTTTATTTCGAAGATCAAGTAGATGATTTTTATGTATTGAAATATTAATAAACATCTAAGTATTTTTCGGCTCAGTGCCGAAGAAGAAAAAACTCCTACTGTCTCTGGAGAAAAGGCTATGTTGTGGCATCAAGGTGTTAGGCAGAAATATTGTCATTTAATTCCATTGTAGTACTTTCCAAACTATTTAATTTTTCAATCTGAGGCTCATAGGCTTACTAAGAACACACACTATATATGCAGGACTCAAATAGAAGTAATCTAATCTAAATTGCTGAAGTGAAATTAATCTAGGAAAGCATTGAAACACTAACTAGGAAAGCAGGAAATTAATCTAGGAAAGCAATACAACATGTGAAGAGTTGAATGACAAAAGACATATGTGAGCTCACACAATAAATCAATCTCAAATTATATTACAAGAATAAAATGACAAAGTATGAAAGAATAACAATGAAAGAATCAAAGCGAAGAATCCCCTTCTCCTAATTACAAGACTAAATTATGAATTGCATGCCTCTCTCACTCCCCTTCATGAAGAGAGAACACTCTCTTATATACATGAGTGTCATAATGATAGATCCACTATTCTCTCAACCACTTTCAACTACTTTCCCATTATTACAAGATATGATCCCTTCAAATCCTCCACACATCTCTCACATATCTTAGATAAGATATGCCAACCAAATCTTCCATGATCTTCTCTCTTTCAAATCTTCAAGTTTGAAGATGTAATTCGAATTTGAGGATAGGTGGCAAATTTTTGACTTTGTTGAAATCTTCAAATATGCCTACACACATCATCAAACTCATCCAACCTTGATATATAATGAAAATATGTTAATTTTTAATATTTAATCACAAATTCACTTATAAGACTAAAATGAATAAAGTGGAAAATAATAATGTGAAACCCAAATGTATTTATGAAAATGGTACGATGGAAGGTTAATGGGACGATGAAATGTAAGGAATAGTGAAGGAAAAGGTGGATGAAAATATGACATTTCTGAGGCCCAACATGCCCCCCAACTCAACTTGTTGCATGTCCTCATGCAACCATGCATGGATCTTCTTAATAAATTTTGGCATTTAAACTATGGCTTTGATTGATGATGTCCTTAACAATGAATGTTTCTAGGGTATGAAATACAAGAGTAACAACATGTTAAATACATGAGTAACAACTTACATTTTCTTATCGTTGGTTCTTGTGTGACAACCATGAATACAAATAATGTTGGTTCTTGTGTTAACAACATTCATTTCACTTATTTATTTTCTTGCTGCAATAATTTAGCCATATACTCACTGGAAATAATAAGCTATCAATGTGCATAAGAAAGCATCATTGTGTATAAGAAATCATTTTCTTTATCTTTATGAATCATGCCAATATGTATATCAATTGAAGTGGTTGCATATCCTTATGCAACTTGGCATAGGTTATGAAAGTGAAAAAGGAAATAGAGCATGGTGAGGGAATTTTTCAAAGTTATTCATTACTAGCAAATAAGGAATTACATGATTAAAGATTAGAAAAGAACATACCTCCCCTTACCCAATAATGATGATAAACAATGCAATAGGAATATGGTTGGTGCTGGAGCATGGAAGATGTCACTGCTGTAGGATCATGAAAATGTAACTGTGAATGTTGTTGTTGCTGTAACTGGATCATGGGAAGGGAAGGAATCTGAACTGCTACTGTTGAATCATGAAAAATGTGGAAGACAGAGAATGTGGAATTGTGGTACTCTCATATATCTGAAATAAAACTGATGTAACTGCTGAGGGGATCATGAAAAAGTGTATAGTCTTCACCTGCTACAAATCGATGGGACAATTCTAGTCATGCGAATAAATGTGTCGATGTTGAGAATGAAGAGAAATCATTGGATTACCGACCATTGATGAATGTCGTTAACCAATGCGAGACAAACTCATCAGTGAAGTCAATGAGTGTCAAGGTACCCGAGTACATCTTGCAAAGTGTGAATAGATGTGATGATGTCGAGCCACTTGCAAGATCTAATGATCAAGGGACATTGATGTATTCCCATGATTGCTAGCGAGAGAGCTTTCCATTAAGGCATGCAAGCCTCTAGGTACTCAAAATGGACTCTAGTCTATTTCCCAGATAAGGTGCTGAGGTCGATGGGGCAAGACTGTTGAAAGGTGGGCCTTAAGGAATCCCACATCAGTCAATGTGAGTTTTTATAAAAAGATTGGTAGGACTAAAAGATATATCTCAGTAGAAACAATGTATATGGCAAGGCAATGTAATCATGGAAAGGGGGTTTGTTTTATTCAAAAGGAAAACTGGAAAGGCAAAAATGAACTGAAAAAGATAAAGGAAATGATGTATTCATCTCAGAGAGATAGGCATGTGTGAAGTCATGAAAGTTAATTCAATGGAAGATGAGATTCAACACCAGGATGACTAATCAATTTTGAAGGAGAAATGGGATAGTGTCACAGCATGAAATTTGTCAAAATGCAGAAATATGGGTGTTGCAGCATGTAAAATGGAAAAGTAGAAATGTTGGTGCAACAACATAGGAAGTGAAAAAGCGGAAATGATAGTGTATCAGCATGGTCATTGTGTAACAACAAACAACAATATGCACAAAAATTTGCTGTGTAATAGCATCGTCATGAAATGTATAATGAAGATCAACTCCTTCAAATTGTTTATCAAAGCATGTTTTTTCTGAAAGATTTTGACATTCTTGAAAATCACGTCAGCATTAAAATTAGTCGTCTCCGATCCTGCAAAAAACTTAGTACGAATTTTGCATGAAAACTGTGAGAATTTCGAAAAAACATATCATGCAGGAATAAGTACGAATGCGGTAAATCAAAGAAAATAGAATGTGTTTTAATACCTGTTGTTATTGCGCTTGTTTCATCGTCGATCGCTGCATGAAATGTCTTAAGAAAAAAAAATTAATGTTAAGCGTAAAAACATGTCTTGACTATCGTTTTCAGGAATGAGATGTCCATTTACAATTTTTGATAATGTTTTTGATTTTTATAATGTTTTTGTGTGTTTCCATGGATTTATAATTTATATATATATATAATTATTAACAAACAAATAAATAAATGTTGTTTGTGTTATTTAATTAAAACGAGGCACTTTTCTTCAAAGTCGGCGTCCTTGGTATTGCAAATAAATTTCACCTGTTGAGTCAACTAGAGATCCTCAAAACTTATGCTAGCACGGTTTGAAAATGACTCCATTTTACCAGTCACTCTATCATCAATGCGAACACCAAAAGCAAGCAACAGATCAACTTTATCCACTGCATAATTGGCATAAACAGTCTCGTGCATGCCCAACATCCCCAAGCTTTTCTCATGAGAAGATGGAAAAGATCCCAAGCCCATTAAAGTGTTGACCACCAGAATTCATGTATGATCTACAAAATCTCTGAGTTCCTGGCTAGCATTGAGGCAACCCCCACCGACATACAAGACAGGTTTCTTAGAGTTAAACACCAAGCGCAAGATCTGTTCTAACTGAGAAATCTGTGGGGCCTTTGGGAGTCTTTCCATATAGCCATGAAGTTTTATTGCTTTGTTCCAATCTAGAACAATTATCTATTGCTGAACATCCTTTGGGATATCAACTAAAACAGGTCCTGACCTCCCAGATGCTCCACAATGGCGGCTACCCTCCTTCATCATCGTCGATCTTACCGATCAGATGGAACCTGTAACCAGTGAATACATAGAATGCAAGGGTTGTCAATTCTCCAGATAAAACACTAGTGCAAGTAAGCAATTATGGTGATCAGAGCATAAACTACAACAAGTGTAAAGAAAATATAGCAGGCCACCGCAATATAATACTGCCTGAACAAAGTCAACTTCACAAATTCACCATTACCTTGCCATCGGTATGTGCAGCTCAAACAATAAGGAAGTTATTATGTTAACTAACAGAAACATCTACTTCCAAGTGAGCCAGCCTTGGCATACGACCCAGTCTTCATCAATCGTGATAGTGATCGTGCAGAGACATGGAGGCCATCGTTTATTTAGCAGTGAAATCATGGGCGTATGGGCGTATAAGTCTGGAGAAGATGCTCTGGATGCGTCTCTTCATTTCTGCTCATTATACCAACCGGTTGGAAAAGCAATGAGAGAAGCTCGAAATAAATTCAGAATGCTTCTGATCTGCCATTCTGTACAATTGGTGGAAGAGGCAAACTACCCCATTTGGTTTTTGAAATGTTCCAATGCATTCGGAAACACAGCATAACCATGTAGTCGAAGAATTCGAAACCCTAAGGTAGTGGTGTTGAGATCAGTCCAATGCCTTTTTTGCTCCAATAACTGTAAACATAATGAAGGGAAACTTTTATCTCAATTTGGAAATGTCCGTTGATCCCCAAACGTTCAACATTATCGACTATCCAAAGGTGCTGAAGGAGATCATCGATAGGACTCCTTTAATTCTCCATCTGCCATCGAAAGTGAATTGAATATCTCCCTTACTTCCTCAATAAGTTTCTCAGCACGTTCACCATATGAAGATGCTCCATAAAGTGATGAGAGAGATTGTATGAAATTATCATCCCACAGGTGGGAATGATGATCGCCTATGCATCTTTGTACACCATCATCAGATACAACAATGCTCAAACTCGTGCTCTTGGAATCAATAAGAAATTATACCAGTCCGGTCATGATCGTAAGCATTGATAATATCAACAGCGCAAATAAATCCAGGGAAGATGTGAAGAGAAGTGGGCGCATCTGATCCCTATTCATTATGCCACATCATGTAAAACAACAAACAACTGATTAATTTCAAATCTAAAAGTAGATACGATCATCTTGAAGCGTGATTTGAGGGATACGTATTGGTTGTTTACTAATATAGGATGATGCATTGAATAAAACCGTGTTGCCAATAATAGGCAAGCCAACTAATCATCGTTTTTTAAGAAATTGGTTTTGATTCAATTTGAAAGAATTTGTTCAGATGAGGTGGACAATCGACAAAAATGATTATATCGTTAGGATTTGGGTAAAATAATTCAGTCAACAACCTAATTATAATTCTTGATATGAAGCTCAAATTAAACATGGAAACCAGGGAAGCAAATCACAGCTTCTTAATTATTGGAAAAGATAAGAGCTATCACGTGAATTGCGTTGGGATCCTCATTCATTGGAAGACTAGCGTAGTTTGCTTTTTATCACAAATATGGAGATAGATCTCTAAAACAAAACTATTTTGTTGTTGTTGTGTTGCAGTTTTTTTTTTTTTAATGATCGCAGATAGAGACGAGATCTTGGTTGAGTGGTTTTGAAGCATTCGAGGGTGTTTGCATTCGGTCAAATGTATGTATCAAGAGTTTGCGTAGAATTACTGCAGGTTTTACATGGGCAGTGCAAGTCAATCGAGATCAAGTGAGACACACACATTTTTAGTGTGGAAGGATGCAAGAAAAAGATGGCATTGTTGCCATTCAAAAAGAAATGGACCAGACCAAAAGTTTAAAAACATAAAAATGAGAAGAGTGCAGGCATGACACTGTTCAATCATTGTTACAGCAAAAACGTCACAGTTATAGCAAGTAAAAATTTCGCTGTAACAACATGTAAAATTTCGTTGTATCATCATGTAAAATTTCGTTGTAACAATATGTAATATTGCGCTGTAACAACATGTAAAAATGTTGTTGTAACAGCATGTAAAATTTTCGTTGTATCAGCATGTTGTAACAACATGTAAAATTCAGTGATTGTTTCAGCATGTAAAGACTCTGCTTTGTTTTATTCGTCTAATTTTTTTTTATTGTGTTTATTTGCAGGTCAAAGGATGGATGCAAAAACATTCATTCCTGAAATCAAAATCATCCCTATTTTTTGATCCTCGCGATCGCACAAAGTGCAAAGGAGAGCATACTTATTCTAGGTAAAAGCAAAATCTGATATTGAAAACAAAAAATGAAAATGAAAGCCTACCTACTCTATGCTAATTACATATTAGAAATCAGTTACGTGTAGTCAAATAACCAATGGAGCCAAGCATGCAACAGTAACAACAATATGTTCAGTGGCAATTTTTCGAATGAAAAATATAATTTTACAAGAATGAATGAATCTAGTTGTTGTAAATGTAAATTAACAAAATTAAAAGAATCTAACCCGGTAGTCGCTTGAAACCATCGTTCGAAATAGCTTTCGTAGGCATAGTTTCCCTCGCTCAGATTATGTTGCAGCTCCTCATTGTCCTCCTCAAGTTCCTCATATGTTGATTCCTCGTTCATTTTTGGAGGAGTATTTAAGCTCTGGGCTGCTGCCAAGATCTCCTCTTCCTAAGAAGAAGAAATCCCAGCTTTCTCCAGGATCTGAGCGAGTTGTTCCAAGCTGACACTCATGGTTAAATCATATTGCAAAAGGGGTTCTTACAGCACCCAAATCAAAATAAATAAATAAAACTGAAAATCACACTTGCTGAAACACATGAAAACCTCTTCACAGTTGCAAAAATTGAAATTGCAGAAATTGAAATCTACACTTACGCTTGCAGGAATTGAAACACTTTCTACATTCCCTTACCCATATGTCACCTAAGAGTTAGGAACATGACTAATCACACTTGCATGAAAATTCAAACTAAACTTCAATCCATCGTGCTTCCCCGGCAACGACGCCAAAATGTTAGGCGGAAATATTGTCGTTTAATTCCGTTGTAGTACTTGCCCAACTATTTAATTTGTCAATCCGAGGTTCGTAGGATTACGAAGCACACACACTATATAAGCAGGACTGAAGTAGAAGGAATCTAATCTAAATTGTTGAAGTGAAATTAATCTATGAAAGCATTGAAAGACTAACTAGGAAAGCATGAAATTAATCTAGGAAAACAATACAACATGTGAAGAGTTGAATGACAAAAGACATATGTGAGCTCACACAATAAATCAATCTCAAATTATATTACAAGAATCAAATGACAAAGCATGAACGAATAACAATGAAAGAATCAAAGCTAAGAATCCCCTTCTCCTAATTACAAGACTAAATTAGGAATTACATGCCTCTCTCACTCCCCTTCATGAAGAGAGAACACTCTCTTATATACAGGAGTGTCATAATGATAGATCCACTATTCTCTCAACCACTCTCAACTACTTTCCCATTATTACAAGATATGATCCCTTCAAATCCTCCACACATCTCTCTCATATCTTAGATAAGATATGCCAACCAAATCTTCCATGATCTTCTCTCTTTCAAATCTTCAAGTTTGAAGATGTAATTCGAATTTGAGGATAGGTGGTGAATTTTGACTTTGTTGAAATCTTCAAATATGCCTGCACACATTATCAAACTCATCCAACCTTGATATATAATGAAAATATGTTAATTTCTAATATTTAATCACAAATTCACTTATAATACTAAAATGAATAAAGTGGAAAATAATAATGTGAAACCCAAATGTATTTATGAAAATGGTATGATGGAAGGTTAATGGGACGATGAAATGTAAGGAATAGTGAAGGAAAAGGTGGATAAAAATACGACATTTCTGAGGCCCAACACAAGGACTGGGGAATATCAGAGAGAAGGGCCTTCGACTACTACATGGTAAAGGTATGGTTGAAGGTATGCCTAACTTCTCTCTGAATTTTGATTTTTGTGAACATTTTGTATATGGGAAGCAGAATCGAGTAAGATTCCCCTATGGTGCAATGAGGGCAGAGAGAATTTTACAGTTGGTGCACATTGATATGTTTGGACCTATGTTGGTTCCATCACTAGGAAAATATGTGTAGTATGTCTCATTTATAGATGACTTCTTGAGGAATACATGGATTTTCTTCCAAAATCTTTGATAAATTCAAAGAGTTTAAGGCTCTTGTGGAGAATCAAACAGAGAAAATAATTAAGGTGTTGAGGAAGGATAATGGTGGAGAGTTTTGCGAAAATGAATTCAAAGAATTTTATAAGAAGTATGGTATAGCAAGGTATAATACTACTCCATATACACCTCAATAGAATGGTGTTGTAGAAAGGATGAACATGACACCAATGGAAAAATCAAGGTGCATGCTCAGTGGTGCCAGGTTAGGACATGAATTATGGGCAGAGGCAGTGGGTATTGCAAGTTACTTGGTCAATCGATCACCCTCATCAGCATTGGAGGAAAAGACTCCACACAAGGTATGGACTGGTAAGAAACCCTCTCTAGCACATCTCACGATATTTGGTTGTGATGCCTATGTTCACGTTCCAAAGGAAAACATGAGTAAGTGATGCAGGAGCATCACTCACTCATCAAGCGAGCCAGCACGAGGAGAAAGAAGAGACAGTTGGATAGTGCCAGCACATACATTTTTGAATTACTGTGGAAAGTTGTTGCACCGCCATTTGAATGAAAGCATTCATAAGAAGCGCATTTGTATTGTATTGTAGATAGGAAGGCATTTAATGGTTTTAATGCTGTTAGATAGGAATTTACTGTAGATTAGACAGTTTTACTTTCGAGACGGAAAACAGAATATAGGCACCCTCCTTTGTACATTGTATCATTCCCATTCAGATTATGGCAGCATTGAGAACGGGAAGAGCAGAGCAGAGAACTTGTGAATAATCCCCATGTACAGTTATTGAATTAATAGGAAAGCTTTAATTCATTTCCATGGCTGTGATTGTTCTCTGTGTGTTGTTGATATTATCCCTTTGCATATTTTCTTCTTGTTATGCACTTCTTTCCTATGCTGTGTATGTGATGTTATGGAAGAATTGAATTCTGAATGCCTGAGTGAATGAGTTTCAATTGTTTCTCTGTTTGAGCCAGGAGATTCCTGCATGGAGTGCAGTTGAATTCCTCCGCTTAGAGTGCGTTGAGGAGGCTAAGCAGTTGAACTCTCTTGTTCTCGTTTGCCCTGAGTGAATTGGGTTGTTTGAATCATGCAGGGGAAGAGAAGGACGAACTTGAAGTTCTCAGTCGCTAGCTAGGGCGAAAGAAGACTGGAATTCCTATGGCTTGGAGTGCATAGAATTCCAAGGTGATCAACACTTGGAGAGTTGTTGAGGCCGTGCATCAGGGTATGCGTAGAACCCCTGAAAGAAGCAGAGGAAATAATCTCAAGAGGGATAGTTCCTCATACATACCGTGGGAACAAACCTGGGTGAGATTTGAACCAACAGAAGCTTCAGAGCAAAGCAGATTTTCAAGGCGGGGAATCATCGGCTAGGAATTGCCGAAAGAAATCGCGAAGTCCCGAGGATCGTTGGATCGTGGAAGAGTTGCGAGGGAGATAACCCGTGAGCATAGGCGAGGAGGATAAAAATTCCATCGGGCTTTGGGGTTTGGCGAGGTAAGATTTTTATACCTCGTGAAATCGCGAATAGCGATTTCCCGAATCAATAGGGACCGTTGATTTTAACAAGGACAGGTGGCACAAATCCGTCAAATCAGTGTTCGGAGTTCGGGGATTGAAAGGGGCAGTGAAACATAACATTGCCATTCCCGATTTCCCGATAGGGAAATCCCCGATGCGCGAAAGCGTTGACTATTGACTCTCGGGGTTTGGGGTTTGGAGCTGTAGGTGAACTGTGTTCGCGTGCACCGCGAATTCCCGAGTCGCGATATCCTGATTTCCGAAGGAGGGGGAATCGCCGAAGAAGTTACTGTGGGTGACTTGTGACTCCCAAGGGAAGTTGGAAGAGCTTAGACTCTTCGGGCCCGTGGCTGAAGGAGATCCTGATGGGAGCGGCTTGCTCGTTGAGGGGCAGGTTGCGTCAAGTGGTATCAGAGCATACTGGATAAGAGAGTAGGCAGAAAGACCAGGAGGAAGCAGTATTTTGAATACCTGGTGAAGTGGAAGAACCACCCAGTGGAGGATGCAAGCTGGGAGACAGAGGCAGTCATACAGAAGCATGGGCAAACTGTATAGGAGCTCATGGACAGGAGCCCATGAAATCTTTTGAGCCGAGGAGTATGATGCAGGAGCATCACTCACTCATCAAGCGAGCCAGCGCGAGGAGAAAGAAGAGACAGCTGGACAGTGCCAGCACATACATTTTTGAATTACTGTGGAAAGTTGTTGCGCCGCCATTTGAATGAAAGCATTCATAAGAAGCGCATTTGTATTGTATTGTAGATAGGAAGGCATTTAATGGTTTTAATGCTGTTAGATAGGAATTTACTGTAGATTAGACAGTTTTACTTTCGAGAGGGAAAACAGAATATAGGCACCCTCCTTTGTACATTGTATCATTCCCATTCAGATTATGGCAGCATTGAGAACAGGAAGAGCAGAGCAGAGAACTTGTGAAGAATCCCCATGTACAGTTATTGAATTAATAGGAAAGCTTTAATTCGTTTCCATGGCTGTGATTGTTCTCTGTGTGTTGTTGATATTATGCCTTTGCATATTTGCTTCTTGTTATGCACTTCTTTCATATGTTGTGTATGTGATGTTATGGAAGAATTGAATTCTGAATGCCTGAGTGAATGAGTTTCAATTGTTTCTCTGTTTGAGTCAGGAGATTCCTGCATGGAGTGCAGTTGAATTCCTCCACTTAGAGTGTGTTGAGGAGGCTAAGCAGTTTAACTCTCTTGTTCTCGTTTGCCCCAAGTGAATTGGGTTGTTTGAATCGTGTAGGGGAAGAGCAGGACGAACTTGAAGTTCTCAGTCGCTAGCTAGGGCGAAAGAAGACTGGAATTCCTGTGGCTTGGAGTGCATAGAATTCCAAGGTGATCAACACTTGGAGAGTTGTTGAGGCCGTGCATCAGGGTATGCGTAGAACCCCTAAAAGAAGCAGAGGAAATAAGCTCAGGAGGGATAGTTCCTCGTACATACCGTGGGAACAAACCTGGGTGAGATTTGAACCAACAGAAGCTTCGGAGCAAAGCAGGTTTTCAAGGCGGGGAATCATCGGCTAGGAATTGCCGAAAGAAATCGCGAAGTCCCGAGGATCGTTGGATCGTGGAAGAGTTGCGAGGGAGATAACCCGTGAGCATAGGCGAGGAGGATAAAAATTCCATCGGGCTTCGGGGTTTGGCGAGGTAAGAGTTTTATACCTCGTGAAATCGCGAATAGCGATTTCCCGAATCAATAGGGACCGTTGATTTTAACAAGGACAGGTGGCACAAATTCGTCAAATCAGTGTTCGGAGTTCGAGGATTGAAAGGGGCAGTGAAACATAACATTTCCATTCCCGATTTCCCGATAGGGAAATCCCCGATGCGCGAAAGCGTTGACTGTTGACTCTCGGGGTTCGGAGTTTGGAGCTGTAGGTGAATTGTGTTCGTGTGCACCGCGAATTCCCGAGTCGCGATATCCCGATTTCCGAAGGAGGGGGAATCGCCGAAGAATTTACTGTGGGTGACTTGTGACTCCCAAGGGAAGTTGGAAGAGCTTAGACTCTTCGGGCCCGTGGCTGAAGGAGATCCTGGTGGGAGCGGCTTGCTCGTTGAGGGGCAGGTTGCGTCAGTAAGCTAGATAAAAATGATGGAAAGTGTATCTTTATTGGGTATAAAGATGGTATGAAAGTTTATAATATTTGGAACCCAGAAACTAAGAAGCTAGTGTATAGTCGAGATATGGTATTTAGAGAAATCAAACATGTTGTCAAACATGAAGTCCTACTAAGGAAGGAAGAACCAAATAAAATAGTGTTGGTTGTGGAGCTCAATTATCTTCCTAATTCATATGTATGTATTCCTAGCCCCCTTCTGTTGCGGTTTAGAGGGCTGACCCCTTAATGAAGAGAGTCCAGGAAGGTTCTCCCCCCTCGGTTAGGGGGCATGGGGACCAGCGGGCCCCTGAGGAAAATTTTGGGAAAATTTCCTTGTAAAATATTGTAATTTCGTAGTCAATCTGGACCGTTCATTATAAGGTCGCAAATCTAACGAGTAGAAGTTATGTTAGGTTTTTTTCCCAAGAAGGAAACATTTTTTTGTATACGGACAATTTTTGTGTTGCAACAGTGTGAGAGAGAGAGAACATTGTATTCTAAGAGAGAAGACTGTGAGAGAAAGAAGAGGAAGTTCAATATCACTTTGTGAGAGACATGGTTGAAGAAAAGAAGGTGTTGTTGATGAAGGTGGACACTTTGAATAATTTTGCAGATTCATTAACAAAATTTGTGAGCATTGAGAAGTTCTCTTGGTGTAGAGGATCTATGGGCATTATTGCCCTGAATTGTTGACTATGTAACCCTGTAATCCCCTGTATGCAAAGAAAACAACAAGTGGGAGAATGTTGGGTATGTGTTATATTCTTTGGCATTGTTTGCGTCCATTTTTAGAGTTTTTCGGCACATGGTTTTCACTGATTGTTTTGTCACAGTTTTGGTTCATTCTACACTACAGATTGGCCTTCCTTTTGTTCATTTTAACCTATCCTTACCTATTATTTTCATATATTTCCCTATGTTTTTAAGTTAAAATGCCAATATTGTTGGACACACCAACTACACTGAGAGGGGGGGGGGTGTTGAACAGTGTAGGGATCTTTTCTCAAAAACTTCCCTCTTACACAAAACTCATTAATTAGCAATCACCATTCCTCATTACTTATTGTTGCATTTATAACCAGTTAAATGTTAACATATATCAACAACATATCAGCAACATATATCATCATTGAATCATCATCACAAGGAACACAAAGAACACAAGATGTATGTACAATTTTCTTTTTATTACGGACTACAATCCTTGGGTTTATCAACAACAACTGAATAGAGTACAACTCTACAAGAGCATCAACTATATAATGCAAGGCTCATCTTACATCCTTAGCACCAACTGAGATGAGGCAAAAATACTCAACAGATGTCAATCTGTCACAGGTACGCGACTTATCGGTAGCGCAACACGCGTATGTATGCACCCTACCAGTAGTACATATCGTGTATGTACGCGGTCAATCTATACTACAACTGCGTATCACTTCTGAGCAATTAGGGTTTTCTTTTCATCATTCACCCAAATCCTCTTCAACATTCAATCACATTCTCTTATGTCTCTCACTGTCCAATCTAACCCATAACTAGGCACAACACATCCAAGCTCTCCAACAACTTACTCATGCTCCTCAACCACTCAATATGAATGCTACTCAATCATGTATAAGCAATCAACATACTATAGAAATCATATCAATACTGAATCATAAGGGTGTTTCTCACTCCATCAACCAACATAAACCACATCACAACAACCATACCAAGAATGCCTTAAGCATTCACTACACAACAAGCAAGAGTATCCATCAAGACAACAATATAACCATACCAGAATCTATGTGGCAGATCTGAGCCCATAGAATGCAGATCTGTAACCTGCTTCATCATTTAAGAGCCTAGCACCAGCTCACACACGAGTCTTCAAGACTTTATCCATTGTACGTTCATTATCCTCATTCAGCCCATGTATGTACGTGCCCTGGCTCACTGCAGCCCGCGTATACCTCAGAAACTAGGGTTTCTGAACTTCCAAGACTTTTTTCGTCATGATCTCAGACTTACCGAAACTTTGATGCGTTCATGAGATCCTCCATACACACTCTCTCTCAGAATATATCTTCAATACATGCTCAAGAGACACACAAGATGTATTCCCAACAAGTACATTTCACAAGAGACCCTTGCCTCTTATTTATACTCTCCAAGTAGCTTCCACTTCTAGGTCACTTAACCCACTTTCCTCATTTTACGGTTAACCACTTTCCATAAATAGAAATTTCTTCATTACTTTATTATTTAAATAATCCTCCTTGAATTTGTCACTTACTTTATCATTTAAATAATTCTCCTTGACTTTGTCACTTCTCTTTATCATTTAAATAATGATTTCTTTTTTTCAAGCACTTTGACTTATTTGACCTTTTGGGGCTTCAAGCCATCATGTGGGGGTAATCCAACTTCATAAGGCCATGACTCTCAAACCATGAGGAGTTATGTGACATTCCACATACAACAGTAAATGGCATGACAAGCACTATCCATCTAGGATAGTTTCAATAAAAAATTCATTTATATTCATGTCATTATTCCACATATAAGCATGGGTTCTCCAACCATACTTCTAGGATAACTTAACTGCAAAGCATCTTCCCGTGAGGGATTTCACCATAAGGGGACCACTTTGGAGTTCATCCATTTGTACTCTTCATGAACCATGACAAGACAATAATGAGTTATCCAACTATGCATTATATATCAAAGAAACCATATCGATACATCTTCCTCTATGCATCATGTATCAATGACAACTAATTGATCCATCTTCATCTATGCATCACATATCAATGACAACTCATTGATCCATCTTTATCTATGCATAATATATCAATGACTATGATTCCACTTGACATCTATCCATTCTCATCAAGGACAATACATATTACATTGTTCATCAATCATCAATCAATCAATCCTTTGACATCAATCAATCACTTGACATCAATCAATCAAACTTTTGGCATCAATGAAAACATGATCCAACAATCTCCCCCTTTGGCATTGATGGAAATACCAACATTGATGTCAACACCAATCATTGATGTCAATATGTAGACAAGGCATTGTTCTACATCAATAGTCATCAATCACATCAATGTGACTATCTCTCCCCCTTTGACATCAATGGCAAAGGGTAGTTCTCTCCTTGGGGCTGGTCCCCCTGCTTGAACTCTCCTTGGGGTTGCTCCCCCCGCTTGAATTCCTTTGATATTCCTCTTAATAATCTCTCCCCTTTGAACAAGGGATGTCAATCTGATGTAATTCTGAAGATACATCGCTCATGCTCCCCTTGTGACAATTTCTCCCCCTGGAATTATGCCTCTATGCTCTTTTTCAAGTATAGAATTATTTTACCAAGTATGCATCTGATAAATATCTCCTCCTAGAATCATGGGAAGAAGAATGAATCCCCCTATGGGTATGTCTCCCCCTATCTTCTCTGCAATATGCTTCTGCTGCAAATGCTACTGCTCAAACGAATCATATATCAACTACTCTTTCTATGACGATCCTTGGACCTGTCCATGCATCAAAATTGTGCCATACCATACATAATGAAACAAAAGATATGTCAACAATGAAATAGAGAATCATGAACAAAATATCAACCAAATACATTATGTACCAAAGTGTGCCTACCATGCACAACACCCATGTACATCAACCCCATACAATGTGTCATAAGATATCATCAATGGAGTTAATCAACCATATTCCTCTACCAACATGCCAACCATGTGCCACAACCAAGTGTCACATCATCAAGGATATGCCTCTACCATGAACCAAGTGTCACAACCATCAAATGTCTCATGTACCAAAGTATATGCTAATCAAGTAATACCAATGGTGTACTTTTATATAAGTATTATCATCCAAAGATATACCATCTATGAGTGTACCAAACATCTACATCAACATGTATCACCACTTGTACCAAGCAAGTACATCAACCATGCATCAATACCACAATCAAGATGTGTCCTCATACATGTATGTCAAATCCATCACAAAACATGTGCCAATCAAACTACTAGTAGGTGCCTCTACCAATGTACTAGAAGTCTATCAATCATGCATCAACTTAATCAATCTATGACTCCTCAATGATCATGTACAACATGATCACCTCATCAACTCACCAACTACATGTCCCAATCTGTAGTCCAACCATATGCCAAATGCATGCACCAAGATATCCAACAAATATGCTTCCAATAATACATCATAAGATACATCACTGGAACTCAAATATGAACTAGCCATGTACACCAACAGATCAACCTCAACCTCCATACACCACAACAAATACTAAGCATCCACTATGTGTTAGAAGTGTGCTTCAATAGATTAATGGCATCTTTCTAGCTAGCATCATCATGATATATCTCAAAACAAAAGTACCATAACTTCACTGTCATAACCAACATTGTTCTTCAATAGAAAAAATGCCTCAATTCATACTCATGGGTTAGTGTCATGCATCCAAAATAGCCTTTCATTTTATATCATCACTAAGGATAATCCAATATGTAATCATGAAAACATGCAACAAACAATGTCAGAACTTTCAACAAACTATGTAAGACCCTGCAACACAGAGTTATACCATCACATCAAGATGCAACCCATGTGCATAGCCTTTTTTCCAAGGCTTTACCACATATACGACGTCTGTTGCACATACAGCTCGCATATGTACGCAACCTATTTAAGGTCAACCTGTGTATGTACGCGACTGTTACAACTGTCACCCGCGTATGCTTCTGAAGATGACACACTTGAGCTTCCCTTAAGGCTTCCATTATGCTCTGGTTGTTTAGTCTTCTTCACCCACTTCTGAAGGTGTCATTGCTTCTTAGAACTTGAGCTCTGAGATTCCATATTTGCAAAAATTCTTCCTTCCTCACTTCATACCTACTTCTATTCATACTATATGAAGTCCTCATCATGGACTTTCTTCTTGTGTTTCAGCAGTCTTGGGATTTGTGACCAAATCCACTACAACTGTAGCATCTCATACGTTGACAGTGAAAAACAATGTGTTCTACTTGATCACATCTCCAACACCTTATTATGTTGTGAAATCTTCCATTATATCTCCTTGCATAAGATCTGCAATCCAAAGCTTTGTGACCATATTCATTGCATGAATAACATTGACCATGAAAAACACTTTCATACCTTTTCTTTGGTGTCCTTCCCTTTTGAGGTGTAAAGATGGCTTCTTGATGTCTTCCTTTCTTTTTTATTTTGAAATTTTTCGTGTCTTGTGTATATGGTTGACTTGCAATATTGTCTTTATCCTTTGAGAGTAAGGGACTTACCTCATGCTTCTTTGAGGTGCTTTCTTCAGCATGTGTAGCTTCTCTCTTGTATCCAAGACCTGATTTATCATTTGGTGATCTTTGATTTTCCAAGATCTCATTCAAGATTGTTGAGCTATTCAAGAATTTATTTGACTTCTCTACTTTCTTTCTAAGATCAACAACTTCAGATTCTAACTTAGGACATGACTCTTCCTTTTCATTTATTTGATTCCTCTACCCTTTTGGCTTCTTCAATTTGGGTCTTGAGATGGACAATAACTTCAAAACTTTTTCTAATCTCATTATCTACCTTCTTGTCTTCTTTTTCATTCTTTTGTCCTTTGATCTCTTCTTCCTTTTCTTATAATTGAGTCTTTTTACTCTCTTCTTGTTCTTTGAGAATTTATTTTAACTTCAAGATGTGCCTTTGATTCTTCTTAAGAAACTTTTTAGTGTTATCAGAAAGATAGCTATACTCTATATAGTAATGATCAGATTTGTATTCATATAGACCCCACTCAATTTTCTTTTGAAGTTCTAATAGTTATTCTTCTATTCTTTCCATGGGATAAACACCATTAAAATCTACACAAACAACTTCTAGATTTTCTTCTTCACATGTAGAGAAATATTCAACATCATCACATTTTGAAGTATTGCAATCAAGAGTTTTTGAGGATTCTTTACCTTCATTTGAAATATCTTCAAGATCTTCCTTTTTTCCAACATCATCACATGATTCTTTTCCTTCATTGGAATTGTCTTCAAGATCTCCCTTTTTTCCAACATCATCACATGATTCTTTTCCTTCATTGGAAATGTCTTCAAGATCATCACATTTAGAAAGATTGGAATCAAGATTTTTTGGAGATTCTTTACCTTCACTGTTCTTGATGGAGTTATCTTCAAGGTCTTCCTTCTGTCTTTGATATGTATTCTCTAGCTTTAGCCATAGATCCTTGGCGGAAGTGCATTGTCCCATGCTCTCTTTGATTTGACTTGAGAGTCCACTAAGAATGGTTTTGAGAGCCAATGCATCATTCTTCTTTCCTTCTCTTCGAGATGCAAACTTTGACTTGTTCTTTAATGAAATTGATCCACCAATGGCTGCCTTCCAAATACCTACTCCCATTTCCTTCA
>ML801699.1:260095-282311 GCA_009831015.1 Picea engelmannii | reverse complement strand
AAACTGCTAGTAGGTGCCTCTACCAATGTACTAGAAGTCTATCAATCATGCATCAACTTATAGATCAATCTATGACTCCTCAATGATGTACAACATGATCACCTCATCAAATCACCAACTACATGTCCCAATATGTAGTCCAATCATATGCCAAATGCATGCACCAAGATATCCAACAAATATGCTTCCAATAATACATCATACGATACATCACTGAAACTCAAATATGAACCATCCATGTACACCAACAGATCAACCTCAACCTCCATACACCACAACAAATACTAAGCATCCAATATGCACTAGAAGTGTGATTCAATAGATTAATGACATCTTTGTAGCTAGCATCATCATGATATATCTCAAAACAAAAGTACCATAACTTCACTGTCATAACCAACATTGTTCTTCAACAGAAAAAATGCCTCAATCCATACTCATGGGTTAGTGCCATGCATCCAAAATAACCTTTCATTTTATATCATCACTAAGCATAATCCAATATGTAATCATGAAAACCTGCAACAAGCAATTTCAGAACCTGCAACAAACAATGTCAGAACCTGCAACAAACAATGTCAGAACCTGCAACAAACTATGTCAGACCCAGCAACACAAAGTTATACCATCACATCAAGATGCAACCCATGTGCATAGCCTTTTTCCCAAGGCTTTACCACATATACGCGGTCTTCTGCACAGACAACTCACATATGTACGTGACCTATTCAAGGTCAGCCTGCGTATGTACACGATTGTTACCACTGTCACCCACATATGCTTTTGAAGATGACACACTTGAGCTTCCCTTAAGGCTTCCATTCTGCTCTTGTTGTTCAGTATTCTTCACGCACTTCTGAAGGTGTCCCTGCTTCTCAAAACTTGAGCTCTGAGCTTCCATCTACGAAAAATTGTCTTCCTTCCTCACTTCATACCTTCTTCTAGTCATGATATATGAAGTCCTCATCATGGAATTTCTTCTTGTGTTCCAGCAGTCCTGGGATTTGTGACCAAATCCACTACAACTGTAGCATCTCATATTGTGACAGTGAACAACAATGTGTCCTACTTGATCACATCTCTAACACCTTATGATGCTGTGAAATATTCCATCATCTCTCCTTGCATAAGATCTGCAATCCAAAGATTTGTGACCATATTCATTGCATGAATAGCATTGACCATGAAAAACACTTTCATACCTTTGCTTTGGTGTCCCTCCCTTTTGAGGTGTAAAGATGGCTTCTTGATGTCCTCATTTCTTTGTTCTTTTGAAACTTTTCTTGTCTTGTGTAGATGGTTGACTTGCAACATTGTCTTCAACCTTTGAGAGTAAGGGACTTACCTCATGCTTCTTTGAGGTGCTTGCCTCAACATGTGTAGCTTCTCTCTTGTATCCAAGACCTGATTTATCATTTGGTGATCTTTGACTTTACAAGATATCATTCAATATTGTTGAGCTATTCAAGAATTTATTTGACTTCTCTACTTTCTTTCTAAGATCAACAACTTCAGCTTCTAACTTATGACATGACTCTTCCTTTTCATTTATTTGATTCCTCAATAGTTCCTCTAGCCTTTTGGCTTCTTCAATTTGGGTCTTAAGATGGACAATAACTTCAAAACTTTTGCTAATATCATCATCTACCTTCTCATCTTCTTTTTCATTCTTTTGTCCTTTGATCTCTTCTTCCTTTTCTTCTAATTGAGTCTTCTTACTCTCTTCTTGTTCTTTGAGCATTTCTTTTAACTTCAAGATTTGCCTTTGATTCTTCTTAAGAAACTTTTTAGTGTTACCGGAAAGATAGCTATACTCTATATAGTAATGATCAGATTTGTATTCATATAGATCCCACTCAATTTTCTTTTGAAGTTCTAATAGTTATTCTTCTATTCATTCCATGGGATAAACACCATCAAAATCTACACAAACAACTTCTAGATTTTCTTCTTCACTTGTAGAGAAATATTCAACATCATCACATTTTGAAGTATTGCAATCAAGGGTTTTTGACGATTCTTTACCTTCATTTGAAATGTCTTCAAGATCTTCCTTTTTTCCCACATCATCACATGATTCTTTTCCTTCATTGGAATTGTCTTCAAGATCTCCCATATTGCCAACATCATCACATGATTCTTTTCCTTCATTGGAAATGTCTTCAAGATCATCACATTTAGAAATATTGTAATCAAGAGTTTTTGGAGATTCTTTACCTTCATTGTTCTTTATGGAGTTGTCTTCAAGGTCTTCCTTCTTTCTTTGATATGTATTCTCTAGATTTATCCATAGATCCTTGGCAGAAGTGCATTGGGTCATGCTCTCTTTGATTTGACTTGAGAGTCCACTAAGAATGGTTTTGAAAGCCAATGCATCATTCTTCTTTCCTTCTCTTTGAGTTGCAAACTTTGACTTGTTCTTTAATGAAACTGATCCACCAATGGCTTCCTTCCAAATACCTACTCCCATTTCCTTCAAGTGCACTCTCATTTCTATTCTCCATGTAGAATAGTTTTTCTCATAAAGGATTGGAACTTCATCATCCATTTGTGTGTCCATGGATCTCCTCCAAGCTAATTTTGCTAAATCAATAGCTGAAGTAAGGTTCCTTGTCATCACTAAGTCATCTACATAAAGTACTATCAGAAAAAGGGAATCATCATATTGCAGAAAATAAACATTCGGATCGTATTTGCATCGAATGAATCCAATGGAAAGAAGGAAAGAATCCATCTTTGCATACCAGGCTCTGGGAGCCTGTTTTAGGCCATACAAAGATTTCTTTAATCTACAAACGAGGGAAGAGTTATGAATGTATCTTTGTGGCTGCTCCATATAGATATCCTCCTTGAGATCTTGATGAATAAATACACTCTTCACATCCATGTGATGAAATTCCCATCTGTGAGAAGTGGCAATGGCCAAAACTAGTCGAATGGAGTCCATTTTTGCAACAGGTGCAAATGTCTCTGTGTAGTTTATGCCATGTACCTGTGAGTATCCTTTTGCGAAAAGTCAATCTTTGTACTTTCTAATCTCATCATCTGTAGCAATCTTTGTTTGATATATCCATCGGCATTGAACAAGCTTTCTTCCTTTCGGAAGTGGAACCAAGTCCCATGTGTTGTTGTCCATAAGGGCAGAATACTCTTCATCCATGGTAGCCTCCCAAAGTGGGTTTCCAACAGCCTCAAAGTGTGACTGTGGATCTGAACCAAGTGTCATATAGCAATGTAATGGCAGAAAAGGTTTTGTGGCAGCCCCAAAAAACTATGATCTAGTCCTTCTTGTATCCACCCCAAAAAACTATGATCTAGTCCTTCTTGTATCCGCAGGATCACCGACTAGTTCACCCGCATCTTGCAGGGTTTTCTCTGCCCAAGTTGGCAAATGAGTTGGAGCGGCCATGACTTATTCCTCATCCTCTGTATCAGACCCAAAATTATTCTCTGATGGCTGCTCTGAAGTGCTCGAAGAAGTTTCTGACTCCTCCTCATCAGTGACAACAAGCGGTTCCTCGGCAAGGTCTTCTGAAAAATCATGCAGTGATTCTTCTTCAAAATTCACACTTCGAGCTAGAATGAACATTTTAGTCTGAGATTCCAGCAATCTATATCCTTTGACACCTTCAGGATATCCAACAAATATGCATTCAACACTTTGAGGCTTCAAATCCTTCCTCTTATCTGTCGGAATGTGAGCCCATGCTCGTGAACCAAAAATGCGAAAGTGTGACACTTTCGGTTTCTTACCGGTCCAACATTCAAAAGGAGTGGTGCCTTTGAGTGATTTGTGAGGAACTCAGTTCTGAATATTTGCTGCACAATTAATAGCTTCAGCCCATATCTTGGGATCTAATGATTTCGACTGTAGCATACAATTGGCCATCTCTTTTAAGGACCAGTTTTTCCTCTCCACAACACCGTTCTGCTGTGGTGTATATGGCACTGTGTGTTGTAGTTGTATACCTACATCAATATAAAGTTGTTGCACATATTTGTTGACATACTCCCCCCCATTATCAGTATGGAGTATCTTAATCTTACACCCAGACTCATTCTCAGCAAGTGCTTTAAATTCTATAAGGCATTCAAATCCTTCCGATTTTAATTTCAGAAAAAATACCCAAGTAAAGTGAGAGAAATCATCTATGACGGTGAGTACATATCGAGCCTTACTGATTGAAGGCTATGGGAATGGGCCCGTGATGTCACTGTGAATCAGACCAAGAGGTGAAGAAGCTCTCTATTCCTTCCCTTTGTCAAACTTTTGCTCTGGATGCTTTCCAGGAATGCATCCTTGACATACATCACTTGTGAATTTAATAGCTGGCAATCCTTCTACCATGTTTTCCTTGCTGAGTTAATGCAAGTACTTATAGTTAAGATGGAAAAATATTTCATGCCATAACCTACTGATATCGTTAGATTGTGACAGAAATACAGTGCTAATAGACTTAGGAACAAAGTGGGAGAAGAAATACAAATGAGAACCGTGATCTGCAATTCCATGTGCAAGCTGTGAGCTTGTGGAAATGTCGGTAATCACTGCGGAGTCCGAAGTGAACCCCACCTTCCTTCCAGAGCCAGAATGAGTGATATGATATATCGAGAGAAGATTTGTGGATAGTTAGGGAACATGAAGCACATTTGTGAAGCAGCCCCCTTCAATATCAACAATTCCTTCTCCGCACACCTTTGCGGTTGTGGCATCTCCCAAGTAAATTGGGGATCTGGTGCTTTCTTCGATGGAGGAAAATTCATCTTTTGATGCAGCCATATGGTTCGATGCACCTGAATCAAGGATCCAAGCTGATGGATTGGATGTGACATCCATTAAAGCATGACCATCTCGTGCTCTCCCTCCCGTTCTGTTATCATCTTTCTTCTTTGCATTTTCGGGCACCGTGAGATTGTGCTGCTGCAATTGCTTAGCCATCTCATCGATAGTCTTCCTCATGAAATTTTCTTTGGGATGAAAACCTTTGGAATAGTAGCTACAAAGTTTTATTTCCTTCTTATTCTTCTTACCCTTAGGCACAGAAGAGTTCTCTGAAGATTGTGCGGATCTCTCCTTCTTCGATTAAGGAAATTTACCCTTTCCTTTTTGCTTGTCTTTTCCACTGGAGCATCATTAGCTGCAAGTGCTTGGTTCTTAGAACGCTTGATGGCAGCCATTTGGACTAACTTATATTTCTATTGAGTCAATGCTGCAATGAAATCATTCAATGGAGGCATTTTCCATGTTTCCTGAGTCAATTTAGATGCTTGAAAAGATGATACAAATATGGAATATTCAGGGCCTAATTTCAAGAGAATTGAAAGGATGAGTTGATCTTCCTCTTTCTTGACTCCACATGCATTAAGTTCAACGAGGAGGGATTTGAACTTGGTGAAGAATTATTGCAGGTTGCTGAAATGAATTGGACTTAGGGATATGAGTTCATTCTCCAGTTGATGCACTCTCATTGCATCCTGCTTGCCGAATAGTCCTTCCAATGTGGTCCAGACCACATCGGGATTAGTGGCTCCATTGAAATGAAAGAGGAGATATCTGGAAATTGATAGGCATATCATCCCAATTGCTTCATCTAATTTATTGAAATACTTGATCTTCTCCGCTGCAGCAGTCGGTTCTTTCTCCGTTCCCATTGTTACCCTGTAAAGCCCTTTGCTTTGGAGGAGCAGAGAGATCTATGTATTCCATTCGAAGTAATTGAAAGGATTTAGAACGAGTTTTGTGGGCTGAGAGAGATGATCCATTGCTTCTTTCTTGGCCTCCTAATGATCTATACCTACAAATAAAACCGTGTAGAATCCACTAGATTCAATCTATCTCTGATACCATGTAGAATTCCTACAGAAACCCCAATAGATCTAGAATTCTAGTTAAATTGAACACATACAATTTGCTTACATTCAAGAGATGAGAGAAAGTTTTTGCTCCATAAATCAGAGAATTATATTAATAAAAAATGAATATACATGAGCAACCAACCTCAAAAATAAGAGAGGAGGTGAGTATATAGAATTTCCAACATAGAAATTCTAGTCAAAAAAGCTAGAAAAAGCTAAAATAGGTGTCATAGGCTAAGGGAGACCACATAGTTCGACCTAGACCACTAAAGACACATGTCACACACTCATTAATGCCCACAAGATTCAAGTGGTGCGCATTAGCTCACTTAAGCTCACTTAACTGACAAGAGAAGTAGTTCCAACTCACTTAACTGATCTGAAATAGCGGATACTAATAATAGCAAAGGAATAAATCATTAATCAAGGAATAAATATCTCACTCAAAGAGGAGGTGCGCATTCCCGAATAATGGATGAGTTTTTGCATGGGGGAATTGTAATAAATCAAGAAAATCAAGAATTGGGAGTTGAGTCTTGATCTAAAAATAACAGTTTTCCCTAAAATCTAGGGATGAGGCACCCTTCTTCTCTATGTGGCCAAATTAGGTGAAATAAAGTGTGATGGAAAGTATTAACCAATATCTAGGAGTCTAATCTAGGTATAAACTAATGTAAGTTAGGGTTATGCTCCAACAGAGAGTCCACTAAGAATGGTTTTGAAAGCCAATGCATCATTCTTCTTTCCTTCTCTATGAGTTGCAAACTTTGACTTGTTCTTTAATGAAACTGATCCACCAATGGCTTCCTTCCAAATACCTACTCCCATTTCCTTCAAGTGCACTCTCATTTCTATTCTCCATATAGAATAGTTTTTCTCATAAAGGATTGGAACTTCATCATCCATTTGTGTGTCCATGGATCTCCTCCAAGCTTGTTAAGGCTTATAGTGAAGGCCTGCTCTGATACCAATTATTGGACACACCAACTACAATGAGAGGAGGGGGGTGAACAATGTAGGGCTCTTTTCTCCAAAACTTCCCTCTTACAAAAAGCTCATTAATTAGCAATCACCATTCTTCATTACTTATTGCTATCATTTATAACCAATTAAATGTGAACATATATCAGCAACATATCAGCAACATATATCATCATTGAATCATCATCACAAGGAACACAAAGAACACAAGATGTATGTACAATTTTCTTTTTATTACGGACTACAATCCTTGGGTTTATCAGCAACAACTCGATAGAGTACAATTCTACAAGAGCACCGGCTCTATGATGCAAGACTCATCTTACATCCTCAACACCAACTAAGATGCGGCAACAATCCTCAACAGATGTCAATCTGTCACAGGTATGCGACCTGTCGGTAGTGCAACATGCGTATGTACGTGCCCTACCAGTAGTACAACCCATGTATGTACGCGGCTAGTCTATATTATAGCCTATGTATAACTTCTGAGTAATTAGGGTTTTCTTTTCATCATTCACTCAGATCCTCTACAACCTTCAATCACATTCTCTTATGTCCCTCACTATCCAATCTGACCCATAACCAGTCACAACACATCCAATCTCTCCAACAACTTACTCATGCTCCTCAACCATACAATATGAATGCTACTCAATGATGTATAAGCAATCAACATACTATAGAAATCATATCAATATTGAATCATAAGAGTGTTTCTCACTCCATCAACCAACATAAACCACATCACAACATCCATACCAAGAATTCCTTAAGCATTCACTACACAACAAGCAAGAGTATCCAACAAGACAACAATATAACCATACCAGAATCTATGTGGCATATCTGAGCCCATAGAATGCATATTTGGAACCTGCTTCATCATTTAAGAGCCTGACACCAACTCACACACAAGTCTTCAAGAATTCATCCACTGTACGTGCCCTGTCCTCATTCATCCTGCGTATGTACGCGCCCTGGCTCACTGCAACCCGCTTATACCTCAAAAACTAGGGTTTCTAAACTTCTGAGACTTTTGTCGTCATGATCTCAGACTTACCGAAACTTTGATGTGTTCATGAGATCCTCCATACACTCTCTCTCTTAAAATAGATCTTCAATACATGCTCAATATATACACAATATGTATTCCCAACAAGTACATTTCACAAGAGACCCTTGCCTCTTATTTATACTCTCCAAGTAGCTTCCACTTCTAGGTAACTTAACCACTTTCCTCATTTTAGAGTTAACCACTTTCCATAAATAGAAAGTTCTTCATTACTTCATTATTTCAATAATCCTCCTTGACTTTGTCACTTACTTTATCATTTAAATAATTCTCCTTGACTTTGTCACTTCTCTTTATCATTTAATTAATGATTTCTTCTTTTCAAGCACTTTGGCTTCTTTGACCTTTTGGGGCTTCAAGCCATCATGTGGGGGTCCTCCAACTTCGTAAGGCCATAACTCTAAAACCATGAGGAGTTATGTGACATTCCACATACCACCGGAAATGGAATGACAAGAACTATCCATATAGGATAGTTTCACTAACAAATTCATTGATCTTCATGCCATTATTCCACAGCATGGGTTCTCCAACCATACTTCTAGGATAACTTAACCACAAAGCATCTTCCCATGAGGGATTTCACCATAAGGGGACCACTTTGGAGTTCATCCATTTGTACTCTTCATCAAGAATGACAAGACAATAATGAGTCATCCAACTATGCATTATATATCAAAGAAACCGTATCGATCCATATTCATCTATGCATCATTTATCAATGACAACTCATTGATCCATTTTCATCTATGCATCACATATGAATGACAACTCATTGATCCATCTTCAACTATGCATCATATATCAATGAATATGATTCCACTTGACATCTATCCATTCTCATCAAGGACAATACATATTGCATTGTTCATCAATCATCAATCAATCAATCACTTGACATCAATCCTTTGACATCAATCAATCAAACCTTTGCCATCAATGACAACATGATCCAACAAATACAAGCTCTAAGGTATTTTATTGCTTAATTCATTAATTTATCTTAATCTTTAGTGAACTAGAGAAGTAAAGGAATGGTTTTGCTAGTGATGGTTTATGCAATTCAAATCATGTAGCGGGCATCTTCTTGTTCCTATTGTACTACTGGAATTTTGTAGCATCTTGTTTCTAGAATCATTTTTTCCAAAGAATTTCTGGACAGATGAAGATGAATTAGGAGGATCGAAGACATGGGTTTTGTGCAGGATGCCCCAAATTGGGGACATGCTAGCATATTTTCAAAAAAAGAAACAATTTGGGAGATATGGGCAGATCATTAAGGTAGATTTTCCAAGAAATCTCATAGCGCTCGAATTCCTGTAGTTGTACCTATTATGGACAAATTTGGGAATATTGGTTTTTAGGATCAGGTTGTTGTGATTCTAGTTTCCTTAATCAAGTTATGATTGGTTGTAGATCCATGTATTTAGGATATGGTCCCATTTTGTTGTAACCATTTTCATACTTTGAGATGTAATCCATATGCATAAATGTAAGGAAGATCAATGTAATTCGGGGAAGGAGGATAGACTAAGGAAGAATCATTGTGTAATAATTGTAATGGGGAGGAGAATTATGGAATAAAATAACCTGTTGCATATCAATATTTTTCCATTATAGTATTTCTTCGCAGTGTCTGCCAAGGGAGGTAGTGCCCCCTCCCTCTGGTATATTGTTTTCTTTTGTTTTGTGATTTTATTTGTCTTTTTAAGCTGCAGTTTCAATTATGTTGTGTGATTCAACTAATCCTTGTGAGAACATGATTTTCATGTTTGATTGGCCGTCAATTTAGTTGGTGATTATCTAGAAAAGGAATATTCAAAGATGCAAATTTATGCAATTGATGGTCACCGATCCTTCACTAGTCGACAATTGCTCATGATAGATATCTTTTCTGCACACATTAAGTTTCTCAATTCTATTGTTTATAGGGTTAATTGAAGGTTGTCAATCTAACTCATAGAGTGAATCCAACATAGTATTGTTGAATATAAGGATCTATATTCAACCCACAATTCTACCTTAGAATGTTCACTGTTAGATGAGCAACCAATTCTGTTAGTTTTTCTTTATAGTTCATTAGAAAATGGTGTGTTAAATACTTCGAGATTAGCTCTACATATATTGTGTGTGGCACTTCGTAAGTTTACAAACTCGTATTGATAATTAATGTATCGAATTATTATCATATAATTCACCCCACATTTTGGTGTCGTTGTCGGGGAAGTGCTTGAGTTGGTCTTGAAGCGAGTAGCTTTTTATTTTGATTCACTACTCATGTCAATAGGGTCTTGGTGACAACATGGACTTAGTAGCATGAGAGTCCGAGTGCATGCTTTGCCTCAAATTTTCTTTGTAATTTTTTATATGTAAGAACCCCATACACTAATCCATGTGCAAGACATGGATTATCAACCAACGAGAAGTATTCAAGAATGTTCAAGAATCTGTTGAGTAAGAAGATTGCTACTCCAAGAAATATCTTAAATCCTAGCACTAGTCAGAAACATGTTTGCATCTTAGGAGGAGTAGATATTGACAGTAGTTAGGAACATATATGCATCCTAGAAAGTGATCCAAGAGCCAAAAGTCAAAGAGAAACATAGTCAAGAAGACCTAGAAGGGACCAAAGAGCCATGAGAAGAATTTGATGAAGAGCAGACATTAGAGCCAGAGATTGAGGAATTTCTACCATGTCTGTCATCAGATCCGAATACAGATCAACAATTATCAGAAGACTTGCATGGAATGACAAGGGAGGACATCCAACCTAGTGCTAATAAACAAGAGAACCAAGGGATTATTGACTACATTGAAGTATGGTTCCAAAGGTCCATCAGTCCTCAACATTCCTTCATCCTTCAACACTTCTTGGCACCATATCAATTAGAGCAGTTGGTTCCTCATATCTGAACATTCATTGAGGTATATTTCATATTTGGATATGAGTTTATTTGAGATTTTGTTGTGCACATGGTTTCATTGGAGATACTCCTACACTTGAGAAAAGGTTTCATATTTCAAGTAGGGTAGGGTAGTGTAGAAACAAATGAATAACAATAATAAGAAGGGTTCATTCTTAGATCATCAATGAAAGTATTGTTTTGAGGTTTTCACAAAGAAGATGTATTTTACAAGAAAATGTGATGGTCTTAGTATTAAGGAATTATCTCATGAGTATTTTTAGGGGCCTATGCCAACTAACCCTCATTATTTCATTTATTGCACACCAACTATATGGTAAACCTTATTTAATACGTATGACCTCATTACATTAATTATATTCTCTAGATACCTAATATTACATTAATTATCTTCTCTTTATACCTTCCTAAATACATTGCACTCTTTAAGACTTTATTTTTTAATTGTATTAAAGAATTCTCTCATGAGTATTTTTGGGGCCTATGCCAACTAACCCTCATTATTTCATTTATTACCCACCAACTATCTGGTGAACCTTATTTTATTTTTTTTGTAAATAAAATTGGTTCCTTATATTAATACCAACTGAAAGCTTACAAAACCTACTACCTGCCAGCATTCACAAAAATGCTAGCAGCAAAGGGTGGAACAACTGGTGACTTTTTTACATTGTTTTTCATGGTTTCCCCCAGAATACATTGCATGACCACACATCCAGCGCTAACCGCACCCCCATTCGATCTTGGGTTGTGACCGCACTCCTAAGCCAAAGGCGCGTCACGATTTCACGAGTTGGGATTTTTCACACCCGTCTCTCCTCCCTTCGAACTTCTGGGTCCCGAAATTCTGAAAGGGGTCTGGCGCATGCTAGCCCCTCCCTAATCCTCCATCCATATGACCCTTTGTAGTGACCTGGGGCTAACTCTTCCGAGCGCATCAGAATTTTGTAGGTCAGGTGTTCCCAATGTGAATCACCACTGCCATCACAACCCCCGAAATGTCGTTGCTTTAGATTTGACGGCTCAGATTCTTCCTCAATGAACGGTCCTGACTAAGTCAGGGTTTTATGTATCACGATTTTGTGAGTTGGGACTTTGCATGCCCATCTCTCCTCCCTTTGAACTTTCAGGTCCCAAAATTTTGGAAGGGGCTTTGCGTGTGCTAGCCCATCCCTAATCCTCCATCCATATGACCCTTCATAGTGACCTAGGGCTGACTCTTCTGAGCGCATCAGTATTTCGCAGGTCGGGAGTTCCCAATGTGAATCACCACTGCCATCACAACCCCCGAGATGTCGATGCTTTAGATCTGACGGCTCATATTCTTCCTCAATCAACGGTCTTGACTGAGTCAAGGTTTTACGTATCGCGATTTCGCAAGTTGGGACTTTGCGCGCCCATCTCTCCTCCCTTCGAACTTCCGGGTCCCGAAATTCCAAAGGGGGTCTGGCGCGAGCTAGCCCCTCCCTCAGCTTCCATCCATATGGCCCATCGCAGTGACCTGGGGCCAATTCTTCCTTATGCGAATCAACCCTACCTTCACAACCCCTGAAATGTCGATGCTTTAGATCTGACGACTCAGATCCTTCCGCGATCAACGGTCCTAACTAAGTCAGGGTTTTACTTATCGTGACTTCCGGGTAGTTGGTTCCTCCACACTCCCTATTCCCAAGATGTCGAAAATCTCCTGGATGCTCAACAATCCAGATCACTTCCTGATCAACGATCCAGATTCTTCTACACTTTTCGCAACTTCGCGTGTCGCTAATTCACAACTTTGTTAAATGACTGCCACCATGTTCTGGACTCCCGAAATCCATTTTCTCAAATTTCTCTGTCAGTTTCTTATCATCTGTGTTGTCGATTACGGTTTCCCTTTCTCCTGAGATGCTAATCATTTCTGACTTATAAGAGTTACTGAGTGAACAAGGATGACACCTCAGTCGGGTTGGGGCCATCCAGCTAGGAAAGCGCCTCACATTTGATCCAAAGGGGCGAGCTTTGTGACTGGATGGAATCGCGGAGAATCATCTGCTGCATAGAGTCAACCCCGGCATTGGCTAGTCTGTCCACAACTTTATTAGCACTCCATCGAATGTGTGAAGGGGTTAGAGTTAGAGAGGGTCTGAGAAGAGCCCGGAAGCTGTAGAGAGGGCCAAGGAGGCACCATCTGGGTGTGATTTTCCCTGGATCTCTGCCATTCAGAATTTTTGTTGCCAGGTCTATTATGATCTTGGAATCTCCTTCAATGATCAGACAAGTGAGGTTTTGATCTAGTGCCATTTGCACTCCTTTAATGAGACCCCAAATTTCTGGTGAATTTTTGGTGTCGCATCTGAGATTTCCTGCAATGACGCTGTGAATTTGACCCAGGCTGTTTCTTATGACCGCTCCATAGCCTAAGTGGCCTAGATTTCCTTTTGATGCCCCATCAAAGTTGACTTTATGGAAGTCTAGCGGGGGGGAGGGGGGCGGGGGGGGAGCCACTTGGAGGGACTGAGGGATTTTGAAGATAAAGTGGGTTGTCGAGGAGGGGTGGAGTGTGAAAATGAGAAGCCCCAAGAGTTAAGTAGAAGGAGCTCACTTGGATCAGTGGGGAAGTCTTCCTGAGTCCATAAATGGAGCTGAAGAGTTTCCTGGAGATGCGAAAGGATTGAGTTCCAGATGAGGGAGGGAGGAGAGGGATGGGAGTGAAAGATTCTTATGTTCCTCTCTTTCCATACTTGCCAAACTATGAAGCCTGGTAAGAGTTTCCATGTTCTGTTTAGGATGGGACTTATAAAGGAGCTGGAGCCCCACTCCCTGATTATGCTTGAGATGTTATTTTTAACTCTTTTGGTTATTCTCATGAGTTGAGTGGCTTGGTTCCAGATTTCCTCACTGAATGGGCAGCTGTTTAGGAGGTGCTCCATTGTTTCTGCTTGGAGATGGCAGAGATGGCAGATCGAGGGGCCAATGCAACCTATTTTTTGTAGATTGTCCGAGGTTAAGATCTTGTTCCGTAGGAGAAGCCAGAGGAATGTAGAGATTTTGGGCCATAATTTTGATTTCCATATTGTTGTCCAGATGCTATCTTTTTGAAGATTGTGGAAATTCTCTTGTAGAGCATATCCCTCTTTGAGAGTGAAGCTATTGTGAGGTGTGTATCCCCATCTGAGAATGTATGGGTTTGTGATTTTCTGGATTCTCCTTTGGGATGTTTCTTGATTCCAGTGCTGCAGATCACACTCCAATACAACTTGGAGTTGTTGATGTGTTGATTTCCAACTTTTCCAAGGAGAATTACTAGGAGTGTCAGTCCACAAATATTCTACTTTGAGAGTGGTGATATCTTGTATGTGATTAGCATAGGATTGTAGAGTTTCTTCCGATTCAAGGGGTGGCAGTTGCTGCCAGGAATCCGTCCAGAATAGGGCATTCTGGCCATTGCGAATTTCCCAGAAAACATGTTCCTGAATGAGTGGCCTGTTTTTCCAGGCCGCATTCCAGATGTTGGAGCCTTGAATTTTTTCCCTCATTCTTATAAGATGGCTTTGATGCATATTTGGGGCATATTTGCATTTCCAGAGTTTGGCCCAGATCTCCACTGGAGTTTTGAGCCACCTCCACCAAATTCTTGCTTCCATGGTATTGTTTAATTTTCCAGGGTCCCAGAGGCCCAGTCCACCTGAAGATTTAGGCTTGCATACCTTGTCCCAGCTGACAAGGGCCCATTTTTTTTCTGGATTGTGTCCATGCCAGAGAAATTTTCTTTGCAGATTTCTTATTTTATTTATGAATGAAAGGGGGGCAGCCAGGGCTGAGAAGAGGTAGGCAGGGATGGCTTGAAGCACTGACTTTAAGAGAACGATTCTGGTTGGAAGGTTGAGGGATCGAAAGGTCCAAGTGCTGAGCCGATTGGAGATGGAGAGTAGGAGGGAGTCCCGGGAGATGTTTCTGGTTGCTGAGTCAGAAAGAAGGAGTCCCAGATAGCGCGAGGGAAGAGTGCAAACAAGGGTATTCAGAAGTTGATAAAGGTGTTGTTGGATTGCTGCAGGAGTGTTAAAGAAGAAGAGATGTGATTTGGCAAGATTGAAGGTGGTTCTCGAGGCTTCACTAAAATCAGTGAGGATGGACATTAGTTTTTTTGCTTCTTGCACAGTGGGGGTGTTCATTAGCAGCGTGTCATCGACAAATTGGCTATGGGAGGCTGTTGGTTGTTTTCGGTTGTGGAGCCTGATTATCTTCCTAATTTAGAGGTCTTTTACTTTCAGCCGTGTTTATACCCCATGAAGTATTTACACCCCAGAAGTATGTACACTCTTCCACGTGGGGGAGTGCAGAGGGGGGTTACCCCCTTTGCAGGGTCTAGGGGGGCTATCCCCTTGGCTAGGGGGTCTGGGGGCAAGTGGGCCCCCAGTGGGGGTTTGGGGGCAGCATCCCTCGATGGGGGTTCGGGGGCGAGGCCCCCGAAGAAAAAATTGCCTTGTAAAAGTATATTGTAATTTCATTGTAAATCTGGACCGTTCATTATAAGGTCACAGATCTAACGATAGAGATTATGTTAGGGTTTTTTCCCTAGAAGGAAACCCTCTTTTATGAGGGAAATGTATTGCGGCTATGTATGTTGGTGAGTATTATATTCTAAGATAGGAGACTGTGAGAGAACGAAGAGGAAGTTACAGCGGGTTTTGTTGTAGGTTGTATCCCTTCATTTTGCTGGATAATAATAAAGAAAGGACTTGGCAATTTCTCTGGTGGACGTAGCCCACACTGGGTGAACCACGTAAATATGTCTCTCTCTTGTATTGTGTATCTTCTGTGTTTTGTTTCCACATTTGTTTTATTTTATTTCTCTGCGGTCCTGTTTTTCTAACAGTTGTAACCCATGAAAAGGGATGCCTTGGAGGGAGCCATTTTGAATTGAGGCTTTGATATAGCGTCCTAGGCCCTTGGCCATAATGACGAATAGAAAAGGGGAGACAGGGTTGCCTTGCTGTATTCCTCTTGTGGGGAAAAAGGGTTGAGAGGGGGCTCCATTGACGAGGATTGAGAAAAAGGTTGAGGAGATGAGATTCATTATCCAGGAGATCCAATACTTGTTGAAACCGAAATCCGAAACAAGAGCTTTCATGTACTGCCAGCTTAGTTTGTCAAAATCTTTTGAGAGGTCAAGTTTTAGAAGCATACTTGGAGTACAGGTGCTTTTGAGCGAGTGAATGATTTCATGGACAAGAATGACATTGTCCATGATTTGCCTTCCTTCAACGTAACCTGATTGCTCCTTAGATATGATGAAGGGGAGTATGGGCTTGAGTCTTAGAGCTGTGACCTTGGAGATGATTTTATAGATCACATTGCAGAGTGCTATGGGTCTGAAATTCTTCGGGTTTGTTACTCTTTCTTCTTTGGGGATTAGGGTGAGGAAAGTAGCATTAAGTGCTAGAAGAACTTTGCCTGAGCTACGAGATTCCTCCACCAGCTGCCACACTTCTTCCATTAACATTGGCCAACAAGAATGGAAGAATTCTGTGGTGAATCCATCCGGTCCTGGAGCCTTGCCTGTGGGTAGATCCTTAATGGCCTGATCCACTTCTGCCTACATTATTGGGGTCATGAGAGCTTCATTCTGCTCCTGGGTGATAATAGTTGGAATGTTTTGGGTCACCCGCTCAATTGCTGATGAGCGGTCCACCATTGGTTCTGAGAGGAGATCCTTGTAGAAATATGACAGCTCATGCAAAATTTCCTGGTGATTTAGCAGGGTGTTTCCTTGAGGGTTCTCCAGCTTCATGATACAGTTGATTAGGCATCTGTGGATCATGGACCAGTAGAAATTTTTGGTATTTTTCTCACCCTCATTGAGCCATTGGACCCGAGATTTCTGTCGCCACGGGATTTCTTCCTACTTGTATCTTTCTTCCAATTGCCTTTTGATTTCATTATCCTCCTGTTGCTGAGTGATGGTGTGTCCTGAGAGAATAAATTGCCTTTGAAGATCCTCTAGTTTTTGTTCTATCAATTTCCTTTCCTAGAAGATGTTCCCAAAGACTTCTTTGTTCCAATTGCGCACCTGTTGTTTAAAGTTTTTGAGCTTTTGTTGGAAGAAATACATTTTTGTACCCCTCTGGATTTCTGTTGTGTTCCACCAGTGACGGGCTAGCTCCCGGAAATCTGGATGGGCAAGCCAAAAAATTTCAAATTTGAAGGGTTTTAACTTGGGGGTGGCGATGGTGTCTACCCATAGCTGAACTAGCCAGTGATTCGAGCCTGCTTTCCAGAGGATGTTGGAATCTACTAGGGGGCTTTCCAAAATGAGAGTTTCTAAAATGAGAAAGCAAACTAGCCTACATGCTATTTGTTGGTGACCTGATCTTTTGTTGGTCTAGGTGTAGGTACCATTGTTGTTCTCTATGTCTACCGGTCTGAGGTTCTCTATGAGTTCCTGGAATTTTGCACTGTTCTGCTCCAGGAATTTTTTCCCCACTCTTTTATCCTCCAGTGTGAGAATCATATTGAATTCACCCCCTATAATCCATCATTTTCCCTTGGCCAGAGAGCCTAAGTAGGCTAGGCTTTGAAGAAAGAGGCATTTGTCCTGGCTGTTTTGCGGTCCATAAGCATTTGTAATCATTCCCTCCTTGTCCGAGCCCATGGCTCTGTAGTGCGTTGTGATGGTGTTTGGAGTGGAGAAGCCTTGATCTAGGATGATTGTGGATGAATTCCATAGGATGGTCAGGCCTCCTGAAGCTCCATTTGAGTCTGTTTGATAGGAGCTACAGTTTCGCCAACATCTTTGGAGGATGTCTTCTGCAATTTTCCCTGCATATTTTGTCTCTTGTATCAGGAGAATATCAGGGTCTTCCTTTTTGATGCAGTTTCAGAGAATCCTTTGCTTGGATCTTCCATTTAGACCTCTGATATTCCATGTGAGGATATTCATAATTAACAATTTGGTGGGTGGGAGAAGGAGCTCTTAGAGAGCTTTTGAATCTATCCCGAGTTGATCATATAGTTTCCCGCCTACTTTATTAACTGTTGAGCCGATTTTCTGCCTCGCCGTTTGTTTTTTTTTAGGTGTTTTCTTGGATCTTGTTTGGGGCCTATGATGATCCCCAACCTGGATGTAGCTCCTACTAATGAATCCATAAATACCTTGTGAAATTTTCTAAGTTGGTCCTCTAATAAGGTTTGGAGATCCTTCTTGTTGAGTGCCTCTTCTATCTGGTCTAGGTCAATTTCAGCTAGAACCTGCTCATCCATTTCCATGACTGTGTCTTATTCTCTTACTGGTTCTTTTCCTGAGGTTGGGTTATTCGGTGGGTCTGCTTGGGTTGTTGGGATATGAAGCCTTTGTGTCAGTTGATCTTCCTTCTTCTTGCTAAGGTCTTCCCCCAAAATCTTGTGGGGGGTTTCCTCCTCTTCTATCTCTGGAAGGCGGTTAAGGGCCTCAAATGAGTTGTTTTTTTGGTTCTTTTTTCCGTTGACTATTGTGGGTTTCTTCTAAGTTTGTCTTCTTCGATTGTGTACCTGGGTGAAACATTCCTTAGGTTTTTCTTCAACTTCCTTTTGGAGGGGGCATTTAAAGGGCAATCTCTAAAGAGATGCCCATGTTCATGGGATTTTCGACATCTGAAAGGGATGTGTTCATAATCCAAGGTTTGGGCCCATTCCTCATCTTGGTATTCTAAAGTGATTGTGCCTGGCAGAGCTTTGGAGATGTTCATATAGACACATATCCTTGCATAAGAGGTGTATTTTCAATGTTTGGTAGCTTCAGAGGATTTGACATATTTACCCAGGGTGTTGCCTATGCCCATTAAAATTTCCTCTAACCAGAACTCTTGAGGGAGGGAGTAGAGGCGAACCCATACCAGTGCATATGTGAATTTTTCCTTTTCTGGGCAGAAGCGGTCTGTCCAGAAATGGAGGTAAAGGTCGGCTGAGTTGTAGAAATATGGTCCCTCTTCAAAGATCATGTCCTTGTCCTTCAGGTTGTAGAATATTACTATGAAGAATCCTTTGGAGCTTAGCTAGAGCTCATAGTATCCCTTGGGGTTCCACCACATCTTGATCCAGTGAGCTAGGTCCTTTTCTGAGGGCCAGAGTCCTAGGAACTTTCCTATGAGGGCGTGCTCTCTCATGAATTGAGTATGCTCTCCTATCCTAGTGGTTTTGATAACATATCTGGGTGCAACCGGGGCTTGGGGGATGCATTTGTCGAGAATCTAGGCCCGAGCTGTTTTTGGATGAGAGGATTCAACATCCATGTTTGGTTCTCTGCTAACATCCATTTCTTCGTGTAGATATTGGTCTCATAGGTGTAGAGGCGGCTCAAAAAATGAATGTCGCGCTCGGGAGTTCCCTGGATCGTTTGTTGCGGTGTTACAATAAGAGGGGGTTTTCACCCCTCCTTCTGTTCCCATTTTCCTGAGGCGTTCAGGGCCACAAAGATGAGGTGGTCAGCACAAGCAGAGGGATTCAAAGGTGATCTAGGCTGGCGGGAGGCGAGAGCATGTAGAAACCCTAGAGTTGCAGAGACATCAGTGGATGACAAGTTTTTCGTGTTCCTTGTGTTCTTTAGGTTACAACTCCATTTGGTGAACCTTATTTAATGAGTATGACCACATTACATTAATTATCCTTCCTAAATCTTAAGATTACATTAATTATCCTCTCTTTATACTTTCCTACATACATTACAGTCTTTGAGACTTTATTATTTAACTCATATTTATGAATACCACCTTATAAGAAAACATGATTAAATACATAATTTAGAAAAATGATTAAAAACACCATTGCAAGAAAACAAACATATTTTGACTGTGTAGTCTAAACGTTCGACTTTTTGGAGTTTTTATGAGCATATTTTCGATAATTTTTTATTGAAATCCGGCCAAAAATTGTTGGAACTCCATATTTGAGTGATTAAATATGTATAATTCAAGTGCCCCTGAGGGTTTTTCAAGGTGTTGAATCTATTTATATGTTCAAAAATACAATTTAAACAGCATAAAATAGAAATTTTACCAAAATCTGTTTCGTCAGTTTCCAATGAAAAAGTTCAAAAAACAAATATTGTAAACATATTTGAGATATTTTTAAAGTCTTCTCCTTACAAAAATAAAAATAAAAAGTCAATGTTGTAAACTTATATCTCTTAACATCTTCAAATTCGTTTAGTTCCACTTAGATTCAAGACATGTGGCTGACCCCTTTGATGAAGTGGAATTAGATGAGCTTTATGCACTTATCAATGATGTTTATTTAATGCTTCAAGAATAATATCGACAAACTTTTTAAAAAATTATTAAGCATACAATATTGTAAGTACTACATCCTCTAGCTTAGAAGTGGAATTAGATGAGCTTTATGCACTTATCAATGATGTTTATTTAATGCTTCAAGAATAATATCGACAAACTTTTTTAAAAATTATTAAGCATACAATATTGTGAGTACTACATCCTCTAGCTCAGTTGGGAAATATTTTAAATATATATTAAAAGTAAAAGAAAAAATTACAAAATATAAATTGATAGAGAAGTGGTTCTCAATCGAAAAAAGGTTCCAAACAAGATAATAGCCTTATATTACCATATAAATGGATTTATGTAAAACTTACATGGTTAAATGCATATTTGCATAATGCTTGCATTATGAGAGTGAAATGGCATGGTTGAAACCAAACTAGTGTGATAACTCCAAAAATTTCATGGTGTGTTGTCATTAGGAAATTAGAACCAAATGTGATTGCATAATATGAAAAGTGAAATGACATATCAGTGGTTGTAAAGCTCTTATTGTGAAGACTAGTATTCGTTTTAATTTAAACTTAGCATTTTTACCTAGTAATTGATTCACTAGGTAGTAAGTGACTTTCATGTATATATAGATGGGATATATACATGGGATATGGTTATATGGTTAAATTAGAGGTTGTCCATACTTTTGATATTATTTGACATCTAATTTATTAAGGAGAGGTGTTTGATTACTATAATTAGTTTGTGGTTATATAAGTCTTGATTTTTTTATTTTTTCATTATAAATTTTGTGTATTTTTTGGGATGTTCTAATTGTAAATAGAGATGATAAATCACCTAATAATAAATGATAGTATGTTTATCTTATGTTATTTTTCATGAGTTATATTGATTTACTATTATCTAGATTATAATATGATGATATTTCTGATGTTCAAGGTAATGTGCCATGCTCTGTTGTTTTATGAATCTATTTCGATAATGATAAATTAAGTAATTTTGTTTAGAATGTTAATGTATTACCTAATATTTGTTGACTTACAACTATGCATGGATGATTTGTGTTTAGTAAATGTAATACATATTATGTAAGTATTTGTATTAGAGTTAGGGTTTTAAAGAAGAGGATGATACCATTTAGTAGCTAACATTTGGGGGGCAGTCTCATCGAATTCATAGGAGTCTCTTTAAAATCATGAAAGATCATGACACTAGAAGGTTGGGGATATATCATATTAATTTTTGAACTTTGAGCAAGTTTTGAGAAAAAAAGGATTTCAAAATTCTTAAATACAAGGGTTTTAAGGCGTAAAGTATTAACTATTTTTGTATATGTGTGCAAAAGGGAGATAGATCTATTAAGAAGAAAAGGAAAACTCCACCATAAAATGATCCAAAGAGATAAGAGATTTAGTTTCATAAGGTGTTAGGTTCATAAGATCAACAATATTCCACCAAAAAAGGCCACTCAAAACCAAGAGGGTGTAGAAGGAAACCTTAATGGAGGAATAGGATGAAATCTAGAGAAGGAAGCTAAGAACCAAAATAATAAAATGGGTGGACCCTAAATATTAAGGGATCACGATTTTAGACTTGATTTGAAAATAAATATAAATAACCATACCATATTTCTATTGTCTAATGAATCATCAAATTAATCACATAGATAGTAGAGGAGAAGCCATAAGAAGATGAAAAAGAGACGTGATAAGAGAAGACACATATATAGCTTTAAGGGAGCTATAAAAACAAAGAATATGTAAGCATAAGTGTCAGGAAGACTTTGCAAAGTTACCTATATATGATGGGAAAACTAATGGGGATGACCATAATTTTACCCTATCATAGCTATTGGAGGCAACCAAAGAGGATGATTAGAAGAGTAAATGGGACTATTCAAAGGATATGAGAGGAATATCGTTAGGCTTGTATCAAAAAGTATATAAACAAATATTACTTAAGTGATGGAGGCAAGTTAAGGGAAAATTTCAATAGTAATTAGAGTACCTTGATGATAAACCCTCCACATTTTCACAATTAGAGAGTATTAAACAATTAAAGAAGAGAAAATACTTAGATATGATGCAAGAGAAAAATAAAGAATAAAAAACGAAAGTATGATTCACCAAAGG
>ML801699.1:220412-237487 GCA_009831015.1 Picea engelmannii | reverse complement strand
TCATATATTAGTCTTAGAAAGGTCAAAAATATCATTTATCTCTCATATTTGTTTGCTGGAAATTTCTGTGCATACACAGAAATTTCTGTAACTTATCTTGGTGTTTTTGCAGCATTTCCAGCAAGCTTTTGCTTGTTGTTTTTGCAGGACAGCGATACATTTTGAAGGTACAAGCTGCATACAACACCTAGGAGGCCTTCCAAACAACTCTTCTTTGGTTTGGGTAACATCTCTCCTCTTTTCTCTTTCCTTTTCTAAGTTTTCTGCAATATTTTTAAGTCTTTTGGGCCCTAAAATACATCTAACTTAGATTAGTTGTTCTTTTGTCCATATAACTTAGTTTAGCTTCTATTTCATTTATTTGTTATTGTATCTATAAGCTACCCTCTTTGGTTGAAATCAGGAGGCTTGCCACCACCTTGACCTTAGTAGTGGTGTTTCTTTTCAAGTTCTTTCATTTCTGTTCATAAAATAAATCTAATGTATGTTAATAGTGCTAAGATATTTCTTGCCTGAGCAGTCGGCCAGGAGCCTAGCTGACATTCTCTCTCCCCGGCTCTCCGGCGCTAGAGAACGAAGCTTGAATGCCCTGCTTTTCTGTGCAAGTATATCTTAGTGGTGTTAACCTCACTTGCCGGCACCTTGGGGGAGTCATCCCCAAAATCGCCTTGGCTTCAAGGGAAATTAACTTGTGGTGATTTTCATGCTTATTTAGTTGATATATCTTAGATAGTTCTTCATTTGCAAGTTTATTTCTTTCACAATCTTTCATATGCTCTTACATCTCAATGATACCTGGTTAGATAACTTGGATATGTGGTTAATGCTTTAGATCTTTTACTTGTGAGTAATTTAGCTAATCTTTAGAGGCATATGAAGTGATTATATTCTAGAGATCTCTCACACTTGCTAAGTTTCATTCATTTCTTAAAGCTCTTTCAATTTCATAAACTTAGCATAACTTATATGTGGTGGTGGTTAATATCTTGAGCACATTTTGAAGCACATTAAGCCCACGGCCTAGCACCTTTTGCTCACGGCCTCTTTTTTGCTGAACACTCACGGCCTAGTCACTTATTGATGCTCACGGCCTATTCACACATATGCTCACGTTTTGGTTTCATAACTTATGATTTGATCTAGATTAAGCTCACGTCCTTGCTTATGTTTTAACACACTTACACTTTGCACATATGTGATCTAAATTTTATGGTTTAAGTGCTTTTGGTTTAACACATATGCTCACGGCCTAGCATTCTTCTTGAGCTCATGGCCCACTCTTCACTCTCAAGCACATAACACATTCCTATGGTTTAATGCTTCACATGATTGGTTTCTAATTGCTAATGGCCTTATGATTTAACACACGCCCTTTACACACATGTGATATTTAGTTTATGGGATTGATGTTGATGGTTTAACTCACATATGCTCACGGCCTAATTTATCTTTTAAGCTCTCACATCTTAACACATTGCAAGCACTTTTCTCACATCATCTTTCACACGCTTATGGTTTAAGTCATTTAAAGTGTTTAAGCTTCATTTTTCATTTCATTACAAGTATCATTACATGGTTCATGGTTTATGGTTTATAACATAATATCTTGCAATTACCTTTTCATGTGATGTTCACTTTAATGGCTTAAACATTGTGCTATCATTGTCATATATCTTTACATGTTGATGGTGATTTAATCTTACTTTTTAAGCACTCGTTTTACATACATTTGCTCACAGCCATTCGCTAAAAAGCTAAAATAAAAGTGCCTAAAATTCATTTAAAACACACCCAACACACCTAAAGACCCACCCGAAGGTCCTAATAACACTTAGCAACATTTTAGGGGTCCTAATCATCTCTTTCCACCATCTAAAACGGGTTTGAAGGACAGTCCGGTGGAAGTGGCGGGGGACCGTCCCGTGATTTCGTTGGGGAGATCCCGTGTCGGGACTACTTCTTACTGTGGTGATGGGATGACCTTGGAAGCTAGGGTGGGGACTCGTAGCCCCGTTATCTTGAGCACCGGGCAGTTATTTGGTGAAAGAGAAGTTGAGACACACACCTAGACTAGGGGGTGGGAAATTAAAATCTTTAAGAAAGTACACTTAGTGGCATAGATCACTTGTGTTTGTTTGGGGGAAGTAGATGTATCGATAGGCAAACATAACTTGTGATCATTTCATTGCTATATCTATTTACTTGCAACTACTTGTCTTTATCTTTCCATGGTGGTGTGACATATTGGATTATTGTTTTGAATATCTTATTGATCATTGTTGTGGTGTGAGTCAAGGAAGTTTTGAGCATCCCACTTGGGGAGGCATTACTTCTCTTGATTCTTGAGTGCTTGTGTGATTGTAGCCAGTGAAGGTGGTCCAGTAGAGTAAGTGCTATTGGGGCATGCTTGGCAAACCTTGAACACTTACATTGTTGTATCTTGTATTTAATTTGTACATCTTTGTATATCTTGTAATTGTTGTAACACTTTGTAATTACTTATAAGTTGAAGTAATCTTTGTTTGGGGTAGTTTACTTGATTTAATTGTAAGACTTTTGTAACGAACCACCCGCAAACATAGTTGACCCCATAGCCCAACATTAGGCACTAGTCTTTAGTTGACTTAGGGAAAGGGTTGACTCTCATTTAGACTTAGACTTGCACTTGCATTGCTGCTTGTCATCATAGGATAGCTTTCCCTTTGGCCTGTAACAAAATAAAACTAACTCCTAGAACACTTAACTCTAAAATTAACTTAGTAACTAGGGACAACCCCCCTTGGCTTCCCTAGGAGTAAGCCTAGACGGAAGAGGTTCCAGTCAGGGTGACAGTGTGGGCTTGGAACCTAGACATTGTGTCTCCAAGGGCACACTAAGTGAGCAGGACTTAACTCACATTAGCAAGTGTGCATAAGGACGGCAACAGAAGTCAAACACTCAGCGGAATCTCCCGATCAGGGGTCAATAATGAAAACCCATTGTCGAAAGAAAGGAAACCTGCGATTGAGGCATGCAAGTTCCAAGGTACCAATTAGTTTCTAAGTCTAATTCCTAGATAATGAGTTGAAGTCGACAGGAAAAGACTCATCACAAGAGGGCCTTAATGTATCCCCCATCAATGACATGAAATAGGTAACAAGATTTGAAGTAGATCAGAGTAACAAATGATCCAGGACTGACTCAGGGAGGGTCAACGCAATAGAAGGATTAAGGATTGCAGAAATGGTCGACGCAATAGAAGACTTTCTGGGTTGAACTTCTCTTTGAACATATTGAGGACACAACAAATGTCTCAAGAGACAAGTGGATTTTCTAACCTAGACACAAAGTGAGTGAAAGGGTGTCATGTTCAAAAGTGACTCTTCCATAGAATACAGGTTTAGACACATTTCTTTCCCAATTTTCCCCTCACCATTTCTGGCGAGTACCTCTTTATTTTTACACAAGCTTGAGGAGGATAACATATGCTTGAACTGTGAGTTCATCCTTCAGATGATTCCTTCAGAGTATACTTAACGAACCCTAGGAAGGAGTGGTTTGGTCCCATATGGGTCTTTCGATGTTTGTTTTACGAGTTTAAAGAAACTAAACTCAATGGTTTTTCATATTTAGAGAGTCTAAAAAATACTTAAAGGAAAGTCCAAAATGTCATTTTTCGTAAAGTAGTCTAATGAGACTGAAAAAGAGATAAACTACCGCTCAACAGACGTTTTCTTCAAATACTTTAATGAGCGTGAAAAGAACAAGATCGCTCAACCATCTTTTCATGTTTAGAGAGTCTGAAAAGAGCTTAAAGAGGACGCCAGTGGGTTCCTTTTTCGTATAATCTTTACGAATATGAAAAAGTGATAAAAGTATACTCGGTTACATTCTCATTGATTTACGAGCACAAGAAAGAACAAATACTAAGCTTGGGATTGTTTTCATTTTTACGCAAGCTTAAAACAAAACAAAAAAAACTAAGCTTGGGATATATTTTATTTTTACACAAGCTTAAAACTAAACAAAACTATGCTTGGACATAATTTCATTTTTACACAAGCTTGAACCAGAGGAAACTATTGATCCAAGTGGATATCGGTGGCCACCCACCTTTTCCAACTCACTCAAAACAATTTTTCTGGCAATTTTGGTAATTTACTATTTTTAGCAGTTTTTAACTTCCGAGGCCATTTTGAGGGCCTAAATGAAGGTTTTTCGGGATCGATATTCTCAATGATAGGAAAAGTCTCTAATTGAGCCCCCAAAATGAATCTCCTCAACGATACCTTTCCAACGGGCTATCGTTCACCTAAAACGGAGATCGTATGCAAAAGTTACGACACTGGGAAGTTGATGTACTAACTTACCCAAACGGGGCCCACATGACTTTTGGCGTTTCATTTCCTAGGATTAGGTTTTTGGATGTCTAGGGTTTTTGACATTCCTTTTTATTGTAAAAAGGCCTTCAGAGCCTCATTTTAATCATCTTCTTGTGAATGAGAATAGTCGTCACATCTCTTCTCAAAGATGAGCCGACACCATTCCAACAAGCTTGTTTTCCACTGCATTTTACAGTTTCAACTTATTTCCTTATTGAATAGAAAACCATTTTTACTGTATCTCTGTTATTATGTGTTAAGCATCTTTTAATAATTTGTATTCGCTTCATTTTTCTCATAAAATCCGGATCAACTATGCTTGAGGTAGGTGGTTTCATTTTTACATAAGCTTGAACCAGAGAAAACTATGCTTGTGACTTCTCAACGCATTATCCAGGGATGGTTGGTACTTTGTCCCCAGCTTAAGAAGCTACTGGCTTAACTTCATCATGAAGTCCAGAGGCTGGAAGCAAATGCTCCCCAAGCTTCGTTTCGTCCAAATGCAAAGGAGAATGAAATGAATCTTCAAATAATAGACGAAGGACTTGACTCAAACAGAGAAGGGGAAAAATCTATTTCATTTTTTAACGAGCTTGAAATAGGAATAGGAACTATGCTCAAAAATCCAGGTTCAATCCCCATACCTCTATTTCATTTTTTAACGAGCTTTAAATCAGAAAACCATGCTCAAAGATGGTTTCATTTTTTAATGACCTTGAAATCAAAAAACCATGCTCAAAGATGGTTTCATTTTTTAATGAGCTTGAAATCAGAAAACCATGCTCAAAGATGGTTTCATTTTTTAATGAGCTTGAAATCAGAAAACCATGCTCAAAGATGGTTTCATTTTTTAATGAGCTTGAAATCAGAAAACCATGCTCAAAGGTGGTTTCATTTTTTAATGAGCTTGAAATCAAAAAACCATGCTCAAAGATTCTCTTCTTGATCACGGCTTCCAAGAGGACAGTGCTCTGGAAGGACACCATGTCAAGGGACAAAACTCGGTCATGGCCTCCAAGAGATCTTCACTCGATGGAAGAAACACACTATGGAAGGAACACATGTCGATGGTCGCGATAGGGGTAAGGAGATCATGCTCCAATAGCCCTATTGAAGAGATGACCATGTCAACTACCGGATCCAAGTCAAAAGAGATTGAACTTACAGTGAGAGGCTCATCTTTATCGACAGTTGAAGGCATGGGAGACAACGTCACATAATTGACTTGTGGCAAGGACGATACCGACTACATATAAGAATGGTTTAGAGAGGTCACTGGGTTGGTAATCCAGTCAGGACCAACGAATGAAAGTTGATCAATAGCCACAATTCTTCCATCATGAGGGAAATATATCACACGAAAAAGAGTGGACACAATAGCTTTCATGGCATAGACATAATCTCACCCAAGGAGTAAATCGAAATCCAAGGGGTCCTAGACTACTATAACATCAATAAAGACAGTTTTCCCTCCCAAAGCTATGGGAAACTGAGGAAGGGTCCCTAAAGGTTGACTGGTTCTTCTGTTGAAAGCCAACAGATTCTGCATAACCGACACAAGCTGAGGACAACCCAAAGCTTGCCAAGCAATAGAGGAAAAAATACTAACAGATGAAACTTCATCTATCAACGTCTGAGGAACGTCCCGACCACAAACCTGTACTGTAATATTGAAAGGAATGTGAGAGAGAAGATGAGGTCCAGTTAGCGCACCCCAATAAAAAAGGATGCCCTCATTACTTGGAGGAGGTTCCACGGGAGAAGGAGGAATACCCCCCAGCACGGTATATTTTGTATCAACGAGAAAAACGTGGGCATAATCAGGTTTACTCTCTAGCGAGATAGTGGGATCAACTGATGACGGGATCCGATCAATCACTTGAGTCGCATTCTCCTAGGGGATAATGGGGTTGAAGGGTGGAAATAGATCGACCGCTTGGGTTTCACTCTCTGACGAGAGAGTGGGATCAACCGATGATGAGATTGGATCGACCACTTTGTCAATTGGTTCAACTAAGGACGTGACCAGATTGACTACATGATCAACTAGACTGATCGACGAAATGACCAGATTGATCATTGCATCAACTATAGGTGGGATGATAGTAATCTTGCGATAATCAACTGGAATTTGAGGATGGGAAACATTCATGTCTTCCAGTAATTTCGAGGCTTCGTCCATACAAGGGAAAAGGTGAGTTTATGACTCCCTCCACATAACCTACATGGGAACTTGACTCTACTTTTCTTCTTCCCAACGGTATCCTGACTAGTTGACGAGAGGTCATCAACATGTTGTTCATAGGTTGACGACATGGGGTGGAGAGGGTGTGTAGACCATGCTTTTATAACCTTGGATAGACCAAGGAAATCCTTAAGAAGATGCCTACCCTTACAAAGATTGCAAGGGTACTTGGGATTACGGGTTTTTTGGGTGATCTTGGCATCATCAACACTCTCAGCGTGATCATCAATGACTGGTGGTTTTCCAACATGTCTAACATTGGTTGGAAGTTTGGACCTTTGATTATTTTTCTTCTTCTTAATCTTCTTTTTCTTCTTCTTCTTATCCACCGAGTTACTAGCTTCATAGCTTTCACTCGATGGAGAAGATGAAACGAAAGAAGACCTTGCAAGTGAAGAAGGTGAAGGAGATATTACTGGTGAAGAAGGTGAAGGATCAACATGAGGTTGATGTTCTTGGGGGGAAGTGATTACAATCAAAGCACTTGTTGCATCCGGGATTACTGGAGTGGAAAACAACCATACCGGCAATCCAATTGTGAGACCTGGAAGGATCAAAGTAGTGATGTAAGGAGGACCAACGTTTCCGTAAGAAGGAAAAACAAAAGGTTCCCCCAGAGTAGGGGTTTCTTCATTGGTTATTCTAGGAACTGACGCCATTAAACACAGATCCAACCTAGACTCTACTAGGAAAAATAAACAACACACGCTAAAAATCCAGGAAGCAAGCAAACAAACAAAACCTTCTCACAATGAACACACTAGTTGGTGATTAAATCCAACATCGCAGGAACAACGTAAGAAGGGGCTGAGATAGAGCGGGTGGAAAAGTTACGTTGACGACTTGCTTAACGAACTTACACCCTAGTGCAATCTCTCACACATAAACGTGGGCATACCCTCCAAGGAGCCTGAGTGAGTTTGGCCAACGTCAATTCCAGGTACTGTGAAGACTTGCCCCTCCACAATCACCTTGTGTAAAAACCCTAAAGAGATAGGCTACTAAGGTTACTTATTACGATAATGATGCCTGGGGAAGCAGTTGACAGTCCGATCCACGTGCAAGGGCAGGGTATCTAAGCCTGAAATCTCCTCGAGAAGGTCCGCACAGAATTTTATTCTCAAGTGACCCCCAATAACATGCGCAATATCTACACGAAGACCAACAAATAAGGGTGAGTAACTATGTCGTTCCTAATGCGACCTCGTGATTGACCCTTATGTTAGAAGGGCTTCCCAAGACAAAATGTAGCAATCATATTTGTACTCTCCCTATCACAATATACTATGTTTGTTTATAGCTTTGGAAAGTTATCTTTCACACCTATTCCAAAGCCCTACACCCTAAGCTAATGTAGGTTTGCTACCAGAAAAATATAAAAATGTCTAATCAATTTTTATAAGCGCTTTATTTTAAGGTTGTTGTTTACTCAAGAGGGAAAATGGCGTGGACTAAATGATGTTTTGACCGACTCTAAACAATGCAAATAAATGAGAATGCAAATATTTCACTTCGATGAAAGTTATATTACGAGAAGGAGAAAATGTTTATCATTCCTAGATGCACAATGTCCCAAGATTTTATTAAACTCACAAATATCAAGATCTTCAAGAAATGAGCCAAAGAGACTGTACATGAATACACGATTCTTGGCCCCCAATCTATGAATTCAAGACAAAAAAAATGTCAAAAACCATGCAATTTCGCTACTTCAAATGCAAGGATGCCCCCACTCTAATGCAAAGCAAGAAATTAAATTTTTTGTTTTCAAAGATAGCTAAAAGCAATAGCAAATCTCTATAAAACAAATCAACCCAAACAAATTTTCTCTTTTAACACGAACTATTCAGAAAAATAAGTGTTCTTTCACTAAACAATTCTAAAGAAAAACAATGCTTTGTAACTGAAAGACACTCAAAGCAAGAGATCAAATATTTCAAAAGAAAACAAGATAAAACAAAGAAAATAAGGCTTAAACCAGACTCAAAGACTGTCAAGAAGACTGTAAACAGATCATAATCAAACCCAAAAATTCACCCCAAAACGATATCTAAGATCTGGGCAGGGAAAACCATCAAAAACTAAAAAAAATCACAAAATCGTCGCGGCCTACCAACCAACACAATGCGACGATCCTAGATCATTGCGGGACAGAGAATAGTACAGTGTGATGACGTCGCACTGTGTCTAAAGGCAAGGTGCACTGATCCTAGATCGTCACACTATCTCACAAAGTAGGGTGCAACAATCAAAGGAAAAATGGAAAAAATAAAAAGCATGAGGGTTTTCGAGTGAAATTAAACAGTCAGAGAGTTAATCTAGATCTCCCAATCACTCAAAAAATAGAACCCAGGCAATCAAAGAAAGAAATAAATACAAACTAGAAAAACAATATGTTCCCCAGTATGGTCACCAATTTTGTTATCGGACAAATCAGTAAGTGCAGACATAAACTAATCTCCCTAGTTTCACCCTGAAACTAGAACAAAACAAGATAGAATATAAAACTTCCCCTAAGTTTTAATCATCAAGCATACTAACTAACAAGAGATAAATGACATACCTTTTAAATGTTGTTTTTCCTTGCAAGTGTCATCCTTGCTCCATTTCAAGGCTTATGGTATTTTGAACATGTAAAAAGACACAAGCCAACGAAGTGAAAGAAACAATGTATACTCAACAAAACCTATGTATGTGATCAAGGAGTCATACAATAAAATAAGACCAATTTTATGGGAAATAAATATATCACTGTATTAAAGATCTGAAAAGGAGAATACAACCAATGCCTTGATGTTGTAAGGTCCCTTCCAACAATTCCTTGCTTCCCACACACTTCTACTCCACGGACTCTGAGATCAACAAACTATCTTGACAAAGCAAAGCTCAAAGCCAACATACAAGCTCCAAAAACTCCAAGCTACAAAACTCAAGAACTTTCCAACTAACTTTTCCCATGAGAACTCTTCTCCTTTTATAAGTTGAAAAGGATAGGGTGAGGAGGTTAGGATGATCCCATGAGATCAGGGACGTGACTCAGATCCAAACCGATCGGAGGCCACCTCACCCTCGAAGCTTCTATTCTAGAACTTTCGAGAAATTCCTCTTTTTCCTTCATACGAAAATCATCGCACCCTTAACACTGAGCAAACTGCGACGACGTTGCAGGCCACTGTGGTGCAACCTGCGACAATCCTAAATCATCACACCCTTAACGCTAAGCAAGGTGCAACGATCCCTTTTTCTAAGGTTTTTGACAAAGGAAAAGTATAATTTCATCTCTCTGGAAAAAGTATCTTCATTCTTCTTCAAGGATTAAGGCCATTGATCCTTCTAACGACGAAGGATAGGTTTACATAATTAACAGTCATAGGAGTGACGAAAATAATGTGTAACACCCCTAAACAGAGAAGCTATCGTTTTGGGGAGAGGAACCTCGACCCTTTTCTTTATTAGAGACATTCTCGGGGGGATGTGAGGAGTGATGCAATGCCTCATCACCACCTGCGAGGGAAAATACACCTTCTGAATCTCCATCTATGTGAGAGGGAGGAACTATCTTATCTCCAACTACAACATTAACTCTTGTGTCATAGAAAGGGGTTTGGGAAACTGGGTTGAGACTGATGGGCACCACCTGGTAATCCTCTTGTAGGCAGAAATCTCTATAGGGGGACATAATTGACTCAAAGTCCAATGCCTCTGCCTCCACATCCTCCGTGATATCCAGGAGAGGTATGGGAGGTACTTCAGATCCTTCATCTGTTATGTTTCTTATGTCAACCTCAGTCAGATAAGGGCCTCAATAAAGAGAAAAGACTTACCATTGATCAACGGAAAAGGAGAGAGCAAGCAGATTGAGGCCCAGACCTGAGGCCCTAGGCCTGAGGTCATGACCCGAAACACATGAGACCGAAGGTGCGAACCGCAGAGCTCCCTGCCGATGGTTGAGATCATTCTCTATGCCACATGACAAATATTATATAAATATTGACAAGTTGTAAGAGTGATAACCCTTTATTTCCAATGATATATAATTATTCTCACTTCATTATGGATAAATATTTTTTTTATTTTAAAGTATTTTTTAAAAAGAGAATTAATTTAATACCCTTTGAACCAATATATATTTTTTAAAGAGAAATTGGGAGAATTTGTATTATAAAAATGTGTAGTCAAAGATAAACAACAAAATTACAAAAATTGTCAGTCTTAGATTTCAAGTAAAATTGTCAATTCTTTATCTATAGAAAACATAGTATACTTATGTCCATGAGAACTACATTATAATATTTCTTACATGTATATTTTCTTAAAATAACACCTAAGATTCTAATTACTTTGCAAAACATAACATTTAATGAAAGACATGGTGACTATTTTCCTCTTCCGAACCCATGTTGGTTGGATGAGATTCTTGATTGCCAATATCCATATATTCAGATATTCAATGAACTGTGTCATCCTCCTCAATCTCCTAGCAAACCGAATTTGTAGATATTTTGAAATTTGAGGTTGTTGACTGAGAAATTCTACTTAAATTAAGAACCAAATTTCTAAGCATGTTACACTCTGCTTCCGGAGCATCATTTTGTTGTTTCTAGTGAGCTAAAGTGTTCATGATTATGGAATTTTGGGCAGAACATTGGTGTTCATTTTCATGGACTTTTGATGTAACTGAGAAGATAGAGGTCCTATTGCACTGAATGGACTCTTCATGCCTATGGAGTTCTCTCTAAATATCTTGGGCTTCCCTATAATCTATGAGATCAATACACTTAACAGAACAAGGTTGCCAATTCTTGACTAAGATGGTCTTAAAATTCAACTTGTTACCATGAAACCAGGACACTAGCTACCCCATTACTTGCCCAATCTGACAGATGCACTAGTATGCTTGATGCATTGATGATACCAAAGGACCTTATGAAGTGAAAAATCAAGACACCAAAACCCTTGGTAAATATGCCCTAATCACCAATAGAAAAAAAACCCTTGAATTTATCTCCCATAAGAACAATATCACAAGCACCTCGAACAATCCAGGGATGGACTAGACCCATGGGCTCAAATACACAACGAAATTTTGAAAGCTAATGCGAAGAAATTTCAACACATAAGCCAAAAATTCCAGAGACTAGAACATGGGGAAAGTCCCATAAGCAGTTTGAGCCCAAATCTTGTGAACATAAATTCTACAGGACAATCTACACACCGAGGGAGGTTCTTACTAATCTAATGCTAAGACGTCAAACCTTAATCTAGCCTTCAATGCCCACCTCTTTCTCAAATACCATTATCCCACCATCATGACAATAAACCTCAACAGAACATTCAAAGAACAAGATGAAAATAAGAATGAGCATGCAAAAGATAGATGCACATGTAATTTCAAATTCTTGCACCTCGTATGTAATTTCCAAAGCATTTGTTGATGAGACATGTGTTTCATTAATGAGATGACACTTGAATTAAGGTCATTTCAAATCCTCACACCCCGTACATGATTTCCAAAGCATTTGTTGATTTAACATGTGTTTCATTAATGAGGTTATACATGACTGTTAAAAATTGAGAGAGAAATAACACCACAAGAAAGCATGCACATAAATGGACATTAGATATTTACCCTAGAAACCCTTAACTGGGAAAACCAACACCTAATAGATATCTATTAACCTTGGCCAACACCAGCCACTTGAGAAGCCAAGCCAACACTGACCACTCAAGGCTTCTTACAATGGAGTATCTTAAGCCATTAAATAGGCTTCATCAATTACAACCCTAATTCCTTTACCATAATTAGATTACAATGCAAATGCATGCATGGCCTTGAAATAGCCATGCAAATACATGCATAGAGTGGAGATATCCATGCAAAGACATGCATGGTGTGGATATAGCCATGAAATGGAGATAACCATGCAAGGACATGTAAATATGTGCATGGCCATGCAAAGAGTCACATCAAATACCATGAGAAAATACCATGGGTTACCTAAGACCATGTGCTTGTAAAGCACTAATGGTAAACCCAACAATAATTGAATCAATGACTCTATGACCGAGTCAAGATTAACCCAACATTCCCCCCTTTAAACTTGACTTCGAATAAAATTCTACCACCCTCAAAGTTTATAAAATGGGTATCAAGAATACAACATGCCCCCTATCACCTAGGTCTACATCTAGACTTTATATCGGTGAACCATCAAACTAGGGGTACACATGCCTAAATAGGTCTTACAACCATATGCCCATTTACACGTGATAAAATCCAACTCCATAAAAATAATTACAACTGTATGCTTTAGCACATGATGCTACAAAAAATCAACCTATTTCATTGCAAGCATCCCTCCTGCACCAAATACAACTATATAGACCAAGTACTTATCTTACCATTGTATGCTCGAGCATAAGATGCAAAAATCATCCCTCCTTGCTCCAAATACAATGAGCCAAAGCACTCATTCACCCATTACTTCTTCCTTAATGCACTTTTGCATATGCTCTGCGTTGATCCACTGTATGCCCGAGCAAATGATGCAAGAAGCTTCTACCAGCTTCTTTACCAACACGCCTCCTTGCTCCAAATACAATGTGTCAAAGCACTCATTCACCAAGTACTTCATCTTCAATGAACTTCTACCTATGCTCCACATCGATCCACTATATACTCGAGAAAATGATGCAAAAAACATCTACCAACTTCTTTACCAACATCCTTCCTAGGTCCAAATCTAGTGAGCCAAAGCACTCATTCACCAAGTACTTCATGTTCAATGTTCATCTGCCTATGCTCCATTTCCATGTGTCATCCACCATGGTTCATAAACCCATGAACTATCACTTCAATTTTTGTGCATATATTTCTTCCACAGGTCACTCACTTTACCAACAACTTCATAACCATGGATCTCAACATCAAACCACTCTCATTGGAGAGACCAGGTTTGTCGGGCTTTGATACCATGTTAAAAAATGAGAGAGAAATAACACCACAAGAAAGCATGCACATAAATGGACATTAGATATTTACCCTGGAAAACCTTAACCAAGAAAACCAACACCTAATAGATATCTATTAACCTTGGACAAACCAGCCAAGCGAGACCAATTCTAGCCACTTTCTAATGTCCTCATTTTTTTTGGGTTCCCCTGTTCGACAGTTGGAATATGACTTCTAAGGTTTGTGTCAGCTAGGAAAGAGGGGTGAGGTTATATTACTAGTAAGATTGGAGGGTTTAGAGGAGTTATATGAGGCTCAACCTAGTCCATTTATCATCCTTCATTGTTGGGATCACTTCTGCATAGTTCGTTTTTGGTTTAGTGGAATTCTAACAATTCCCATAAATTGGGAGTGTTATTGAGCATAATTTAATTAAATGCACTAAAGGTGTTATTTGGATCATATTATTTGAGGGGACACCTTAGTGTAATAGCTTGTTGGAACTAGGAAGAAAAGTTCTAAAGGTTGGGATGATGAGAAAGGGATTTCCAATGTCCGGAAATGTCTTAAAAGAAAATTAATCACTTTCTGAAGTTAAAAAGGGGTTGAAAAGTGATTTAATGAATAACATGAAGAAAATCGAAAGTCACTTAAATAAATTAAGTGAACGGGAGATAAGAAAAGAGGGCCTATAAAAGAGAGATGAGAGCTCATTCTCTCACATATGCATTTTTATTTTCCTAAAAATGAATTTGAGAGAGATCTTGTGGCTTTAGCTCTTGGGACGAAAAACCCTAGAGAAGATTGGAAGATTGGTTTCGGTGGTGAGACTATCCACCCTAGCTAGTCGTGGAGAGAAGATCATTCAAATCTTTTCACCGTGCTTCATTTGTGACGAAGTTTATCTTTTGGTGGCTGAGTTTTCTTGTGTGTGGCTGCGTTTATCATTTGGTGGCTAAGATATTCATTTTGCAGAGGTCGATTTGGTTGTAGGAGGGGTGAGTTGCATTGTTGGATAGATTTATGGTTGTGAGGAGGTAGAAACTACCATTACTAGGCCGATTCCTTGTCTAGAGGTCGATTTTATTCATTGTTGGGGTTGAGTTTGCTTGCTAGGGTTGAGTTAACTCATTGTTGGGTGAGTTACCTCTCTTGTGGGTTGTATATCTCTTGGCTAGGCCAATTTCGAGGATATAGGAGGGCCAATATCTCTTTTTGGGTGTATTTTAGATTCGTTGGGCCGAGTTATATTTGTTGGGTTTGATTCCTATCTATTGTGGGGCGAGTATCTTTTGTTGGGTCGTATTTCCTATTCTTTAGCTGAGTTTGGTTGTGGCGAATCAAGCCATCTTTTTCGGTTGAGTTATTCCCAGATTGGACCAAGTTCCTTATCACGGAGTTGTTATTCTATTATCTATTATATTGCTACATACAAACTGCATCTATAGGTCTGTATTTCTCATGTAATATTGTTGTACATTTCATCTATTTCAAGGAAGTTCTTTATTTAATGAACATGTCAGATATTGTCTCATTTGCTTGTTGTTATAGTGTTTATGATAGTGACAAATTGTACTTTTCCAGCCATATAGTATCAATGCAATAAGTTTCTAGGTGTTCATTTTGTGTGACAACTATATATTGTTAGCAAACAAATTAGAAAATCGCTAGTTTATGATAAAGGTTGCTTGCACTCAAACTGTTTGATAAAATGTCCACACCAATAAATTGAGTTTAATTTGGGAAAAAATTAGCAAGGGACAGTACACACTTGAGAAGCGAGGATAACACCTATCACTTGAGGCTTCTTCTTTTTTTGTAAATAAAAGATGTATTGCCTCTAGAAATTGAAGAGATTACACAGTCTTGAAAGCCTGAGGACTAACCTGCCAAAAAATGGAAACCAAAGCCATCTCTAGGGTTCTGACAAAAAGAGCACACTGTCTCTGTATTTGAATATACAAGGATGGTTGGGAAACCATTTAAACTTTCCTAAAATCTTATAAGAATGAGCATATGCAAAACACAGAAGCAAAACCAAAGGAATTATGCACTAGAAATGCCTATATCATTCCCTCCAAAAGCGTGTTAGTGCCAGGTTGGAACAATATTGTAAGGTTGACGACATAACAGACAGTGGTTGGAAGTGAGTTTTCCTGATAGTGCATCATAGAGAAAGTCCAGCCGATGGTCGAGGTGCTCATGTCGAAACATCAGGTCTGCAACATCTCAGCATATATCCATGATCAAAGTGAGATGATCCTCGGAGAATTGAGGCGGAAAAGAATCAGGGGTCGCCTCCAGGATGCGAATGATTTCCTAAAGGGGAGTCATTGGAGGTGCTTCTTCAACTATGGGATATCCCTAATGTCCTTCTGGTGGAGTGTTCCAGAAAGCTCGACTTCCTGCAACATCTGTGTGCTCCTGATGGGAAAGGCTTGGGTGCATGGTAAACTCGTGAGGTTGAGCAGGCAGGGACTCCTCAAAGGCTCTGCGACCCCAATTCTCCCCTACGGTGCTAATGTCAATATTCTACGTAGTTGCAGAATGAATTTCCTAAGAGGGGTCTTGCATTGGCTCATGTGAAGAAGTAATGGCGTCACGCTCTTGTTCGACAAGATATCTCTAGTAACCAGATCATCTATTGGAGCGACCATGCTCACAAGGCATGGTGTCAATACCTAAGGTAGGGGAAAGAGAATAAATATAGATAGTCTGGAGCACGGTACGTTTGGATCTCTCTAGAGGGGAAATTGAGCGCGCATAAGGGGCGAAAAGGAGAAACATGACCTGAGAAGTGGGGTCGCATAGGGAAATATCCTCAAACTGATGCATTGAGAGCGCAATTACAACAGAGTGGACGTTTTCCTCTGTTGTACACTTCTAATTTACTCCTGGCGGCAATTTGAATCGGAGTGCCATTTAGTAATATATTATAAAATATATAAATATATTAAAAATCTATAAATATTTTTTAATATATTAATATATTTTTTAATACTTTAATATTAATGTATTTAATCAACATAATTCATCTTAACTTTGGATCTTGGATCTGATTTATCAAGTGAAATCTCTAGAGGTGCAAACCCTTTTTAAATTGCAAAACCTTTAGAGAGGGATCAAATCTCTTGAGAAGAGATGGATCAAATCTCTCTAGAAGGTTTGCATCTTCAAATATTTAATCCTTTAGAAGCTTGATAAATCGGAAGTTAAGATGGAGCTATACTAGTATATTCATTAGAAGCATTTGCAATAGGTTATCAGAAAAATAAAAAATAAAAATAAACTAAAAAAAAAAAAAATCATTAGAAGCATTTACAATAGGTTATCAAAAAAAAATCATTATAAACGTTTGCAATAGGTTATCAGAACAAAAATAAAAATCAAGAAGCATAGAAAAAAAAAAAGGGAAAGTGTGTGAAAATGTTGAACCCATTAAGAGCATCAGACTGCTAAACCCATTAAGGTAAGGGTTTTAAGTTAAACCATCCACTTTTTTATTCATATTTTTAAT
>ML801699.1:203543-220358 GCA_009831015.1 Picea engelmannii | reverse complement strand
ATATATATATATATATATATATATATATATATATATATATATATATATATATATATTACATTGAATTGAATTTAAGTTCTATCTTGTTTTTTATTTTTGATTTGTTTTGGGCTGATTTGCAACTCCAAGGAATTGATCTCGTGAACAGCGTTGTTCAACCTAATTCGTTGAACAATTGAACGGGTGTTTTTTTAAACATGAATATCTATTATGCTTAAGCAAGGTTAATATACTTCTGACCGTTTTTCAAAATGGCAGAATATATTCCGATAGAAATACGCTCTTAATACTATGTAGAGCTTTCCCTGTTCTATTTCCACGCTTTCTAACAGACTTACAAACAGTGTTCATTACAAAAAGAGATGATAGTAGAGACCGACATTGTTTGTTGTTCAAATAGGGGCTACTTGTTTTGAAACTTGACAAATGGTGATGTCAGTCTTGGCCTCCACATCTCTGACTTCTAGCTTTGTTTTCTGATCCCATAATTTCAGCTCAATTCAACCTCAGATCTGCTGCTTTTTGTTTCATTTTTAATAAGAGATAATTAATGGTTTGATAATTGTTGAGTACCTTATGCTATCCAACATAGAATACAAATGAGGTGTAACTCCTGAATTCAGTGTGCCCTGCATCTGAGAATGCATGTTATCCATCAAACTAATGTGTTACTGTCCCTTGGGTTGTACTCTCATAACCTGGTAAATACAGACATGCAACTGCCTTAAGTATCTTTTGTTCATTGATTTCTCGCATGCACCAATCTGTTGATGAGTGGAGAATACTCATTGGCAATCAAAAATAGAAACAGGGGATAATTCTGGAAGGGTGCACACATCATCTGGGTAATGATAGTAACACGTCTTATCCCACTTATTGCAGATTATGACTAAATTGGCCAGATCTAAAGGGTTCATGCATAGACTAGTGGCTTTAGTGACTGCTGTATAAGTAAAAATTAGAACTCTTTTTAGACAGATGTGACACTGAACTATCAGCAATAAATAACCTCCTCAAACCACCACACGTTTATCTGTTGTTCAGAAATGGTGTGCAAGTTCTTATTCAACATTCAAACAAGTCCTTCGCAAGAAACAACATTCAAACAAGCCCTTTTTGCAAGCATGTGGCAACAAGCCCAAAGGAAAAGGAAAAGTTATTGACGATTATGCCTTATATAGTGCCACATCCACACCTCTCACTTGGTCATCTGATCTTTATGTGAAAGAATTGTTAAAGGTAAAAGAGAGGTTGGAAGTAGTAGAAGCTAAAGCGTTGGAAAGAGATTGTACAATCCATATAATAACAGCTGAAAACCAGGATTTAGCAGCAAGCAACAAAGTTCTGAAGGAGCAAGTGTCATTGCTACAGGAAGCTCTCCGAATAGGGAAAACAGAATGGCAACGCATGAAAGCGGAAATGTAAAACATGAAGAAATTTGCAGTGGAGAATACAGAGGTTATGAATGTGAAACCATCCCAGGATAAGGGGAAAGTAGTTGCCCAAATAAACAACAATGAAGAGACATCAAGAGAAGAGAGGAAAGGAGATTCCGCAAAACTCTCCAAAACCTGGGCTCAAGTTACTAGAAATTTTGCTAAGAGGGAAGGAGAAACAAACATTCGGGTGGACAACATGCAAGATAGAGAAAGCAAGGAAAGACAGGATAGAGCAACAAGAATAATTATTAAGGGGGTGAAATATTATGGGAAAAATGAATATACTCTTGACCTTGCAAGAGACTTCTTGAAAGACAAGCTCCAATGGCAAGGACAAATATGTCAAGCATGGAGAGTAGGTAAGCCTAACGGTGAGAGAGTCAGGCCCATAAAATTCATCATGCCCAACTTGCGTGATAAAGATATCATTCTAAGCAGGAAGCAGTTCTTGAGGGGTTCTCGGTTTTTTCTAGAAGAAGACTTAGCTGTAAGACAACAAGAGGAAAGGAGGGACGAAATGACAAAATTTAGGGCTGCAAGAGATTAGGGGAAAAGAGCATGGATTTATAAAGGTAAAGTTTTGATAGCGCAATTTGGACCTCCTTCCAAAACGAGGCAGCAAAACGATAACAAAGAAGAGGCGACAAACTCTTCAGCAAGAAATGAGGAAGCAAGGTCAGTATGGGCAAGCAGGGACCGAGACTCAACTGTGAGTCTTGCATGTCAAAACAAATAGAAATCAAGTCATACCCAGGTTTCCTTAAGATTAGTTTGTTGGAACTGTAGGGGTTACCCATAGAGACGAGGACCTGGATTAGGGCCTATTGCGGAAGATAGAGACATAATTTGCCTCATAGAAACACATGAGCATGAAGGGTGCAAGACACCTTTGTTTGAAGGGTATTGGAAGATAGCAGTGTGGAACAAGGCAGCAGGGAATGGCAAAGGGAACGAGGGTATCATGGTATTAGTAAGAGAAAAATAAGGTCATTTCATTCAACTAGAAAAAGAAGACCCAAATAAGCAATTTGTCTGGCTTAAAATATCAGAAAATGGAAATCACATCACAATTGCAGCATGCTATTTTTCACCGCAAGTTTCAAAAATATACAAAAGTAGAGGGCTTGACCACAAAGATCCCTTTGAAGCCCTAAAAACAAATATTGCAATATATTCTCAGCTAGGTGAAGTCCTTATAGTGGGGGATTTCAATGCTAGCACTGCAGGTGAACAAGCTAGCATTCTTTGTTGCAAAGAAGACGGTGACCCTATCTGGCTTACAAAAGAGAGTAATCATCAGTGGGAACGAATTTCAGAGGATAAAGGTTGCAATCTCTTTGAAGAACAATTGCTTATGCTATGTGGGGATTTTGATTTAGTCATTTGTAATGGTTTGACTAGATGGGAAAAGACTGGTAATTTCACTTGCAATACTTACAATGGAGAAAGTGTAGTAGATTATGCAATTTGCTCACATAGTTTGTGTGGGAAAATGGAGGAAGTGTTGATTGGAGATCAAATTTGTGACTTAAAATCATATCACAAGCCAATATATTTAAGTTTCTCTTGGACCGGAAAGAAGCAATTAGGTTCAAAAACTCAGTGTGTCCAACAAAATCCTCCAAATGGCGAAATTCTTTTGACTCCAGAGAATTGTAATACCTTCAAAAAAATGTTAGAGAGGCTCTTCGAGAAGGAGGAAATCTCATTTCATGGCCTTCATAGTCACGGATTAACACATCTAATTCAAAGCGCACTTGTTGAGTGCAAAAGAGCAAAAATTAAGAGGTTTGAAATAAAAAAAAATTCGGTTAATGCTTGGTTTGACGAGGAATGCAAAAGGCAAGGAGAAGGTGGAAGGAATCAGACAAGGATAACATAAAACTCAAGGCTTACAAGCAGATAGTAAGAAAGAAAAAGGTTGATTTCATGGTTTCGAGGAGAGAAGAACTAATATTCCTTGGGAAAAATAACCCCAAACTATTCTGGAAGGAGCTCCAACCGAAAAAGGTGCAAACTAAAAACAACATTACAACTTCTAAATGGTTTGACTATGCAAGACAACTGTATGAGAAGGATCCCAAGGTTGACCCTCCTCCCTTGGTCAACACAGACACAAAACTCTTCACGGTGCAAGAGGTAGAGATGGGTATCAAGAGGTTGGGCGCTGGAAAAGAAAAAGACTTAGATGAACTCCAAGCAAAGTATCTAAAGTGGGGCTTAAAAATTCTTCCACCTCACATCACAAAAAATTTCAACAACATCATACAGCAGGGGTTCCCCACAAATTGGACAACTAGTATGGAAATACCTCTTTTCAAGAGTGGTGACGTCAATAATCCCTCCAATTATAGAACCATAATGATAAACCCCTTGTTTGCAAAGTCATTTGGAAGCATGTTAGAAAAGAAAATCAGCAAGTGGGCAGAAAAAAGAGATAAACGTGCTAAAGGGCAAGTAGGTTTTAGACCTAAACACTCCACAGTTGATCATTGCATAACTTTGAGGCACATCATTGAAAAAGTTTGGGAAAAAAAGGAAGAAGTTTTGTGTTGCTTTGTTGATTTCAGAAAAGCCTTTGACACGGTTCCTATGGATAAGCTTTGGGGCAGAATGGAGGAACTCGGGGTTCCCAGGCATTTGAGAGCAGTTGTGCATAGGCTATATGAAGAGGTGAAAGTCAAAATTAGAACTTCAGCGGGCATTTCTGAAAGTTTTAGAAGCAATATCAGGGTCAAGTAAGGTTGCCCATTGTCTCCTACCCTTTTTGGGTTATATATTGACAAGCTTGAAGAGTGGCTAAATTCGCAAGGGGGTGATGGTATCCATTTGGGTAAGTTCGTTATAAGGCTTCTTTTGTACGCAGATGACCTTATATTGATTGCTAAATCGGCTCTTGGTTTGCAAGAGAACTTGTGTTCCCTTGAGCACTTTTGTAGAAGGGTGGGGATACAAGTCAATATTAGTAAAACGAAAGTAGTGGTTTTCTCTAACAAAAGAAAGCATAACTATCATAAATTCTACTTTGAAGACAACATTCTGGAAGAAGTTGCAGACTACAAATACCTCAGAATTGACTTCAACATAAATTTAAGTTGGGATGGTTGTAGAAAGAAAAGAACTTTAGGGGGTTGGAAAGCATTTTATGTTTTTCAAAACAGGTGTAGAGAGGCAGAGTTGTGGGACTGGAAAACCACTCTAACTCTTTTTGATCTCTTAGTGATTCCGGTGATTCTCTACAGTTGTGAACTGTGGACCAGCAACACAACCGAGATGTAGTGGAAACAAATTGAGAAATTTCAGAAGCATTTAATTACAAACAAATTCAAAATTAAAAGTACAATCCCCTATGCTATCATGCTAAGTGAAACAGGGGTTGCTCCTATTGAAGCAATTGCTATGGTGTGAGTCATAAGGTATTTGAAAAAAATTGAGCAAATGGAAGAGGGTAGATGGCCTAAGGTTGTGTTTAGTGACAAATTGTGCAAAAGAAAGAAGACTTGGATGCGGAAAAATAACAAATGGTTTAGTAAATGGGGCATTTGCTTGAGCATGTGTCCTACAAACAGTAAGGAGATAAAAACTTTTGTTATGGGTAAGTTCCACAAACGTACTTGGGAGAAAGAGCTAGGGAGAAAGAAAAAGTACTACATTGAAGAGTTTAACCCCACTTATAACCATCAGCAAAAGGTGTACATAGGGGCCAATATTTCTTGGAGATCTAAAATTCGTATTTCTCAATTAAGGACTAATTCTCATCAACTCTGTTGTGAAACAGGGCGCTGGAAAAGGCCAAAAGAAATGTGGGAGGAAAGAGTATGTATTTTGTGCTCTTCCGGAAAAGTGGAAACAGAAAAACATTTCATATTAGAATGTGAAGCCTTAAAAGACAGCAGGGAAAATTATGCAGGTATTCTGGCAGCTAGTTCTTGGGATAATCTATTCAGCGAAGAGTTTGTCGAGAAGCTGGGAGCGGTTATTGTAAAACTTCACAGGAAAAAGGTCGAATACAAAATCCAGATGGAAAAACAATCTATCCCATAGGCTATTTTTAACCTCGTGGACGTTAAAAATACTTTCTTTCTTTCTTTCTTTCTTTCCCGATCTCATACTTGTTGGGTTCTTGCATGAATGAGCATGATTCATGAGTTTGCGTGCATACCTGTTCTAAGTTCTAACCCCAAAACCAAGAGTAATCTGCGAGAAACTAGGATTTGACCCCCTGAAGCATACATTTCTCAACGAGATAAAAGATAAGGCTATCTTAAGCACTGCACCTTTCTTGTCTAATAATATCACGAAGCTTGAGGGATTGATCTAACATGTGCCTTCGATTTGTTGTTATAACTTTCTGCCCAATTTCTAAACCAGTTGCTTCAACCACTGGCCTCTTCAAGGGGAGCATGCTACAGGAGCACCACTTCGGTTGCTTGTACACGTGTTGGTATAATTAATAGTGCTTAGCTAACCCACCAACCCAGCTTGGTCCAAGCACAAATTATTCTTTTAGGCATATAGATGAGGCTTACCAATGCAGGCCGCTTGCTGATTTTCAAATAAGACTCACTGTTTATCCACTTAAACTGTAAACATGGTTTCTTGATTATCAGATCTAATAGAAATTGAATTTATGCCATCATTCAGAATCTCTGCTACCCCAAGAACTATTATCCTATTAGAAACTGCACTCTCTGTCACTTCCAGTTGAGATGAATTATAATAGCAAGTACAGCAGAAAGGTTATGCTCAAAAAAAAGATGTCTTCCCTTTACAAAAGTACACAGGTCATCTGTGGTGTAATAGTACTTTGTTTGGCAATATATACAGTGCTCTCATCTCCCACACAAGCTATATTATCCCTCTATTCACATAGTCCTGTTTCTAATGACTTGTAGCATGGCATTTTTATTTGCAATGTTGCTAGCATCCCTCAAATATGCCCTCTTGCTTTTAGGTTTCATCTACATGAAGATTAGATTATAGGCCTTTAATTCTACTCTATTCTTTATTGACTACTTATGTTTATTTTTAACCTTCTACATGCACATGCACTTGGCACGTGGAATTCAAGCCTAGCAAACATCAGGTGTAACCTTTGGGTTTGGGTTATGGTCTAAAGAAGTAGACTTGAAATAAAATCATCAAGATTGCGAGAAGAATTCAAAGATTGGTTGGACCCAAAACATTTTGAATGATTAACCCTTTGATGAGTCTGGCACCGGTTTTCGTTTACAAGCTAGCTTTGCCAAAAGAACCCATCCACTACATTAAAGTCAACTAGTCGTGTGAATGGTGAAAAGTTGAAAGTTGAGGGATAAAAACCATAAGGTGCTACGCATAATACCATCTGTGGTAAATTCTTAATAAATATCAATAGAAGGCAGTCACCTCCATCAACTTATAACGAGTCATTGCTTCTCTCATAAGTCGATTGCTAAAACAATGTATCAAAGGTAAAGGACTGAAAAATAAAGTACAATTAAATAAGGGGACATGTCGAAATATCTATTAGGGATATGGACTCTTGCTAGCAACGAAGTATGGCCTGTGAATTCGTAGTGAGTTCATTTTGGCTATGGACACTCACAGGAAAAAAAACAAGACCTACGGAATATTGAATTCACGTCAAAGAAAAATATTTTAGTTTAAATATAAATAAGTCCTTTGATCCTGATTTAGTCTCGAGGGTTAGATCAAGTGTCTTGAGCCATATGTGAGGTCTCTCCCCCAGTGATCAGTTGGGGAGGTCATAAGTTTGACTCTCTTGATCACCTCAGGGTGAGGCTCCATAATCAAAGCCGACAATTACCCCATTTACCATCCATGGATCGTGGAGAAGTACTCCGAGGGTTTTCTGCATGGATTTCCTTAGGGGAAAAAAGTCCTTTGACTATGATTTGAACCAAGATCATTGATTCATGCTCAAAATAAAATTAATTGCATCATGTGTTCTCCCTTTATATTGGATGAGTTGATCAAATCGATTCACAAGAATAATCATTAATTCCTTTCCAAGGAATAGTTTTACAAAGACCTACTTCATACAAACTTGGATTTTTGTGAGAAGTGAATAAAGTATTCTAACCTATGGAATCATAGCTTTGAAAGTTTCATACATAGAATAACGGCTTTTCTAATGTTTTGTAATTTGTTGAAGCCTCAACTAGCCCCAAGTCCACATAATTAGTTTTTTCAAATTGTTTACATTAAGTTTTATCTTCAAGCATTCTTTTATGAACTTAACTTACCTTCAATGATTAATCTTGGTTTCTTGCATGATTGATGAAATTTTGTTTTTGCATTAATGATCAATTTGTTTGTTTGTCGTATGCATTGTTTGTGATTTTGACTACATCTTGCTTGCCTGAAATCGCCTTTCCATGAAATTGTCACGGTTCACTAACACATTTGAATCATTGGCAATCTATGTGATTTTAAGGTTTGACATGCTTTCGTGTCCTTATGAGTAGATGTTCATACTTTTTTTTTGTAGGTGACATTGAAAGACAAACCAAGAGTATAACTATTCACGAAATGCCCTGAGATTGCATAAGGATCCAAACATCTGATTAACGAGTGGGAAAGAGATCAACAACACATGCAAAAGGGAATGGTGTGAAGCTATGCCGAATTAGAAATTAGAGCATATGGAAATGATGTCAATTTGCACCTGAAAAGAAAACATCATAACCATGGAGTGTGCATAGTTGCATCACAACATTTACAATGTCGACGTAGAAAATGTAAGTATAAGCATGGCGAGAATAGTTTGTGAAATGACGAAACCAAAGAAATTATTGAAGCCACATACATGAGTTTGGATTCATGCTTTGTCTAAGCATATCATATGCATTCCCAATCATTGGAAATGTAATATTCCAAATACAAAATAGTATGCAAAATAGAAATAATTAGCTAGAAATGGCAAATAAACAATGATATAACTAGAACAATACCACAATAATACCATAATAATACTGGAATAACACCAGAAAGAGCACTTTGATTACTGAGAGAAATGTTCCCTTGCCTGTTCGAGGGGGCAACCTCCAGCAGAGAAGATCTCTATTACAATAATATCCAAGACAAAACTTCTCATACCCTCTACTCTTATTTATACTAAATATGCCTATTCAAAAGAACAATCTAGAGGAAGATCCTTCTAGAAGCAGAAGCTTCTATTAGGTCTTCTTACATTTGACTTATTCTTCCTTATTGATATGCCTTATTAATATTGACCTTTATTACATGGAAATATATTATTCTACCTACGTGAGGGGTTAGGTCCCTAACATGTCCCCCCCCTTAAAAACAACCTTTTCCTCAAGGATTGAGATGATGAAATTGTTGCAGAATGGTAGTTGGTTCCCAACTGGCATCTGCTAGAGTTGTATCTTTCCACTGGACTAACACTTCCTTGATGGTGCGCTGACACAGATGACGCTCATGCTGGTCCAAAACTGCTTGTGGCTGTAGCCAAATGGATCCTTCTTCGTCCAACTCAGGATGGTTGGTTTGAGTTTGGAACTTAGTTCCAATCACCTTCTTTAAGAAGGAAACATGAAAAATAGAATGGAGCTTAGAATGACTGGGCAAAGCTAATTGATAGGCCACATGTCCCACATGCTTGAGAATGGTATAAGGACAATAAAAATTGGGCGCCAGTTTCTGACAATGGCTAGCCTTGAGGGAATTTTGCTTATAAGGTTGCATTCGAAGAAACACATGATCTCCTTCTGCAAATTGACATTCAGAGTGACCTTGATCTATTTGTTGCTTCATGTGATTCTGGGCCATGACCAAATTCTCTTTGAGGGTACAAAGAATAGCCTCTCAAACTGTAAGCATTTGGTCAACCGTTTGGACCTTTGAGATACCTGGCAAGTATGAGAGAACTGAAGGTGGCTTTTGTCCATATACCGCTTCAAAAGGAGTCATGTGGGCAGTTGTATGGTAAGAAGTGTTGTACCACCATTCATCTAGTGGTAACCATTGAGCCCATTGATTTTTTCGTTCTGATGCAAAACACCTCAAATATGTTTCCAAACACTTGTTGACAACTTCAGTTTGACCATCAGTCTGGGGATGACAAGTTGTACTGAGATGAAATTGGGTACCTTATAGCTTGAACATTTCTTGCCAAAAATTGCTGGTGAAAGTTGGGTCGCGATCAGAAACAATAGAATGAAGCATGCCATGAAGCTTTAAGACTTGATCCATGAAAAGTTGAGCCACAGTGGAGGTTGTAAATGGGTGTTGAAGAGCACAGAAATGAGCATACTTGGAAAGACGATCAAATACCACCATGATGACTAATTTATTGCCCAATTTAGGTAAGCCTACAATACAATACATAGAGATATCCCTCCAAATAGCAGGTTGAATCGGAAGCGGTTGTAGTGTGCCAGGAGCTTTGATTGTTTCCCCCTTGTTGTGTTGACACACATCACATTCTGCCACAAAATTGTGAACGTCATGTTTCATACCATCCCAGAAAAAAGAACGTTTGACCCAGTCATAGTTTTTGGTAAACCCTAAGTGCCTAGTGGTGGGTGTAGCATGAAGCTCAAAAAGTATGTGGATTTAAGTTTTGACTGTTTACTTAAATACAAATTGTCTTTGTATCGAAGCTCATCATTATGTCAAGAGTACCCTAGGGAAACTAGAGAATTGGCCTGCAATTGTTGTATCAAATGCAAAAATTTTGGATCTTGTAGCCATTCCTAGCAAACAGCTTGGAGCCAATCTTGTACAATGAAGGAGAGAGAAAAAAGGGACCCGTCATCTTCATATTTTCTGGAAAGTACATCAACAACCACATTATCTTTGCCTTTCTTGTAAATGATCTCATAATCATATCAAAAGATCTTAGTCACCCATTTTTGTTGCTCTGGGGAGGAGAGGCATTGTTCCAAAAAATACTTGAGGCTTTGATGATCTGTCTTAATTTGGAAGCGTTTCCCCAATAGATAAGGGTGCCAAAGATCCATGACATGCAGAATAGCCAAGATTTCCTTTTCATAGATTGATTTTCCCAAATTTTTCTCTAACAGTGGTTTGCTGGTAAAGGCCAAAGGCCAACCCTCTTGCATAAGGACTACTCCAATTCCTTTCCCAGAAGCATCACATTCCAGAACAAAGGTCTTTGTGAAATCATGAAGGGACAGGACTGGAGTGGTGCACATGGACATCTTCAAGGTTTGAAGGGCCTGGGTAGTTGTGTGAGTCCAAGTGGAATAACTCTTTTTAAAGAGAACAGTGAGAGGTGCCACGATATTTCCATAATTCTTAACAAACTTGCGGTAATAACCCGTTAAACCCAGAAATCCACGCAAGCTTTTGAGAGTCTTTGGGTGAGGCCAATCTTGCATAGCTTCAATCTTTTTAGGATCCACCCTAACATCAACCTTGCCAACAAGATGACCCAAGTACTCAACTTCTGAGGCACCAAAAGCACATTTAGATTGTTTGAGGAAAAGTTGGTGTTGAGAGAGTATATGGAGAACTCGATCCACATGAGAAAGATGGGTTTTCCAAGTTTTAGTATAGATGAGGATATCATCAAAGAAAACTAAGACAAAATGACGGAGAAAAGGACGGAAGACATGATTCATGAGGCTTTGGAAAGTGGAGGGAGCATTACACAAGCCAAAGGTCATGACCAAAAACTCATAGTGGCCCTCATGAGTTTGAAATGTAGTCTTAGGAATGTCTGCCTCGTTCATAGGTATCTGGTGGTAGCCAGAACGAAAATCAAGTTTAGTAAAGAACTGGGCACCACTCAATTCATCCAAGAGGTCATCAATGACAAGAATGGGAATTTTGTCTTTAATGGTGAGTTTGTTGAGGGCGTTGAAGTCATGACACATGTGCCAATAACCTTCTTTCTTAAGGATCATGACCACAAGAGATGAGTAGGGGCTCATACTAGGGCAAATAACACCTACGTTGAGCAATTCTTGAACAATTTTCTCAATTTCATTTTTTTGGGAAAATGGATGACGATAGGGACAGATATTGGGAGGAAGGTTGTTGGGGACACAGGGAATGGAATGATCATGAACACCATGGGAAGGAGGGAGTCCCTGGGGAGTGGAAAAAACCACTTGATGTTTAGAGAGGATGGATTGGAGGTCTTACAGCACAAAGGATGTCTTAGTGGCTTGAATGGCATGGAGTTGTGAAATAATGCCAGAATGACCTTTTTTGAGTATCGTTTCCATGCAATGGGAACTGATGATCTCTGGGGAACCGACGATGATGCCTTGGAACTTATATTGTTGGCCCTCCTGGTCGAATTGCATGGTTAATTCCTTAAAATCCATGAGAATGGGACCCAAATCCCTTAGCCATTCGACACCCAACACAATGTCACAACCGCCCATGTCGATAGAAAACATATGCAATTTCATGTGGTACTGACCAATTTGGAGACACACATTTTCACAACGCCCTCCACATTTCATGGACCCGCCATTGGCAATCATGATTTGAAAATTATTGACAGCACAGATATAGCAATTAGTTTCTTGGGAAATGCGGCAATGAATAAAATTATGGGTGCTTCCACTATCAACAGGAATGATGACCTTCCTATGCTTAATGTAACCAATTAGCTTGAGGGTTTGGGGAGCAAAGAAGCCAGTGAGAGCATTTACGAAAATGATCGGTTCAACTTCAGGAGGGTCAAAGGGAGGGGTGATGTCAATGGGTTCAGGTGACACAACCACAAGGGGAGCCTCAACATCGTCTTTTGCAACATCCTCCGAGATGGCCATAAAAAGATTTTGTTCATTACACTTGTGCTTGGGAAAATATTTTTCATCACAATTATAACAAAGGCCTTTGAGTTGGCGTTCAACCATTTCTTCCCTAGTCAATTTCTGGATCTTTAGTGGAGTAGAAGGAGGAGTGGGAGTGACTGGTTTATTGCGAGGAATAAATGAGGGTTTTCAGTTTTGAGAAGAGACAACCTGTTGTGCTTCCTTAGCTCTTTTAGTAGCATCCACCCAACTCTGAGGCTGAGTCATGAGGACATGGGCACGAATATCATCCTTGAGGCCATTGATAAAACATTCCTAGAAAAAAGCATAAGACATTCCCTCTGTACGAAAATCCAATCGCTCAAAAGTGGCTATAAAGTCTTCCACTGTGCCAAATTGTTTCAACTTTTTCAAACAGCCTAAATGGTTGGTGTCAGTGTCAAAGTGTTCATAAAGCTCTGCCACAAAGTGTGACCAAGCCACATACCCTTGGCGGGCATTTTTTCTCCATTGCCAACGTTCTTGATCTAGATGGAGAACACCATACCGGAGTTTGGCCAACTCATTTGTAATGCCATACAAAGAGAAATAAGGTTCCATTTGATTTACCCAGCCAATGGGATTCGATCCATCAAATTTGGTCACATCCACACGCGGAAGGTGTAGGTCACGTTGAAAGTGATGGGGCTAAAAATTCTAAGAATGAGAGGAAGTTTCACCTTCGGTGGGTCAGATGAGCGAAGATCTGCAGGGATATGCAGCTTCGCGCAGATCATCGTAGTGAAGGAGACAAACTGGGTATTGAAGGATTCAAGATGGGTAGCGAGGTCTTGTTTGAGGTCCTCCATTTTGGCGTCGATGGATGAATGCATGTTTTTATTGATGGTGGCAACATTGGCACTGAGTTGTCTCACTTCTTGTTGGGTTTCTGTGAAATTAGAGTGCAAGGAATTGAAGTGAGCTTCCAAATATTGGCTACGGGTGTGGGCCATGATGAAGAGGGCACATGAAAAGGGGCGGGTGGGACCACACAAAAAATGGGTTATGGGTGAAGTGTATCACAACGATTAGGACGATGGGTGGAATCCAATGGGGTAAATCCCAAATAAGGGTGTTGAAAGGGAATCAGGTCCACGAGAAAAAACAATTGTTGAAAAATGATAGGTATGACTGCGATAAGGGCAAAGAGAGGAATCCAACGGGATAAATCTCAAATAAAGGTGCCAATAGGATCCAGAATTTTTTTTTACTCATGCGGAGTTATACTCTGATCTAAAGAATATTGTAGTGACTAAATGCCCAAATGCTTAACAGGAAGAAATGTGTAGTAATTTCGCAACCCAATTGCAGGAGACACAGTTGCGCGGCAATAGATCTTGTCTGTTTTGTTTTTGTTTCCATCCCAAGGGTTAGGGTATTCAAGGGTTCTACATACAAGGGTTTTCCTTGTGTTATAGCTCTCTGATATACGTCTGGGGTCCAACAGTAGCACTCGGCCCAATATCTCATAGCACCAACTAAGGAGGCTAGACCGTTCCCTTAGCTATACTACCCGACTACCCAGGTACTAGAGAGTATCTTCCCAAGTGTTGTTCTCAATGGCACTATAGAAGTCAGGCGGCCAATCGGTTTATCTATGGAGGGATTTAGGAGATCTAAGTCGATCTGTATACAGGTGTTGTCTGATGCGCTACCACTCGAAGGGGTACCAACAGGGGTTACAAGGGTGGCCAACAGAGGTTCTCTTAAGTACCACTTGTATTTCCTGCATGTATGAATCCTCGACCGCGGGTTTATGCATGTAATGACAGATCTTTGTAGCTTTAAGACTCCATAATACATCTCTACCCTGGAAAAAAAAAAATTAACCCACAATTTTTTGTCGAGGAAGGTGCTCTGATACCACTTGTAATATTCCAAATATAAAATAGTATGCAAAACAGAAATAATTAGATAGAAATGGCAGATAATCAATGATATAACCAGAACAATACCACAATAATACCAGAATAACACCAGAAAGAGCACTTTGATTACTGAGAGCAATGTTCACTTGTCTCTTCGAGGGGGAAACCTCTAACAAAGCAGATCTCTATTACAATAATATCCAAGACAAAACTTCTCATACCCTCTACTCCTATTTATACTAAATATGTATATCCAAAAGAACAATCTAGAGGAAGATCCTTCTAGAAGTGGAAGCTTCTATTAGGTCTTCTTACATTTGACTTATTCTTCCTTATTGCTAGGCCTTATTAATATTGATCTTTATTACATGGAAATATATTATTCTACCTACATGAGGGGTTAGGTCCCTAACATGAAATCTTGAGGATGAATTTTGGGTTGAAACGATGGGTTTTGCCTTGTTCTCCCCATAAGTGCATTTTGTACCGAGAGGTCTCTTTTGCAAATTAAAATCCATTTTTCGTGCAAGGATCTCAACAAATCCAAGCGGCCAAATCAAATTAATATAATAAGGATGAAAGACATGCAAAGAAAGTTTGATTCCAATAAAGTAGTGTGGTGAACCAAGCTGGTTCATTATGTAAATATCCAGTATAAGTAGGACAGTACGCAATAATACATTTAAGGATAGTAAATATATTTAATAATAAATGTATAAGAATATGAATATGAATAAGATGATTACAAATGAGGAATTAGGGCTTGTATATATATCCTGCACAGGGGTGCCCTTTCATAAGAGACACGACCTTTCATATGTCATGTCTCTTCATAATTAATAATTACTTATTACTTATGTATATTTATTTATATTTACATATTTATATATATTTATGTTTGTTACATTGCCTTTCCATTGGAAATGTTTTGTCCTCAAAGCATGTTTATGGAGAGGCTTTCTTCTTCGTTCTGGCTTGCAATGTCTTCGCATGACTCTTTGTTTTTGGTGTTGTTAAGATTGATGATACCAAACGATATGAGTGACGAAGAGTTGAGAAGAACCGTCGAATTGTGAAAGGGTTAGACCATCCTAATTCAATCTTTTGTAGAATGTTGCACTTCCACGATGAATGATTATCATGAGATTTACTTGTGCTGATATCAATATTTTTCAGACGATAGGTTAGTCCTTCTCGTCCTGTATCTTCCATCATTTGTACTCCAACATCTCTATATGTTTTTCTTCAACTGAATTGACATCTTCTTGAGCTTTAATGTCTGGATTTTCAAGTTTCTCTTCTTTCAATTTGTTGATTTGTTTTAATAGCTCGTGATTGAGGCTTTTCGAATGAGATTTTTCATCATTTTTTTCTGATAGGTTCTTCTCGAGTTCTTGATTCTCTTGTTCAAACTTCTGAACACATTGTTTTTGAACCTCTGACTTCTTGATCTGTGTAAGTAGTTTTTTATTGTGTTCTTTTAAACGATAAGTTTCTCCGCTTTTATCCTTGATAACATCGTTAAATTCTTTTTGCATTCCTTGCATTACTTTTTTATTTTCTTGAAGTATCACTTTTGAGATATCATTAAAATCTTCTGGTGTTACGGAATCTGGCTCCGATGTGTTGTCTTGTAATGTTATCATTTTCTCCTTATAGAGGAATGTCACAAACTTTTTCTCCATGTTTAGTATGAAGGTACCTAGACTTTTAAACCATGGTAATATGATGACGATGTCAACTTCTTATTGATACATAGTTGTAACATAGAATTGAGATATATACTCATATTCATCAATCATCACTTGTAACTCCTTAATTCAAAAATAATCTTCCTTTCTAATTACATTTGTCTCTGGAATTAATAATTGATTTGTCAAATCAATATTCATGTCATTTGCATTATAGTCCAAGCTAATAACAATGTTTACCTCTCTTCCTTGAATATTTCCCTTTAATGTCGAAAACCCGCAACATATGGTTGAATAACCTTCAAAAGTAAATCTTCCCATTTTCGAGTTGTACTTTTTTATAACTTTGAATATACTTAGAATAAAATAATATATTTCCCTATTATTTTATTTTATTTTAAATACCACCTTTAAATTTTTTACTTCCTTGGCAATTAAGACCCTTTTTTTTGTTTTATATATATATCACCTTAAGATTCCTTGATAATCCTTTTTTGTTATATATATATATCACCTTGATTTTGAATAATTGAAACTTGTATATTATAATATCTTTTATATCCTCCTTTTTATTTTTTTTATTTTTTTATAATTCCTTGTCCTATATTTTATATTTTAAATATTATAAAAAAAAATTCCACTTTATGTAAATACTTTCCACTTAAAAGTATTATAATCTTTTTTTTCCCACTTTAGGTAAATACTTTCCACTTATAACTTACACTTGGCCTTCTCTTTTTTTTAGTTCAATAACTACAAATTGCTTTAAGAAACCTTAAATATTCCTTTTATATGATATTACCTTGGTCGTTAGTTTCTTTTATTTAGCCCGAGCATCAAAGGTAGGATTAACCTTAATTATCAAACGTTGCAAGCAGGCCTGGAATTTCAAATTTATTTTACCTGTCAAGTGCAAATTTGATGACAGGTGTTCGTTTTTCATACCTGTCATTTTACGTTTTATGTAGATTTATAAGTGTCAATTTTTTTTTACGTTATATGTTAATTTTCATGC
>ML801699.1:179282-193447 GCA_009831015.1 Picea engelmannii | reverse complement strand
TCATCGTGGAAGTGCAACATTCTACAAAAGATTGAATTAGGATGGTCTAACCCTTTCACAATTCGACGGTTCTTCTCAACTCTTCGTCACTCATATCGTTTGGTATCATCAATCTTAACAACACCAAAAACAAAGAGTCATGCAAAGACATTGCAAGCTAGAATGAAGAAGAAAGCCTCTCCATAAACATGCTTTGAGGACAAAACATTTCCAATGGAAAGGCAATGTAACAAACATAAATATATATAAATATGTAAATATAAATAAATATAAATAAGTAATAAGTAATTATTAATTATGAAGAGACATGACATATGAAAGGTCATGTTTCTTATGAAAGGGCACCCCTGTACGGGATATATATACAATCCCTAATTCCTCATTTGTAATCATCTTATTCATATTCATATTCTTATACATTTATTATTAAATATATTTACTATCCTTAAATGGATTATTGCGTACTGTCCTATTTATACTGGATATTTACATAGTGAACCAGCTTGGTTCACCACACTACTTTATTGGAATCAAACTTTCTTTGCATGTCTTTCATCCCTATTATATTAATTTGATTTGGCCACTTGGATTTGTTGAGATCCTTGCACGAAAAATGGATTTTAATTTGCAAAAGAGGCTTCTCAGTGCGAAATGCACTTATGGGGAGAACAAGGCAAAACCCGTCGTTTCAACCCAAAATTCATCCTCAAGATTTCATGTTAGGGACCTAACCCATCACGTAGGTAGAATAATATATTTCCATGTAATAAAGATCAATATTAATAAGGCCTAGCAATAAGGAAGAATAAGTCAAATGTAAGAAGACCTAATAGAAGCTTTCGCTTCTAGAAGGATCTTCCTCTAGATTGTTCTTTTGGATATACATATTTAGTATAAATAGGAGTAGAGGGTATGAGAAGTTTTGTCTTGGATATTATTGTAATAGAGCTCTGCTCTGCTGGAGGTTTCCCCCTCGAAGAGGCAAGTGATCATTGCTCTCAGTAATCAAAGTGCTCTTTCTGGTGTTATTCCGGTATTATTCTGGTATTATTGTGGTATTGTTCTGGTTATATCATTGATTATTTGCCATTTCTAGCTAATTATTTATGTTTTGCATACTATTTTATATTTGGAATATTACAAGTGGTATCAGAGCACCTTCCTCGATAGAAAATTGTGGGTTAATTTTTTTTTCCAGGGTAGAGACGTATTATGGAGTCTTAAAGCTACAAAGAGCTGTCGTTACATGCATAAACCCGTGGTCGGGGATTCATACATGTAGGAAATACAAGTGGTACTTAAGAGAACATCTGTTGGCCACCCTTGTAACCCCTGTTGGTACCCCTTCGAGTGGTTGCGCATCAGACAACACCTGTTTACAGATCGACTTAGATCTCCTGAAGCCCTCCATAGATAAACCGATTGGCCGCCTGACTTCTATAGTGCCACCTAGAACAACACTCGGGAAGATAATCTCTAGTACCTGGGTAGTCGGGTAGTATAGCTAAGGGCACGGTCTAGACTCCTTGGTTGGTGCTCTGAGATATTGGGTTGAGTGCTATTGTTGGACCCCGCACGTATATCAGAGAGCTATAGCACAAGGAAAACCCTTGTATGTAGAACCCTTGAATACCCTAACCCTTGGGACGGAAACAAAAACAAAATAGACAAGATCTATTGCCATGCAACTGTGTCTCCTGCAATTGGGTTGCGAAATTACTACACATTTCTTCCTGTTAAGCATTTGGGCATTTAGTCGCTACAATATTCTTTAGATCGGAGTATAACTCCGCATGAGTAAAAAAAAAGTCTGGATCCTGTTGGCACCATTATTTGAGACCTATCTCGTTGGATTCCTCTCTTTGCCCTTATCGCAGTCATATCTATCATTTTTCAACAATTGTTTTTTCTCGTGGACCCGATTTCCTTTCAACACCCTTATTTGGGATTTACCCCATTGGATTCCACTCATTGTCCTGATCGTTGTGATACACTTCACCCATAACCCATTTTCTGTGTGGTCCCACCCACCCCTTTTCGTGTTTCCTCTTCATCATGGCCCACACCCGTAGCCAATATTTGGAAGCTCACTTCAATTCCTTGCACTCTAATTTCACAGAAACCCAACAAGAAGTGAGACAACTTAGTGCCAATGTTTCCACCATCAATAAAAACATGCATTCATCCATCGACGCCAAAATGGAGGACCTCAAACAAGACCTCGCTACCCATCTTGAATCCTTCAATACCTAGTTTGTCTCCTTCACTACGATGATCTGTGCGAAGCTGCATATCCTTGTAGATCTTCCCTCATCTGACCCACCTTTTCAAACCGAAGGTGAAACTTCCTCTCATTCTCAGAATTTTTAGTCCCATCACTTTCAACGTGACCTACACCTTCCGCGTGTGGATGTGACCAAATTTGATGGATCGGATCCCACTGGCTGGGTAACTCAAATGGAACATTATTTATCTTTGTATGCCATTACAAATGAGTTGGCAAAACTATGGTATGGTGTTCTCCATCTAGATCAAGAACGTTGGCAATGGTGGAAATGGAGAAAAAATGTCCGCCAAGAGTATGTGGCTTGGACACACTTTGTGGCAGAGCTTTATGAACGCTTTGAAACTGACACCAACCATTTAGGTCGTTTGACAAAGTTGAAACAATATGGCACAGTGGAAGACTTTATAGCCACTTTTGAGCGATTGGATTTTTGTACAGAGGAAATGTCTGATGCTTTTTTCCAGGAATGTTTTATCAGTGGCCTCAAGGATGATATTCGTACCCATGTCCTCATGATCTGGCCTCAGATTTGGGTGGATGCTACTAAAAGAGCTAAGGAAGCACAACAGGTTGTCTCTCCTCAAAACTGAAAACCCTCATTTATTCCTCGCACTAAACCAACCACTCCCACTCCTCCTTCTACTCCACTAAAGATCCAGAAATTGACTAGGGAAGAAATGGTTGAACGCCAACTCAAAGGCCTTTGTTATAATTGTGATGAAAAATATTTTCCCAGGCACAAGTGTAATGAACAAAATATTTTTATGGCCATCTCGGAGGATGTTTCAGAAGACAATGTTGAGGCTCCCCTTGTGGCCATGTCACTTGAACCCACTGACATCACCCCTCCCGAAGTTGAACCGGTCATTTCCCTAAATGCTGTCATTGGCTTCTCTGCTCCCCAAACCCTCAAGCTAGTTGGTTACATTAAGCATAGGAAGGTCATCATTCCTATTGATAGTGGAAGCACCCATAATTTTATTCATCGCCGCATTGCCCAAGAAACTAATTTCTATATCCGTGCTGTCAATAATTTTCAAATCATGATTGCCAATGGCAGGTCCATGAAATGTGGAGGGCGTTGTGAAAATGTGTGTCTCCAAATTGGTCAATACCACATGAAATTGCATATGTTTGCTATCGACATGGGTGGTTGTGACATTGTGTTGGGTGTTGAATGGCTAAGGGCTTTGGGTCCCATTCTCATGGATTTTAAGGAATTAACCATGCAATTCGACTAGGAGGGCCAACAATATAAGTTCCAAGTCATCATCGTTGGTTCCCCAGAGATCATCAGTTCCCATCGCATGGAAAAGATGTTCAAAAAAGGTTATTCTAGCATTATTTCACAACTCCATGCCATTCAAGCCACTAAGACACCCTTTGTGCCGCAAGACCTCCAATCCATCCTCTCTAAACATCAAGTGGTTTTTTTCACTCCCCAGGGACTCCCTCCTTCCCATGGTGTTCATGATCATTCCATTCCCTGTGTCCCCAACAACCTTCCTCCTAATATCCGTCCCTATCGGCATCCATTTTCCAAAAAAAATGAAATTGAGAAAATTGTTCAAGAATTGCTCGACGCAGGTGTTATCTGCCCTAGTACGAGCCCCTACTCTTCTTCTGTGGTCATGGTCCTTAATAAAGAAGGTTATTGGCGCATGTGTCATGACTTCCATGCCCTTAACAAACTCACCATTAAAGACAAATTTCCCATTCCTGTCATTGATGACCTCTTGGATGAATTGAGTGGTGCCCAGTTCTTTACTAAACTTGATCTTTGTTCTGGCTACGACCAGATACCTATGAACGAGGCAGACATTCCTAAGACTACATTTCAAACTCATGAGGGCCACTATGAGTTTTTGGTCATGCCCTTTGGCTTGTGTAATGCTCCCTCCACTTTCCAAAGCCTCATGAATCATGTCTTCCGTCCTTTTCTCCATCATTTTGTCTTAGTTTTCTTTGATGATATCCTCATCTATAGTAAAACCCGAAAAACCCATCTTTCTCATGTGGATCAAGTTCTCCATCTACTCTCTCAACACCAACTTTTCCTCAAACAATTTAAATGTGCTTTTGGTGCCTCAGAAGTCGAGTACTTGGGTCATCTTGTTGGCAAGGCCGATGTCAGGGTGGATCCTAAAAAGTTTGAAGCTATGCAAGATTGACCTCACCCAAAGACTCTCAAAAGCTTGCATGGATTTCTGGGTTTAATAGGTTATTATCACAAGTTTGTTAAGAATTATGGAAAGATCGTGACACCTCTCACTGCTCTCCTTAAAAAGAATTATTTGTCTTGGACTCACACAACTACTTAGGCCCTTCAAACCTTGAAGATGGCCATGTGCACCACTCCAGTTCTTGGAAAGACGATCAAATACCACCATCACCAGCAATTTTGGAAAGAACTGTTCAAGCTACAAGGTACCCAATTGCATCTCAGTACAACTTGTCATCCCCACATTGATGGTCAAACTGAAGTTGTCAACAAGTGTTTGGAAACATATTTGAGGTGTTTTGCATTGGAACGACAAAATCAATGGGCTCAGTGGTTACCACTAGTTGAATGGTGGTACAACACTTCTTACCATACAACTGCCCACATGACTCCTTTTGAAGCGGTATATGGACAAAAGCCACCTTCAGTTCTCCCATACTTGCCAGGTATCTTGAAGGTCCAGACAGTTGACCAAATGCTTACAGTTCAAGAGGCTATTCTTTGTACCCTCAAAGAGAATTTGGTCATGGCCTAGAATCACATGAAGCAACAAATAGATCAAGGTTGCTCTGGACGTCAATTTGCAGAAGGAGATCATGCGTTTCTTCGACTGCAACCTTATAAGCAAAATTCCCTCAAGGATAACCATTGTTAGAAACTGACGCCCAAATTTTATGGTCCTTATACCGTTCTCAAGCATGTGGGACATGTGGCCTATCAGTTAGCTTTTCCCAGTCATTCTAAGATCCATTCTATTTTTCATGTTTCCTTCTTTAAGAAGGTGATTGGAACTAAGTTCCAAACTCAAACCAACCATCCTGAGTTGGACGAAGAAGGATCCATTTGGCTACAACCACAAGCAGTTTTGGACCAGCATTAGCGTCGTCTACGTCAGTGCACTATCAAGGAAGTGTTAGTCTAGTGGAAAGATACAACTCTAGTAGATGCCACTTGGGAACCAACTACCATTCTGCAACAATTTCCTCATCTCAAGCCTTGAGGAAAATATTGTTTTTAAGGGGGGGGGGGACATGTTAGGGACCTAACCCCTCACGTAGGTAGAATAATATATTTCCATGTAATAAAGGTCAATATTAATAAGGCATAGCAATAAGGAAGAATAAGTCAAATGTAAGAAGACCTAATAGAAGCTTCTACTTCTAGAAGGATCTTCCTCTAGATTGTTCTTTTGGATAGGCATATTTAGTATAAATAAGAGTAGAGGGTATGAGAAGTTTTGTCTTGGATATTATTGTAATAAAGATCTGCTCTGCTGGAGGTTGCCCCCTCAAATAGGCAAGGGAACATTGCTCTCAGTAATCAAAGTGCTCTTTCTGCTGTTATTCCAGTATTATTTTGGTATTATTGTGGTATTGTTCTGGTTATATCATTGTTTGTCTGCCATTTCTAGCTAATTATTTCTATTTTGCATACTATTTTGTATTTGGAATATTACATTTCCAATGATTGGGAATGCATATGATATGCTTAGACACAGAATGAATCCAAACTCATGTATGTGGCTTCAATAATTTCTTTGGTTTCGTCATTTCACAAACTATTCTCGCCATGCTTATACTTGCATTTTCTACGTCGACATTGTAAATGTTGTGATGCAACTATGCGCACTCCATGGTTATGATGTTTTCTTTTCAGGTGCAAATTGACATCATTTCCATATGCTCTAATTTCCAATTCGGCATAGCTTCACACCATTCCCTTTTGCATGTGTTGTTGAGCTCTTTCCAACTCGTTAATCAGATGTTTGGATCCTTATGCAATCTCAGGGCATTTCGTGAATAGTTATACTCTTGGTTTGTCTTTCAATGTCACCTACAAAAACAAAGTATTAACATCTACTCATAAGGACACGAAAGCATGTCAAACCTTAAAATCACATAGACTGCCAATGATTCAAATGTGTTAGTGAACCATGACAATTTCATGGAAAGGCGATTTTAGGCAAGCAAGATGTAGTCAAAATCACAAACAATGCATACGACAAACAAACAAATTGATCATTAATGCATAATCAAAATTTCATCAATCATGCAAGAAACCAAGATTAATCATTGAAGGTAAGTTAAGTTCATAAAAGAATGCTTGAAGACAAAACTTAATGTAAACAATTTGAAAAAACTAATTATGTGGACTTGGGGCTAGTTGAGGCTTCAACAAATTACAAAACATTGGAAAAGCCATTATTCTATGTATGAAACTTTCAAAGCTATGATTCCATAGGTTAGAATACTTTATTCACTTCTCACAAAAATCCAAGTTTGTATGAAATAGGTCTTTGTAAAACTATTCCTTGGAAAGGAATTAATGATTACTCTTGTGAATCAATTTGATCAACTCATCCAATATACAGGGAGAACACATGATGCAGTTAATTTTATTTTGAGCATGAATCGATGATATTGGTTCAAATCAAAATCAAAGGAATTTCCCCCCCCAAGGAAATCCATGCAGAAAACCCTTGGAGTACTTCTCCACGATCCATGGATGGTAAATGGGGTAATTGTCGGCTTTGATTACGGAGCCTCACCCTGAGGTGATCAAGAGAGTCAAACTCGTGACCTCCCCAACTGATCACTGGGGGAGAGACCTCACATATGGCTCAAGACACTTGATCTAACCCTCGAGGCTAAATCAGGATCAAAGGACTTATTTATATTTAAACTAAAATATTTTTCTTTGACGTGAATTCAATATTCTTTAGGTCTTGTTTTTTTTCCTGTGAGTGTCCATAGCCAAAATGGACTCACTACGAATTCACAGGCCATACTTCGTTGCTAGCAAGAGTCCATATCCCTAATAGATATTTCGACATGTCCCCTTAATTAATTGTACTTAATTTTTCAGTCCTTTACCTTTGATACATTGTTTTAGCAACCGACTTATGAGAGAAGCAATGACTCGTTATAAGTTGATGGAGGTGAATTCCTTCTATTGAGATTTATTAAGAATTTGCCACAGATGGTATTATGCGTAGCACCTTATGGTTTTTATCCCTCAACTTTCAACTTTTCACCATTCACACGACTAGTTGACTTTAATGTAGTGGATGGGTTCTTTTGGCAAGCTAGCTTGTAAACGAAAACCGGTGCATCAAAGGGTTAATCATTCAAAATGTTTTGGGTCCAACCACTCTTTGAATTCTTCTCGCAATCTTGATGATTTTATTTCAAGTCTACTTCTTTAGACCATAACCCAAACCCAAAGGTTACACCTGATGTTTGCTAGGCTTGAATTCCACGTGCCAAGTGCATGTGCATGTGCATGCAGAAGGTTAAAAATAAACATAAGTAGTCAATAAAGCATAGAGTAACATTAAAGGCCTATAATCTAATCTTCATGTAGATGAAACGAGGGCATATTTGAGGGCTGCTAGCAACATTGCAAATAAGAAAATGCCATGCTACAGGTCATTAGAAATAGGACTGTGTGAATAGAGGGATAAGATAGCTTGTGTGGGAGATGAGAGCACTGTATATATTGCCAAACAAAGTACTATTACACCACAGATGACCTATGTACTTTTGTAAAGGGAAGACATCCTTTTATTGAGCATAACCTTTCTGCTGTACTTGCTATTATAATTCATCTCAACTGGAAGTGATAGAGAGTGCAGTTTCTAATAGGATAACAGTTCTTGGGGTAGCATAGATTCTGAATGATGGGATAAATTCAATTTCTATTAGATCTGATAATCAAGAAACCATTTTTACAGTTTAAGTGGATAAACAGTGAGTCTTATTTGAAAATCAGCAGGCGGCCTGCATTGGTAAGCCTCATCTATACACCTAAAAGAATAATTTGTGGTTGGACCGAGCCGGGTTGGTGGGTTAGCTAAGCACTATTAATTATACCAGCACGTGTACAAGCAACAGAAGTAGTGCTCCTGTAGCATACTCCCCTTGAAGAGGCCAGTGGTTGAAGCAACTGGTTTAGAAATTGGGCAGAAAGTTATAACAGCAAATTGAAGGCACATGTTAGATCAATCCCTCAAGCTTCGTGATATTATTAGACAAGAAAGGCACAGTGCTTAAGATAGCCTTATCTTTTATCTCGTTGAGAAATGTATGCTTCAGGGGGTCAAATCCTAGTTTCTCGCAGAGTAATCTTAGTTTTGGGGTTAGAACTTAGAATAGGTATGCACGCAAACTCATGACTTATGCATATTCATGCAAGCACCCAACAAGTATGAGATCGGGAAAGAAAGAAAGAAAGGAAGTATTTTTAACGTCCACGAGGCTAAAAATAGCCTATGGGACAGATTGTTTTTCATCTGGCTTTTGTATTCGACCCTTTTCCTGTGAAGTTTTACAATAACCGCTCCCAGCTTCTCGACAAACTCTTCGCTGAATAGATTATCCCAAGAACTAGCTGCCAATATACCTGCATAATTTTCCCTGCTGTCTTTTAAGGCTTCACATTCTAATATGAAATATTTTTCTGTTTCCACTTTTCCGGAAGAGCACAAAATACATACTCTTTCCTCCCACATTTCTTTTGGCTTTTTCCAGCGCCCTGTTTCACAATGGAGTTGATGAGAATTAGTCCTTAATTGAGCAATACGAATTTTAGATCTCCAAGAAATATTGGCCCCTATGTACGCCTTTTGTTTAAGGTTATGAGTGGGGTTAAACTCTTCAATGTAGTACTTCTTCTTTCTCCCTAGCTCTTTCTCCCAAGTACGTTTGTGGAACTTACCCATAACAAAAGTTTTTATCTCCTTACTGTTTGTAGGACACATGCCCAAGCAAATGCCCCATTTACTAAGCCATTTGTTATTTTTCCGCATCCAAGTCTTCTTTCTTTTGCACAATCTGTCACTAAACACAACCTTAGGCCATCTACCCTCTTCCATTTGCTCAATTTTTTTCAAATACCTTATGACTCACACCATAGCAATTGCTTCAATAGGAGTAGTCCCTGTTTCACTTAACAAGATAGCATAGGGGACTACACTTTTAATTTTGAATTTGTTTGTAATAAAACGCTTCTGAATTTTCTCAATTTGTTTCCACTGCATCTCGATTGTGTTGCTGGCCCACAGTTCACAACTGTAGAGAATCATTGGAATCACTAGGAGCCCAAAAAGAGTTAGAGTGGTTTTCCAGTCCCACATCTCTGCCTCTCTACACCTGTTTTGAAAAGCATAAAATGCTTTCCAACCCCCTAAATTTCTTTTCTTTCTACAACCATCCCAACTTAAATTTCTGTTGAAGTCAATTCCGAGGTATTTGTAGTCTGCAACTTCTTCCAGAATGTTGTCTTCAAAGTAGAATTTATGCTGGTTATGCTTTCTTTTGTTAGAGAAAACCACTACTTTCGTTTTACTAATATTGATTTGCATCCCCACCCTTCTACAAAAGTGCTCAAGGGAACACAAGTGCTCTTGCAAACCAAGAGCCGATTTAGCAATCAATATAAGGTCATCTGCGTACAAAAGAAGCCTTATAACGAACTTGCCCAAATGGATATCATCACCCCCTTGCAAATTTAGCCACTCTTCAAGCTTGTCAATATATAACCCAAAAAGGGTAGGAGACAATGGGCAACCTTGCTTGACCCCGATATCGCTTCTAAAACTTTCAAAAATGCCTGCTGAAGTTCTAATTTTGACTTTCACCTCTTCATACAGCCTATGCACAGCTGCTCTCAAATGCCTGGGAACCCTGAATTCCTCCATTCTGCCCCAAAGCTTATCCCTAGGAACCATGTCAAAGGCTTTTTTGAAATCAACAAAGCAACAAAAAAATTCTTCCTTTTTTTCCCAAACTTTTTCAATGATGTGCCTCAAAGTTATGCAATGATCAGCTGTGGAGTGTTTAGGTCTAAAACCTACTTTCCCTTTAGCACATTTATCTCTTTCTTCTGCCCACTTGCTGATTTTCTTTTCTAACATGCTGTCAAATAACTTTGCAAACAAGGGGTTTATCATTATGGTTCTATAATTGGAGGGATTATTGACGTCACCACTCTGGAAAAGAGGTATTGCCATCCTAGTTGTCCAATTTGTGGGGAACCCTTGTTGTATGATGTTGTTGAAAATTTTTGTGATGTGAGGTGGAAGAATTTTTAAGCCCCACTTTAGATACTCTGCTTGGAGTTCATCTAAGTCTTTTGCTTTTCTAGCGCCCAACCTCTTGATACCCATCTCTACCTCTTGCACTGTGAAGAGTTTTGTGTCTGTGTTGACCAAGGGAGGAGGGTCAACCTTGGGATCCTGCTCATACAGTTGTCTTGCATAGTCGAACCATTTAGAAGTTGTAATGTTGTTTTCAGTTTGCACCTTTTTCGGTTGGAGCTCCTTTCAGAATAGTTTGGGGTTATTTTTCACAAGGAATATTAGTTCTTCTCTCCTCGAAACCATGAAATCAACCTTTTTCTTTCTTACTATCTGCGTGTAAGCTTTGAGTTTTATGTTATCCTTGTCTGATTCCTTCCACCTTCTCCTTGCCTTTTTGCATTCCTCGCCAAACCAAGCATTAACCGGAAAACAATTTGTTTCAGACCTCTTAATTTTTGCTCTTTTGCACTCAGCAAGTGCGCTTTGAATTAGATGTGTTAATCCGTGACTATGAAGGCCATGAAATGAGATTTCCTTCTTCTCGAAGAGCCTCTCTAACGTTTTTTTGAAGGTATTACAATTATCTGGAGTCAAAAGAATTCTTCCATTTGGAGGATTTTGTTGGACACACCGAGTTTTTGACCCTAATTGCTTCTTTTCGGTCCAAGAGAAACTTAAATATATTGGCTTGTGATCTGATTTTAAGTCCCAAATTTGATCTCCAATCAACACTTCCTCCATTTTCCCACACAAACTATGCGAGCAAATTGCATAATCTACTACACTTGCTCCATTCTAAGTATTGCAGGTGAAATTACCGAACTTTTCCCATCTAGTCAAACCATTACAAATGACTAAATCAAAAGCCCCACATAGCGTAAGCAATTGTTCTCCAAAGAGATTGCAGCCTTTATCCTCTAAAATTCGTTCCCACTGATGATTACTCTCTTTTGTAAGCCAGATAGGGTAACTGTCTTCTTTGCAACAAAGAATGCTAGCTTGTTCACCTGCAGTTCTAGCATTGAAATCCCCCACTATAAGGACTTCACCTAGCTGAGAATATATTGCAATATTTGTTTTTAGGGCTGCAAAGGGATCTTTGTGGTCAAGCCCTCTACTTTTGTAGATTTTTGAAACTTGCGGTGCAAAATAGCATGCTGCAATTCTGATGTGATTTCCATTTTCTGATATTTTAAGCCACACAAATTGCTTATTTGGGTCTTCTTTTTCTAGCTAAATGAAATGACCTTATTTTTCTCTTACTAATACCATGATACCCCTGTGCCATTTGCCATTCCCTGCTGCCTTGTTCCACTCTACTATCTTCCAATACCCTTCAAACAAAGGTGTCTTGCACCCTTCATGCTCATGTGTTTCTATGAGACAAAATATGTCTCTATCTTCTGCAATAGGCCCTAATCCAGGTCCGTGTCTCTATGGGTAACCCCTGCAGTTCCAACAAACTAATCTTAAGGAAACCTGGGTATGACTTGATTGCTAATTGTTTTGACATGCAAGACTCACAGTTGAGTCTTTGTCCCTGCTTGCCCATACTAACCTTGCTTCCTCATTTCTTGTTGAAGAGTTTGCTGTCTCTTCTTTGTTATCGTTTTGCTGCCTCGTTTTGGAAGGAGGTCCAAATTGCGCTATCAAAACTTTACCTTTATAAATCCATGCTCTTTTTCCCTCATCTCTTGCAGCCCTAACTTTTGTCATTTCGTCCCTCCTTTCCTCTTGTTGTCTTATAGTTAAGTCTTCTTCTAGAAAAAACCGAGAACTCCTCAAGAACTGCTTCCTGCTTAGAATGATATCTTTATCACGCAAGTTGGGCATGGCGACTTTTATGGGCCTGGCTCTCTCACCGTTAGGCTTACCTACTTTCCATGCTTGATATATTTGTCCTTGCCATTGGAGCTTGTCTTTCAAGAAGTCTCTTGCAAGGTCAAGAGTACATTCATTTTCCCCATAATCTTTCACCCCCTTAATAATTATGCTTGTTGCTCTATCCTATCTTTCCTTGCTTTCTCTATCTTGCATGTTGTCCACCTGAATGTTTGTTTCTCCTTCCCTCTTAGCAGAATTGCTAGTAACTTGAGCCCAGGGTTTGGAAAGTTTTGCGGAATCTCCTTTCCTCTCTTCTCTTGATGTCTCTTCATTGTTGTTTATTTGGGCAACTACTTTCCCCTTATCCTGGGATGGTTTCACATTCATCACCTCTGTATTCTCCACTGCAAATTTCTTCATGTTTTGCACTTCCACTTTCATGCGTTGCCATTCTGTTTTCCCTATTCGGAGAGCTTCCTGTAGCAATGACACTTGCTCCTTCAAAACTTTGTTGCTTGCTGCTAAAGCCTAGTTTTTAACTGTTATTATATGGATTGTACAATTTCTTTTTAGCTCTTTAGCTTCTACTACTTCCAACCTCTCTTTTACGTTTAACAGTTCTTTCACATAAAGATCAGATGACCAAGTGAGAGGTGTGGATGTGGGACTATATAAGGCATAATCGTCAATGACTTTTCCTTTTCCTTTGGGCTTGTTGCCACATGCTTGCAAAAAGGACTTGTTTGAATGTTGTTTCTTGCGAAGGACTTGTTTGAATGTTGAATGAGAACTTGCACACCATTTCTGAACAGCATATAAACGTGTGGTGGTTTGAGGAGGTTGTTTATTGCTGATAGTTCAGTGTCACATCTGTCTAAAAAGAGTTCTAATTTTTACTTATCCAGCAGTCACTAAAGCCACTAGTCTATGCATGAACCCTTCAGATCTGGCCAGTTCAGTCATAATCTGCAATAAGTGGGATAAGGCGTGTTACTATCATTACCCAGATGTTGTGTGCACCCTTCCAGAATTATCCCCTGTTTCTATTTTTGATTGCCAATGAGTATTCTCCACTCATCAACAGATTGGTGCATGCGAGAAATCAGTGAACAGAAGATACTTAAGGCAGTTGCATGTCTGTATTTACCAGGTTATTAGAGTACAGCCCAAGGGACAGTAACACATCAGTTTGATGGATAACATGCATTCTCAGATGCAGGGCGCACTGAATTCAGGAGTTACACCTCGTTTGTATTCTATTTTGGATAGCATAAGGTACTCAACAATTATCAAACCATTAATTATCTCTTATTAAAAACGAAACAAAAAAGCAGCAGATCTGAGGTTGAATTGAGCTGAAATTATGGGATCAGAAAATAAAGCTAGAAGTCAGAGATGTGGAGGCCAAGACTGACATCACCATTCATCAAGTTTCAAAACAAGTAGCCCTCAAACAGTGTCGGTCTCTGCTATCTTCTCTGCTATCATCTCTTTTTGTAATGAACACTGTTTGTAAGTCTGTTAGAAAGCGTGGAAATAGAACAGGGAAAGCTCTACATAGTATTAAGAGCGTATTTCTATCGGAATATATTTTGCCATTTTGAAAAATGGTCAGAAGTATATTAACCTTACTTAAGCATAATAGATATTCATGTTTAAAAAAACACCCGTTCAATTGTTCAACGAATTAGGTTGAACAACGCTGTTCACGAGGTCAATTCCCTGGAGTTACAAATCAGCCCAAAACAAATTTA
>ML801699.1:162353-179014 GCA_009831015.1 Picea engelmannii | reverse complement strand
CAGTTGCAAATCAACCAAAAAATAATTAAAAATATAAATAAAAAAGTGGATGGTTTAACTTTAAACCCTTACCTTAATGGGTTTAGCAGTCTGATGCTCTTAATGATGCTCTTAATGGGTTCAACATTTTCACACACTTTCCCTCTTTTTTTTTCTATGCTTCTTGATTTTTATTTTTGTTCCGATAACTTATTGCAAACGCTTCTAATGAAATTTTTTTGATAACCTATTGCAAATGCTTCTAATGATTTTGTTTTTCTGATAACCTATTGCAAATGCTTCTAATGAATATACTAGCATAGTTCCATCTTAACTTCCGATTTATCAAGCTTCTAAAGGATTAAATATTTGAAGATGCAAACCTTCTCGAGAGATTTGATCCATCTCTTCTCAAGAGATTTGATCCCTCTCTAAAGGTTTTGCACTTAAAAAAAGGTTTGCACCTCCAAAGATTTAACTTGATAAATCAGAGCCAAGATCCAAAGTTAAGATGAATTATGTTGATTAAATACATTAATATTAAAATATTAAAAAATATCAATATTACAAAATATTTATAGATTTTTAATATATTTATATATTTTATAATATATTACTAAATGACGCTCTGATTCAAATTGCCGCCAAGAGTAAATTAGAAGCGTACAACATAGGACAACGTCAACTCTGTTGTAATTGTGCTCTCAATGCATCAGTTTGAGGATATTTTCTTATGCGACCCCGCTTCTCAAGTCATGTTTCTCCTTTTCGCCCCTTATGCGTGCTCAATTTCCCCTCTGGAGAGATCCAAACATGTCGTGCTCCGCACTGTCTATATTTATTCTCTTTCCCCTACCCTAGGTATTGACACCATGCCTTGTGAGCATAGTCGCTCCAACAGATGATCTGGTTACCAGAGATATCTTGTCAAACGAGAGCGTGACGCCATTACTTCTTCACATGAGCCAATGCAAGACCCCTCTCAGGAAATTCATTCTGCAGTTGCGTAGGATATTGACATTAGCACCGCAGGGGAGAATTGGGGTTGCAGAGCCTTTGAGGAGTCCCCGCCTGCTCAACCTCATGAGTTTACCATGCACCCAAGCCTTTCCCATCAGGAGCACATAGATGTTGCAGCAAGTCTAGCTTTCTGGAACACTCCACCAGAAGGACATTAGGGATATCCCATAGTTGAAGAAGCACCTCCAATGACTCCCCTTTAGGAAATCATTCGCATCCTGGAGGCTACCCCTGATTATTTTCCACCTCAATTCTCCGAGGATCATCTCACTTTGATCATGGATATATGCTGAGATGTTGCAGACCTGATGTTTCGACATGAGCACCTCGACCATCGGCTGGACTTTCTCTATGATGCACTATCAGGAAAACTTGCTTCCAACCACTGTCTGTTATGTCACCAACCTTACAATATTGTTCCAACCTGGCACTAACACACTTTTGGAGAAAATGATCTAGGCATTTCTAGTGCATAATTCCTTTGGTTTTGCTTCTGTGTTTTTCATATGCTCATGCTTATAAGATTTTAGGAAAGTTTAAATGAATTCCCAACCATCCTTGTATATTCAAATACAGAGACGGTATGCTCTTTTTTTCAGAACCCTGGAGATGGCTTTGGTTTCCATTTTTTGGCAGGTTAGCCCTCAAGCTTTCAAGACTATGTAATCTCTTCAATTTCTAGAGGCAATACATCTTTTATTTACAAAAAAAGAAGAAGCCTCAAGTGATAGGTGTTATCCTCGCTTCTCAAGTGTGTACTGTCCCTTGCTAATTTTTTCCCAAATTAAACTCAATTTATTGGTGTGGACATTTTATCAAACAGTTTGAGTGCAAGCAACCTTTATCATAAACTAGCGATTTTCTAATTTGTTTGCTAACAATATATAGTTGTCACACAAAATGAACACCTAGAAACTTATTGCATTGATACTATATGGCTGGAAAAGTACAATTTGTCACTATCATAAACACTATAACAACAAGCAAATGAGACAATATCTGACATGTTCATTAAATAAAGAACTTCCTTGAAATAGATGAAATGTACAACAATATTACATGAGAAATACAGACCTATAGATGCAGTTTGTATGTAGCAATATAATAGATAATAGAATAACAACTCCGTGATAAGGAACTTGGTCCAATCTGGGAATAACTCAACCGAAAAAGATGGCTTGATTCGCCACAACCAAACTCAGCTAAAGAATAGGAAATACGACCCAACAAAAGATACTCGCCCCACAATAGATAGGAATCAAACCCAACAAATATAACTCGGCCCAACGAATCTAAAATACACCCAAAAAGAGATATTGGCCCTCCTATATCCTCGAAATTGGCCTAGCCAAGAGATATACAACCCACAAGAGAGGTAACTCACCCAACAATGAGTTAACTCAACCCTAGCAAGCAAACTCAACCCCAACAATGAATAAAATCGACCTCTAGACAAGGAATCGGCCTAGTAATGGTAGTTTCTACCTCCTCACAACCATAAATCTATCCAACAATGCAACTCACCCCTCCTACAACCAAATCGACCTCTGCAAAATGAATATCTTAGCCACCAAATGATAAACGCAGCCACACACAAGAAAACTCAGCCACCAAAAGATAAACTTCGTCACAAATGAAGCACGGTGAAAAGATTTGAATGATCTTCTCTCCACGACTAGCTAGGGTGGATAGTCTCACCACCGAAACCAATCTTCCAATCTTCTCTAGGGTTTTTCGTCCCAAGAGCTAAAGCCACAAGATCTCTCTCAAATTCATTTTTAGGAAAATAAAAATGCATATGTGAGAGAATGAGCTCTCATCTCTCTTTTATAGGCCCTCTTTTCTTATCTCCCGTTCACTTAATTTATTTAAGTGACTTTCGATTTTCTTCATGTTATTCATTAAATCACTTTTCAACCCCTTTTTAACTTCAGAAAGTGATTAATTTTCTTTTAAGACATTTCCGGACATTGGAAATCCCTTTCTCATCATCCCAACCTTTAGAACTTTTCTTCCTAGTTCCAACAAGCTATTACACTAAGGTGTCCCCTCAAATAATATGATCCAAATAACACCTTTAGTGCATTTAATTAAATTATGCTCAATAACACTCCCAATTTATGGGAATTGTTAGAATTCCACTAAACCAAAAACGAACTATGCAGAAGTGATCCCAACAATGAAGGATGATAAATGGACTAGGTTGAGCCTCATATAACTCCTCTAAACCCTCCAATCTTACTAGTAATATAACCTCACCCCTCTTTCCTAGCTGACACAAACCTTAGAAGTCATATTCCAACTGTCGAACAGGGGAACCCAAAAAAAATGAGGACATTAGAAAGTGGCTAGAATTGGTCTCGCTTGGCTGGTTTGTCCAAGGTTAATAGATATCTATTAGGTGTTGGTTTTCTTGGTTAAGGTTTTCCAGGGTAAATATCTAATGTCCATTTATGTGCATGCTTTCTTGTGGTGTTATTTCTCTCTCATTTTTTAACATGGTATCAAAGCCCGACAAACCTGGTCTCTCCAATGAGAGTGGTTTGATGTTGAGATCCATGGTTATGAAGTTGTTGGTAAAGTGAGTGACCTGTGGAAGAAATATATGCACAAAAATTGAAGTGATAGTTCATGGGTTTATGAACCATGGTGGATGACACATGGAAATGGAGCATAGGCAGATGAACATTGAACATGAAGTACTTGGTGAATGAGTGCTTTGGCTCACTAGATTTGGACCTAGGAAGGATGTTGGTAAAGAAGTTGGTAGATGTTTTTTGCATCATTTTCTCGAGTATATAGTGGATCGATGTGGAGCATAGGTAGAAGTTCATTGAAGATGAAGTACTTGGTGAATGAGTGCTTTGACACATTGTATTTGGAGCAAGGAGGCGTGTTGGTAAAGAAGCTGGTAGAAGCTTCTTGCATCATTTGCTCGGGCATACAGTGGATCAACGCAGAGCATATGCAAAAGTGCATTAAGGAAGAAGTAATGGGTGAATGAGTGCTTTGGCTCATTGTATTTGGAGCAAGGAGGGATGATTTTTGCATCTTATGCTCGAGCATACAATGGTAAGATAAGTACTTGGTCTATATAGTTGTATTTGGTGCAGGAGGGATGCTTGCAATGAAATAGGTTGATTTTTTGTAGCATCATGTGCTAAAGCATACAGTTGTAATTATTTTTATGGAGTTGGATTTTATCACGTGTAAATGGGCATATGGTTGTAAGACCTATTTAGGCATGTGTACCCCTAGTTTGATGGTTCACCGATATAAAGTCTAGATGTAGACCTAGGTGATAGGGGGCATGTTGTATTCTTGATACCCATTTTATAAACTTTGAGGGTGGTAGAATTTTATTCGAAGTCAAGTTTAAAGGGGGGAATGTTGGGTTAATCTTGACTCGGTCATAGAGTCATTGATTCAATTATTGTTGGGTTTACCATTAGTGCTTTACAAGCACATGGTCTTAGGTAACCCATGGTATTTTCTCATGGTATTTGATGTGACTCTTTGCATGGCCATGCACATATTTACATGTCCTTGCATGGTTATCTCCATTTCATGGCTATATCCACACCATGCATGTCTTTGCATGGATATCTCCACTCTATGCATGTATTTGCATGGCTATTTCAAGGCCATGCATGCATTTGCATTGTAATCTAATTATGGTAAAGGAATTAGGGTTGTAATTGATGAAGCCTATTTAATGGCTTAAGATACTCCATTGTAAGAAGCCTTGAGTGGTCAGTGTTGGCTTGGCTTCTCAAGTGGCTGGTGTTGGCCAAGGTTAATAGATATCTATTAGGTGTTGGTTTTCCCAGTTAAGGGTTTCTAGGGTAAATATCTAATGTCCATTTATGTGCATGCTTTCTTGTGGTGTTATTTCTCTCTCAATTTTTAACAGTCATGTATAACCTCATTAATGAAACACATGTTAAATCAACAAATGCTTTGGAAATCATGTACGGGGTGTGAGGATTTGAAATGACCTTAATTCAAGTGTCATCTCATTAATGAAACACATGTCTCATCAACAAATGCTTTGGAAATTACATACGAGGTGCAAGAATTTGAAATTACATGTGCATCTATCTTTTGCATGCTCATTCTTATTTTCATCTTGTTCTTTGAATGTTCTGTTGAGGTTTATTGTCATGATGGTGGGATAATGGTATTTGAGAAAGAGGTGGGCATTGAAGGCTAGATTAAGGTTTGACGTCTTAGCATTAGATTAGTAAGAACCTCCCTCGGTGTGTAGATTGTCCTGTAGAATTTATGTTCACAAGATTTGGGCTCAAACTGCTTATGGGACTTTCCCCATGTTCTAGTCTCTGGAATTTTTGGCTTATGTGTTGAAATTTCTTCGCATTAGCTTTCAAAATTTCGTTGTGTATTTGAGCCCATGGGTCTAGTCCATCCCTGGATTGTTCGAGGTGCTTGTGATATTGTTCTTATGGGAGATAAATTCAAGGGTTTTTTTTCTATTGGTGATTAGGGCATATTTACCAAGGGTTTTGGTGTCTTGATTTTTCACTTCATAAGGTCCTTTGGTATCATCAATGCATCAAGCATACTAGTGCATCTGTCAGATTGGGCAAGTAATGGGGTAGCTAGTGTCCTGGTTTCATGGTAACAAGTTGAATTTTAAGACCATCTTAGTCAAGAATTGGCAACCTTGTTCTGTTAAGTGTATTGATCTCATAGATTATAGGGAAGCCCAAGATATTTAGAGAGAACTCCATAGGCATGAAGAGTCCATTCAGTGCAATAGGACCTCTATCTTCTCAGTTACATCAAAAGTCCATGAAAATGAACACCAATGTTCTGCCCAAAATTCCATAATCATGAACACTTTAGCTCACTAGAAACAACAAAATGATGCTCCGGAAGCAGAGTGTAACATGCTTAGAAATTTGGTTCTTAATTTAAGTAGAATTTCTCAGTCAACAACCTCAAATTTCAAAATATCTACAAATTCGGTTTGCTAGGAGATTGAGGAGGATGACACAGTTCATTGAATATCTGAATATATGGATATTGGCAATCAAGAATCTCATCCAACCAACATGGGTTCGGAAGAGGAAAATAGTCACCATGTCTTTCATTAAATGTTATGTTTTGCAAAGTAATTAGAATCTTAGGTGTTATTTTAAGAAAATATACATGTAAGAAATATTATAATGTAGTTCTCATGGACATAAGTATACTATGTTTTCTATAGATAAAGAATTGACAATTTTACTTGAAATCTAAGACTGGCAATTTTTGTAATTTTGTTGTTTATCTTTGACTACACATTTTTATAATACAAATTCTCCCAATTTCTCTTTAAAAAAATATATTGGTTCAAAGGGTATTAAATTAATTCTCTTTTTAAAAAATACTTTAAAATAAATTTTTTTTTTATCCATAATGAAGTGAGAATAATTATATATCATTGGAAATAAAGGGTTATCACTCTTACAACTTGTCAATATTTATATAATATTTGTCATGTGGCATAGAGAATGATCTCAACCATCGGTGGGGAGCTCTGTGGTTCGCACATTTGGTCTCATGTGTTTCAGGTCATGACCTCAGGCCTAGGGCCTCAGGTCTGGGCCTCAATATGCTTGCTCTCTCCTTTTCCGTTGATCAAAGATAAGTCTTTTCTCTTTATTGAGGCCCTTATCTGACTGAGGTTGACGTAAGAAACATAACATACGAAGGATCTGAAGTACCTCCCGTACCTCTCCTGGATATCATGGAGGATGTGGAGGCGGAGGCATTGGACTTTGAGTCAATTATGTCTCCCTATAGAGCTTTCCGTCTACAAGAGGACTACCAGGTGGTGCCCATCAGTCTCAACCCAGTTTCCCAAACCCCTTTCTATGACACAAGAGTTAATGTTGCAGTTGGAGATAAGATAGTTCCTCCCTCTCACATAGATGGAGATTCAGAAGGTATATTTTCCCTCGCAGGTGGTGATGAGGCATTGCATCACTCCTCACATCCCCCCGAGAATGTCTCGAATAAAGAAAAGGGTCGAGGTTCCTCTCCCCAAAATGATAGCTTCTCTGTTTAGGGGTGTTACACATTATTTTCGTCACCCCTATGACCATTACTTATGTAAACCTATCCTTTCTCGTTAAAAGGATCAACGGCCTTAATCCGTGAAGAAGAATGAAGATACTTTTTCCAGAGAGATGAAATTATACTTTTCCTTTGTCAAAAACCTTAGAAAAAGGGATCATTGCACCTTGCTTAGCGTTAAGGGTGCGATGATCTAGGATCGTTGCAGGTTGCACCACAGTGGCCTGCGACGTCATCACAGTTTTCTTAGTGTTAAGGGTGCGACAATTTTCGTATGAAGGAAAAAGAGGAATTTCTTGAAAGTTCTAGAATAGAATCTTCGAGGGTGAGGTGGCTTCCGATCGGTTTGGACTTGAGTCACGTCCCTGATCTCATGGGATCATCCTAACCTCCTCACCCTATTCTTTTCAACTTATAAAAGGAGAAGAGTTCTCATGGGAAAAGTTAGTTGGAAAGTTCTTGAGTTTTGTAGCTTGGAGTTTTTGGAGCTTGTATGTTGGCTTTGAGCTTTGCTTTGTCAAGATAGATTGTTGATCTCAGAATCCGTGGAGCAGAAGTGTGTGGGAAGCAAGGAATTGTTGGAAGGGACCTTACAACGTCAAGGAATTGGTTGTATTCTCCTTTTCATATCTTTAATACATTGATAAATTTATTTCCCATAAAATTGGTCTTATTTTATTGTATGACTCCTTGATCACATACATAGGTTTTGTTGAGTATACGTTGTTTCTTTCACTTCATTGGCTTGTGTCTTTTTACATGTTCAAAATACCATAAGCCTTGAAATGGAGCAAGGATGACACTTGCGAGGACAAACAACATTTAAAAGGTATGTCATTTATCTCTTGTTAGTTAGTATGCTTGATGATTAAAACTTAGGGGAAGTTTTATATTCTGTCTTGTTTTGTTCTAGTTTCGGGGTGAAACTAGGGAGATTAGTTTGTGTCCGCACTTACTGATTTGTCCGATAACAAAATTGGTGACCATATTGGGGAACATATTGTTTTTCTAGTTTGTCTTTATTTCTTTCTTTGATTGTCTGGGTTCTGTTTTTTGAGTCATTGGGAGATCTAGATTGACTCTCTGACTGTTTAATTTCATTGGAAAACCCTCATGCTTTTTATTTTTTCCATTTTTCCTTTGATTTTTGCACCCTGCTTTGTGAGATAGTGTGACGATCTAGGATCAGCGCACCTTGCCTTTAGACACAGTGCGATGTTGTCGCATTGTACTATTCTCTAGCTCGCGATGATATAGGATCGTCGCATTGTGTTGGTTGGTAGGCCGCAATGATTTTGTGATTTTTTTTAGTTTTTGATGGTTTTCCCTGCCCAGATCTTAGATATCGTTTTGGGGTAAATTTTTGGGTTTGATTATGATATGTTTATAGTTTGCTTGACAGTCTTTGAGTCTGGTTTTAGCCTTATTTTCTTTGTTTTAGCTTGTTTTCTTTTGAAAGATTTGATCTCTTGCTTTGAGTGTCTTTCAGTTACAAAGCATTGTTTTTCTTTAGAATTGTTTCGTGAAAGAACACTTATTTTTCTGAATAGTTCGTGTTAAAAGAGAAAATTTGTTTGGGTTGCTTTGTTTTATAGAGATTTGCTATTGCTTTTAGCTATCTTTGAAAACAAAAAAATTTAATTTCTTGCTTTGCATTAGATTGGGGGCATCCTTGCATTTGAAGTAGCGAAATTGCATGTTTTTTGACATTTTTTTGTCTTGAATTCATAGATTGAGGGCCAAGAATCGTGTATTCGTGTATAGTCTCTTTGGCTCATTTCTTGAAGATCTTGATATTTGTGAGTTTAATAAAATCTTGGGACATTGTGCATCTAGGAATGATAAACATTTTCTCCTTCTCGTAATATAGCTTTCATCGAAGTGAAATATTTGCATTCTCATTTATTTGCATTGTTTAGAGTCGGTCAAAACATCATTTATTCGATGCCATTTTTCCTCTTGAGTAAACAACAACCTTAAAATAAAGCGCTTATAAAAATTGATTAGACATTTTTATATTTTCTGGTAGCAAACCTACATTAGCTTAGGGTGTGGGGCTTTGGAATAGGTGTGAAAGATAACTTTCCAAAGCTATAAACAAACATAGTATATTGTGATAGGGAGAGTACAAATACGATTGCTACATTTTGTCCTGGGAAGCCCTTCTAACACAAGGGTCAATCACGAGGTCACATTAGGAACGACAGAGTTACTCACCCTGATTTGTTGGTCTTAGTGTAGATATTGCACATGTTATTGGGGGTCACTTGAGAATAAAATTCTGTACGGACCTTCTCAAAGAGATTTCGGGCTTAGATAACCCGCCCTTACGCATGGATTGGACTGTCGACTGCTTCCCTAGGCATCATTGTTGTAATTGGTAACCTTAGTAGCCTATCTCTTTAGGGTTTTTACACAAGGTGATTATGGAGGGGCAAGTCTTCACAGTACTTGGAATCAACATTGGCCAAACTCACTTGGGATCCTTGGAGGGTATGCCCACGTTTATGTGTGAGAGATTGCACCAGGGTGTAAGTCCGTTAAGCAGGTCGTCAACGTAACTTTTCCACCCGCTCTATCTCATCCCCTTCTTATGTTGTTCCCGCGATGTTGGATTTCATCACCAACTAGTGTGTTCATTGTGAGAAGGTTTTGTTTGTTTGCTTGCTTCCTGGATTTTTAGCGTGTGTTGTTTATTTTTCCTAGCAGACTCTAGGTTGGATTTGTGTTTAATGGCATTAGTTCCTAGAATGACCAATGAAGAAACCCCTACTCTGGGGGAACCTTTTGTTTTTCCTTCTTACAGAAACGTTGGTCCTCCTTACATCACTACTTTGAGCCTTCCAGGTCTCACAATTGGATTGCCGGTATGGTTGTTTTCCACTTCGGTAATCCCAGATGCAACAAGTGATTTGATTGTAATCACTTCCCCCCAAGAACATCAACCTCATGTTGATCCTTCACCTTCTTGACTAGTAATATCTCCTTCCCCTTCTTCACTTGCAAGGTCTTCTTTCGTTTCATCTTCTCCATCGAGTGAAAGCTATGAAGCTAGTAACCCGGTGGATAAGAAGAAGAAGAAAAAGAAGATTTAGAAGAAGAAAAATAATCAAAGGTCCAAACTTCCAACCAATGTTAGACATGTTGGAAAACCACCAGTCACTAATGATCACACTGAGAGTGTTGATGATGCCAAGATTACCCAAAAAACCCGTAATCCCAAGTACCCTTGCAAGCTTTGTAAGGGTAGGAATCTTCTTAAGGATTTCCCTGGTCTATCCAAGGTTATAAAAGCATGCTCTACACACCCTCTCTACCTCATGTCGTCAACCTATGAACAACATGTTGATGACCTCTCGTCAACTAGTCAGGATACCGTTGGGAAGAAGAAAAGTAAAGTCAAGTTCCCATGTAGGTTATGCGGAGGGAGTCATCAAACTCACCTTTTCCCTCGTATGGAAGAAGCCTCGAAATTACTGGAAGACATGAATGTTTCCCATACTCAAATTCCAGTTGCTTATCGCAATATTACTATCATCCCACCTGTAGTTGATGCAATGATCAATCCGGTCCCTTTGTCGATCAATCTAGTTGATCATGTAGTCAATCTGGTCATGTCCTTAGTTGAACCAGTTGACAAAGTGGTCGATCTGATCTCATCATCGGTCGATCCCACTCTCTCGTCAGAGAGTGAAACCTAAGAGGTCGATCTGTTTCCACCCTTCGACCCCATTATCCCCTTGGAGAATGTGACTCAAGTGATCAATTAGATCCCATCATCAGTTGATCCCACTATCTCACTAGAGAGTAAACCTGATTATGCCCACGTTTTTCTCGTTGATACAAAATCTACCGTGCTGGGGGGTATTCCTCCTTCTCCCATGGAACCTCCTCCAAGTAATGAGGCCATCCTTTTTTATTGGGGTGCGCTAACTAGAACTCATCTTCCCTCTCACATTCCTTTCAAGATTACAGTATAGGTTTGTGTTCGGGACGTTCCTCAGACATTGATAGACGAAGTTTCATCCGTTAGTATTTTTTCCTCTATTTCTTGGAAAGCTTTGGGTTGTCCTCAGCTTGTGTCGGTTATGCAGAATCTGTTGGCTTTCAACAGAAGAACCAGTCAACCTTTAGGGACCCTTCCTCAGTTTCCCATAACTTTGGGAGGGAAAACTGTCTTTATTGATGTTATAATAGTCCAAGACCCCTTGGATTTCGATTTAATCCTTGGGTGAGATTATGTCTATGCCATGAAAGCTATTGTGTCCACTCTTTTTCGTGTGATATATTTCCCTCACGATGGAAGAATTGTGGCTATTGATCAACTTTCATTCGTTGGTCTTGACTTGATTATCAACCCAGTGACCTCTCTAAACCGTTCTTATATGTAGTCGGTATCGTCCTTGCCACAAGTCAATTATGTGATGTTTTCTCCCATGCCTTTAACTGCCGATAAAGATGAGCCTCTCAATGTAAGCTCAATCTCTTTTGACTTGGATCCAGTAGTTGACATGGCCATCTCTTCGATAGGGCTATTGGAGCATGATCTCCTTACCCCTATCACGACCATCGACATGTGTTCCTTCCATAGTGTGTTTCTTCCATCGAGTGAAGATCTCTTGGAGGCCATGACTGAGTTTTGTCCCTTGACATGGTGTCCTTCCAGAGCACTGTCCTCTTGGAAGCCGTGATCAAGAAGAGAATCTTTGAGCATGGTTTTCTGATTTCAAGCTCATTAAAAAATGAAACCATCTTTGAGCATGGTTTTCTGATTTCAAGCTCATTAAAAAATGAAACCATCTTTGAGCATGGTTTTCTTATTTCAATCTCATTAAAAAATGAAACCATCTTTGAGCATGGTTTTCTGATTTCAAGCTCATTAAAAAATGAAACCATCTTTTAGCATGGTTTTTTGATTTCAAGCTCATTAAAAAATGAAACCATCTTTGAGCATGGTTTTCTAATTTAAAGCTCATTAAAAAGTGAAACAGAGGTATGGGGATTGAAACTGGATTCTTGAGCATAGTTCCTATTCCTGTTTCAAGCTCGTTAAAAAATGAAATAGATTTCCCCCCCCTCTGTTTGAGTCAAGTCCTTCGTCTATTATTTGAATATTCATTTCATTCTCCTTTGCAGTTGGACGAAACGAAGCTTGGGGGGCATTTGTTTCCAACCTCTGGACTTCATGATGAATTTAAACCACTAGCTTCTTAAGCCGAGGACAAAGTACCAACCATCCCTGGATAATGTGTTGAGAAGTCACAAGCATAGTTTTCTTTGGTTCAAGCTTATGTAAAAATGAAACCACCTACCTCAAGCATAGTTGATCTGGATTTTATGAGCAAAACGAAACAAATACAAATTATTAAAAGATGCTTAACACATAATAACAGAGTTACAGTAAAAATGGTTTTCTATTCAATAAGGAAATAAGTTGAAACTGTAAAATGTAGTGGAAAACAAGCTTGTTGGAATGGTGGCGGCTTATCTTTGAGAAGAGATGTGACGACTGTTCTCATTCACAAGAAGATGATTAAAATGAGGCTCTAAAGGCCTTTTTACAATAAACAAGAATGTCAAAAACCCTAGACATCCAAAAACCTAACCCTAGGAGATGAAACACCAAAATTCATGTGGGCCCCGTTTGGGTAAGTTAGTACATCAACTTCCCAGGGTCGTAACTTTTGCATGCAATCTCCGTTTTAGGTGCACGATAGCCGGTTGGAAAGGTATCGTTGAGGAGATTCATTTTGGGGGCTCATTTAGAGCCTTTTCCTATCATTGAGAATATCGATCCCGAAAAACCTTCATTTAGGCCCTCAAAATGGCCTCAGAAGTTAAAAACTGCTAAAAATAGTAAATTACCAAAATTGCCAGAAAATTGTTTTGAGCGAGTTGGAAAAGGTGGGTGGCCACCGATATTCACTTGGATCAATAGTTTCCTTTGGTTCAAGCTTGTGTAAAAATGGAATTATGTCCAAGCATAGTTTTTTTTAGTTTTAAGCTTGTGTAAAAATAAAATATATCCCAAGCATAGTTTTTTTTGTTTTGTTTTAAGCTTGCGTAAAAATGAAAACAATCCTGAGCTTAGTATTTGTTCTTTCTCGTGCTCATAAATCAATGAGAATGTAACGAAGTATACTTTTATCACTTTTTCAGATTCGTAAAGATTATACGAAAAAGGAACCCACTAGAGTCCTCTTTAAGCTCTTTTCAGACTCTCTAAACATGAAAAGATGGTCGAGCGATCTTGTTCTTTTCACGCTCGTTAAAGTATTTGAAGAAAACGTCTGTTGAGAGGTAGTTTATCTCTTTTTCAGTCTCATCATACTACTTTACGAAAAATGACATTTTGGACTTTCCTTTAAGTATTTTGTAGACTCTCTAAATATGAAAAACCACTGAGTTTACTTTCTTTAGACTCGTAAAACAAACATCGAAAGACCCATATGGGACCAAACCACTCCTTCCTAGGGTTCGTTAAATATACTCCGAAGAACTCATCCGAAGGATGAGCTTACAGTTCAAGAATATGTTATCCTCCTCAAACTTGTGTAAAAATAAAGAGGTACTTGCCAGAAATGGTGGGGGGGAAATTGGGAAAGAAATGTGTCTAAACCTGTATTCTATGGAAGAGTCACTTTTGAACATGACACCCTTTCACTCACTTTGTGTCTAGGTTGGAAAATCTTCTTGTCTCTTGAGACATTTGTTGTGTCCTCAATATGTTCAAAGAGAAGTTCAACCCGGAAAGTCTTCTATTGCGTCGGCCATTTCTGCAATCCTTAATCCTTCTATTGTGTCGACCCTCCCTAAGTTAGTCCTGGATCATTTGTTACTCTGATCTACTTCAAATCTTGTTACCTATTTCATGTCATTGATGGGGGATACATTAAGGCCCTCTTGTGATGAGTCTTTTCCTGTCGAATTCAACTCATTATCCAAGAATTAGACTTAGAAAATAATTGGTACATTGGAACTTGCATGCCTCAATGGTAGGTTTCCTTTCTTTCGACAATGGGTTTTCATTATTGACCCCTGATCAGGAGATTTCGCTAAGTGTTCGACTTCAACTCACAAATTTTTACCCGTTGGATTGTACTAGTGTACCTTGGGAGTCATTGACATTAATGGTCATTTCCCTTGCACTTGTTAACATTATACACTAATGACCGATAATCAAGTGGTTTCTACCATGTTCGACTTCAACACATGTGTTTGCATGGTTAGACTCATACTATAGAGTGGTGGAGATGAAGACCTTGAATATTTTTTGAAAGATTCAGGTTGCATTGGAGTATATTTAGATTGCACTGTTGCATAGATCAATAGTGTATGTCTCATGGCTATGTTCAAATTTGAGTCTTTAATGCATAGATCCACAGTGTATGTTTGGTGGCTATGTTCAGTTTTGAGTCATAATGTTATGGATCCACAATGTATGTTTGGTGGCCATGACCTGTCTACTTGCATGGATCTTTTCATGTCGGAATTTATGCTTTGAGTCATTTGTATTCTGAGTATGGGAATGCCTACCTCAGTGATGATATATTATTGTACTGTATTTCCTTGTTTGTTGGCAAGTTTCCGACCGACGCGTTCCTTGTTCCCTACAAACACTTGACAAAGTATTTCAGATATCACTCCGTTCTAACTTCATACTTTGGGGGGCTTACTGTTAGACATTATTTTCGTCACCCCTATGACCGTTGATGATGTAAACCTATCCTTTGTTGTTAGAAGGATCAATGGCCTTAATCCTTGAAGAAGAATGGAGATACTTTTTCCAGAGAGATGAAATTATACTTTTCCTTTGTCAAAAACCTTAGAAAAAGGGATCGTTTCACCTTGATTAGTGTTAAGGGTGTGACGATATAGGATCATCGCAGGTTGCACCACAATGGCCTGCGACGTCGTCACAATTTTCTCAGTGTTAAGGGTGCGACGATTTTTGTATGAAGGAAAAAGAGGAATTTCTCGAAATTCCTAGAATAGAAGCTTCGCGTGTGAGGCGGCCTCCAATCGGTTTGGATCTGATTCGCATCCCTGATCTCATGGGATCATCCTAACCTCCTCACCCTATCCTTTTCAGCTAATAAAAGGAGAAGAGTTCTCATGGGAAAATTTAGTTGGAAAGTTGAGTTTTGTAGCTTGGAGTTTTTGTAGCTTGTGTGTTGTCTTTGAGCTTTGCTTTGTCAAGATAGATTGTTGATCTCAGAATCCATGGATCGAAAGTGTGTGGGAAGAAAGGAACTATTGGAAGGGACCTTACAACATCAAGGCATTGGTTGTATTCTCCTTTTCATATCTTTAATACAGTGATATATTTCTTTCCCATAAAATTGGTCTTATTTTATTGTATGACTCCTTGATCACATACATAGGTTTTTTTGAGTATACGTTGTTGCTTTCACTTCGTTGGCTTGTGTCTTTTTATAGGTTCAACATCCCATAAGCCTTGAAATGGAGCAAGGATGACACTTGTGAGGACAAATGACATTTAAAAGGTATGTCATTTATTTCTTGTTAGTTAGTATGCTTAATGATTAAAACTTGGGGGAAGTTTTATATTCTGTCTTGGTTTGTTCTAGTTTCGGGGTGAAACTAGGGAGATTAGTTTATGTCCGCACTTACTGATTTGTCTGATAAAAAGGGGACTCTAAGACTTTTCATCGTGTTTTTGGTAGATGTCTGAAGGAACAAAAGGGTGATTTCAAGATGGTGGTGGGAAAGGATATTGAAGTCTCGCAGGTTGCAGACCTCTCAGGTAGAACTATGGTGGGTCGATTATGCGGAAATGAAGTTGGGATCGACGCATTGTGTCACTGGATGGAATTAAACTAACGCCCTCGGCTAGGATATTCCCTGGAAACTCACACTTGGGCTTGTGGTTGGCCGGTCTTTTTTTTCAAAGCTGAAGAAGATTGTGCCACTATCTTAAATTCCAAAAGGGCATGGGGCCCATCAGGCTTGGTCATTAAATGGTGGACTCCTGACTTTGATCCCTCCAGGGAACTGGTTTCAGTCAAAAGTATTTAGGCTATCCTTCCCGACCTACTTCTAGTTTTATGTACCAAGGAAGCCTTGGAGGTGATAGGGAATAAAGTTGGAACATTTATTGGTATTTAACCTCAATGGAACTCCAAACCAGACCATAGATGGGCCTGGAGAAATATAGAAGTTTATGTTCACATTAGTCTCACAAGGAGTCTTGACCTGGTTCACAAGGAAAAAATTTGGAGATAAAAAGTGGATTATTGGAAAATCTCGTTTAGATGTTATGGGTGTCATGAAATTGGTCATGTATAGGTGCACTACAAAAAGGTATTTCCTACTTTCTTTCCTACCTGGAAGGTATGGTAAAAAATAGTTAATGCACAAGCGGGATGAAAATCCTTTCCTAATGCAGAAGAAGCTCGTCGACCCGACTCACTCAGTGCATGATATATATATAAAGGACCCAAGTGACACCATCTTCTCCTCTGGCTCTAATATATCATTCAGATGTTGTTTCCTTAGGTATTTTTCTCCCCTCTTCTTTGTTTTTTCCCTGACTTCTCCCCTCTCCTCGCACCCTGCCT
>ML801699.1:97544-122938 GCA_009831015.1 Picea engelmannii | reverse complement strand
GGGGTTTCTTTTTCGTAAATTTAGTCCCTCAGGCCCGAAAAATGAATAAAATTATACCTGAGAATACTCTTCTAAAGAATGGGAATTCGATAGAGTATACCTTTGTTCGTACAGTTGACCGTCCGGACCGAAAAAGGGGTAAAATACCGCTGGACAGACGTGACTTCAAATTTCAGTTTAACGAGCGTGAAAGGTCACAAGATCGCTTGGCAATCTTTTCACTTTTAGAGGGTTTGAAAAGGGCTTAAAAGGAGACCCGTTATTTTTTGGGAGTCCTGAGGGTAAGACAAAGAGTGAAAAAGACTCATGCAAATGAGGCTCAAACTCATATTCAGGGAAGAGTATACAGACTTCCGAGCCTACAGTGTTTTGAGAAATGACATGGACACCATAATGCAACTAGGACCTACCTAGGGCATCCATGTTTTGGTAAGCTCTACCACCAAGTCGTGACACTTCTAGAGCAGATATGACAGTTCTGTGTCACAACCTGATGGGATCGATCCTATAGCATAAGAAAAAGGCAACGAGATGCAAAAGTTGGGGTGATATCCTACCCTATATGCTCAAGTTGATTTTTGAAAAAATAAATTTTTTTATGGACCGTCAATATTTTTTCGAAACTCAAAAAAAAATTGTTCCAATACCTGATCAAATCCCTCCCATATAACTCCTGGATCACTCTAAATGGTTTTTGGTATAAAGAAACTGATAAGGGGGGCCAAAAAAGTGACAAAAAGAGGCCAAAAAGTCTATAAATAGAAGTTGGCAGCTCATTATCACCATTGCTGATTTGGAAATTGACTTTGGAGCTAAAATACCCCCTTTGCCAAAGATCGTGATTTCGGGAGCTACAGTGGACGAAACGGACTTCTGCTTGGACCAAGTAAGTACAAACTCCCTTATCTAGCTATTCAATACTTCAATTTAAGCATTTAAGTTATTTTTTGGGTGGGCGTCAACCTCAAAAAGGTCGGCCCTAGGTACACGCAGGCTGTCCAGAGACAGCCCGCGTGTACACGCATGCAGAGCAAAGCCTGCACGCGTGTACACATGACTGTCACCTCGACAGACTGCGTGTACCCCCCCTATTGATGGAAAAACCAATGAAAAGAAGTATTGACCCTCCTTTACCTTGCTGTGTTGGCAGGATGTATGTCCAGTGGAGGGAAAGGGAGCATGAGGCAATCAGTGAGTTGGTTGCTACAGATCCGAATGTTGTGGTCGTGTTGATGTAGTGCGGTTTGCTCAAATTATTTTTATGTCCGTTTATGCGTGCGCAACCAAGGCTAATAAATTCCTTGATTGATTACTGGCACCTTGATGTAGAGGCGTTCATGCTAGAGGGGCAATCCTTGGTGCCCACCATCGAGGATATTTACTTTCTGACTGGCCTCTCAAGGAGAGGGGAACTAGTCAATTTCCAGACTTTTCCTGTGGGGTCGAGCAAGATCTTGGAGTTGGTAGCTAAGTAATGTGAGTTTGGGACCAATCGTAGAGGTTCCCAGGTACCTATTAGTAAGATTACCAACTTGGCACTACAGACTATCTTGTTGCTTATTGGGCGGATTACTGGCTCAACAGTCGTGCATCAAGCTTCGTGCGCATAGATGAACTGTGTTATCCAGTGCATGAATGCACAAATTTTTTATTGGAGTACCACACTGTTGGAGTGTATGAAGAGGAAATTGACAGATTGCTGACAGCGGACACAGAGGAACTTTGAGTTTGGGACTATCTTGTGTTCATTCTTTTTCAAGAGAGTTTCGTGCTTCAGTCCTCAGGTTGTAGTACGAGGACATCTGGCCTCTTTCCCCGTAGTGTGCAGATGGGCAGTGTTACTGCCGCGACAGAGTGGTGGAAGGACTATTGAGGCCTTCGACGAGGACTTTTTTTCTTGGCTGTCACGACAGATCCCTGCTATCGAGGACTACCCATATGTGGGGATAGACTTCTCTAGAGATCTAGAGATACCCGTGCCTCCTGGTGAGGAGCGAGGGGAGATGGGTAAGTCTCCACCTTTGTAGTTTTTTTTGTTATTTGCATATGTAATTTTTATGCCTTTTTTTGTTATATATATCATTTTTTGTACGCCAGAGTATTTGATGGATGAACGTTTATTGCATGTAGATGTGGGACCCGTGCGACCTGCCGACTATGCACGGAACAAGCGTCGCCCACGGCCGGAAGCCGCGGCTGCCGCCACTGGGGGAGCAGCAGTAGCAGGGAACCTCCCCGCAGGAGAGGCCGAGAGGGTCCTTAGGTGAATTGAGCGGAACTTGACTGCACTCACTCACACAGTCTTGATGGCAGAGATAGAGGACCTGTCGCCATCCATGCAGCCTCATGTTGTGGGGGCACCTCGGACATGGGTCCATTTGTTTAGGTGTTTAGCCTGCGCTGTAGATGATTATAACAGGGCCCATAGGCCCTGAACAGACTTTAGACTCTTTATGTGCCACGAGCACCTTGTTGTATATATTTTTTGAGGGCATAAGCCCGGTGACTCGTTACTATTCCCATTTTTGAGGCGCTTGCGTCCATCTATGTACTCTGAGGATTTTATGATGTTTATATATGGTTTTTTTTTATCTTTTTTATGTCCTATGTATTCTGTGTGAAAAAATGTATTTACATGTTTATGTCCATGAGATTTTATATGTGGGAAAGATGCCAATCTAAAATTTGATTAGCTAGAGTATCTATGATTTGGTTTAATCTCCTAGGAACATGAAAATATGTAATATAATCAAATTTGCATTCTAAGAGATGTACCCTAAGGAATCGTCGGTGTAAAGTTGGATCATGAACCCGGTATATTCTGTTTAGCTGCGACACAACCAGTTGAGCGTCTAGATAGACCCGGAGATGAGAGATACCCAATGACAATGCGTCATGAAGCAACTCAATGATTGCACTATACTTGGAAACATTATTTGTGGTGTCACTTAAGCATATACATTCGGAAGATAACAATTGACCCTGTGGTGTAAAGATTACCCAAGCTGCGGAGGCAAGCCTCCGCGTGTGTCAACTAGCACCGTCCGCATACCCAACAAACACCTCAGACTCACTTGACATCTGCCATATTGACGAAAGATAACATCAATGACACGTCCATAACACTTTTTAAAATAAATGTAAAAAAGTAATAGTACAAAGACTATACATATGTTACAAAAAGTTACCCACATTGACCTTTCTATGAGTAATACTTCTTGAGGTAGAGCCCATTTCTAGGCTCCGCCAAAGCATTCCCTTCAAAATCAACCAAATGATAAGCACCCTTTTTTAATACCTCTTTGATAATGAAGGGTTCGAACCACATGGGTTTAAACTTTCCTGCCCCCAGGGGGTCCTTGTCTTGGTCATAGACCAGGACAAGGTCGCCCTCAGAAAAAATATGAGGACGAATGGTCCTATCATATTGACACTTGACCTTATGTTTATGAGCCTCGTTGGCCAGGGCCACATTGCGACGCTGCTCATCAAGCTGCTCAAGGTGTACTAACCGCTCTTCAAGTGGATAAGTGCCTGGCAATAACTGAACGACCAATTTCAGAGATGGGATTTGACATTCGATGGGCAAGACTGCCTCCAGCCCGTAAACGAGTTGGAAAGGTGAGAAACCAGTTGCAGTCTTAACTGATGTTCGGTAAGCCCATAATGTCGAGTATAACATCAAATGCTAGTTTGACTTGGCTGAGTTGATAGTTCATTGTAGAATCGTCTTAAGAGTTTTGTTTACAACTTCCACCTGCCCATTGGCTTGGGGGTAGTAAGGTGATGAATGTTCCTACCGTAACCCAAGATTTGATGTTAATTTAGACATCATTTGGTTCTGAAAGTGACTGCCATGGTCAGTGACAATCTCTCTCAAGACGCCGGACCATGCTATGATCTGGTTGAATAAGAAGAGAGCTGCAGTCTCTCCATCATCTTTAAACGTTGTCATAGCTTTGACCCACTTAGTGAAGTAGTCGACAGCTACGATGATATAGCGGTGCCCCCTTGCTGACGGGGGGTTGCATGTAGTGTAATCAATCCCCCACTTAGTGAAGGGACCAACTGTGATGACAGGAAATATGGGAGATGGATGTGCCCTCATCTTCCGAGAGAAGATTTGGCACAGATGGCACTTCTTGACCGAATCGATACAATCATTGATAAGTGTGGGCCAGAAGTAACTTGCTCGTAAAATCTTTTGGGCTGTTGCCAACCCAGATAAGTGACTGCCACAAGCTCTTGTATGACAATCGTTGAGCACTATGACGACCTCCTCATGAGTGAGACATCGACGCAAGATGCAGTCTACACCTCTCCGATACAACGTATCATTGAGTATGAGATAATTCTTAGCCTGATGGCGTATCCGCCGATGCTCATCATGAGAAGTAGAGGTCGGGCACTTCAAAGTTTAGAGATAGATCAGTATATTTCCGTACCAGGGGTCTGAAGATTGAATCAAAAACATATCCCCCCGGATAGGCGATTCCTCAGGCACAACGTCACCTGACTCAACTGGAAGCTCTGAAATAAGTTCTGCGAAGACCAATGACTTCTTGGACTTTGCTGAAACGAAGTCTAAGTCAAATTCTTGGAGGATTACCATCCATCTATTGATTTTTTCGCCTATAACTCGTCGTGTCAACATGTACTGGAATGGATTCACGATAGCAACGACGGTGGTCTTGCAAAATAGAACATAGTGATGGAACCGTTGAACAGCATGAACTGCTGCCAACGCAAGTTTTTCAAGATGGGAATAATTAAGTTCTAGTCCTACGAGGCCTTGACTCAGGTAATAGATCACGTATTCTAAATACGAATCATCTTTCTGAACTAAAACCATGCCTATGGTTGACTCTGCGACAGCCAGATATAATAAGAAATATTTGTTATAATTAGGTGGCCGTAGCAGAGGTGTGGTTGTGAGGGTGTGTTTTAATGCTTTGAAAGAGCATTGAGCGGCTTCATCCCAGAAAAAGGGAACATCTTTCTTCAGTAAACGCATAAATCACTTAGTGATTTCGGCATAGTTGGCGATGAAGCGTCGTAAGAAGTTCGCCTTGCCTTGAAGACTTTGAAGTTGTAAGATTGTGCGTGGGGGGGGGGCAACTGGATTATTGCCTCCACCTTAAGAGGATCGACCATGATCCCTGTTGTTGATACGATGAAACCTAACAAATGTCCTGACGTGATGCAAAAGTTGCACTTGTTGGGATTCAAGCGAATCCTAAAGTAGCGACAACGTTCAAAGATTAGTCTGAGGTGCGTAGGATGATCCTTTCGCTTGTGAGAGCGTGATGCTAAATCATCTAGATAGGCCTCAAATATATGTTTGAGGTTGTGAAACGCAAAAGACATGGCCCGCTGGAAAGTGGCTCCAGCATTTTTGAGGCCAAAAGGCATCTTACGATAGGTGAATGTACCCCACGAACAAATGAATGTTGTTTTGTGTTGGTCATCAGGTTTGATTTGGATTTGATTATATCCCAAAAAACCATCCATGAATGAAAAGGCTTCACAACTGGCACATTCATCAATGATCTGGTCAATGAATGGGGTTGGAAAATTATCTTTGGGACATGCCTTGTTCAAATCACGGAAATCGGTACATACACGAATCATGCCTTTTTTTTTATTGAACGGCATAGGGTTTGACACCCATTAAGTCAAATGAATAGGATAAATGAAACCTGCCTTGAGCAATTTCTCAACCTCAAGCTTAATGGTTGTTGCTTTCTTAGGATTGATTGGACGAAGTTTTTGTCGAACAGGCTTGGCATCAGGATACGTTGTGATTTCATGTTCAACTATTTTCGGATCGATACCTGGCATTTCCTCATAAGACCAGGCAAAAACATTGCGGAATTCTTTGAAAAGATCCGTATAAATTTGAATCTCTTCGGGGGAGCAATCTGCCCCGAAGAAGACATTCTCCATGATGCCAGGGTTTCGGGAGATGTTGATAGGTATAGTTTCAGTGATAGTCACCATATTCCCCTCAGCATAAATTTCTTGCGTAGCTAAGAGATTAATAGGACATGGCTAATCTCCCGTCATGGTAATAGTGAATTCTCCTGCCTTGATTCGGCTTAACTCTGGGAGAAAATATGATCTGTGATGAAGATCTTCCCAAGGTTTGTCCGGACTAGTCATTGCTTCGATTACTACTTCTTTAGAAGGCAAGACTAAGTCTAACGAATCGATGGTAGCAAGAGAAACCTGAGCCCAAACAGGCTCTAGAAGTGGATCTAACTCTTGTGCAGGAGTCGGATCAGAGTTAGCTGAAGCTTGCTGGACTAAAGAGTACGCTACTTCAGTGGATAATAAGGGCATGGACATTCCAGGGTGCCCTGTCTCATCCATCGTGGCTGATGGGGAAAGAAGAATCCAAGGATCCTCAAAGTAAGTCGTACAGAATGACAAAACGTGAAAACTCTCAACCTTGTGGTGGTTAGATATAAACTTGACATCGTCATGAGGAGGTGGGTAATCGAAGGTACCCATCAAGGATGTGCACAAAACAACTCCTACGTTAACGACACCTGGTTGAGGATTATAAATCATGGGAACCGTGGATGCCCCCAAAGCTGGGTCAGGTCTAGAGAAGGACAATTGATCGATGGTCACTATCCGACCCTCGTGTGGAAACAACAAGACTTGAAAAACTATAGCAACCACATCTTGCATAGCATAAGTCCAACTCCATCCTAACAAGAGATTATAGTCGAGGGGAGCATCGACTACCTCTACTTCGACACACACAGTCTTCCCTCCTAACTGCACAGGGAAAGAAGGAATGATGCCATGTGGTAAAAAAGAATGACCGTCGAAAGCAGTGAGGAGAGTAGGTGATGGAGACAAAGTAGGCTGGCCAATGGCCTTCCAACATGCTAACGACATAATGCATGTCGAGGTGCCCTCATCGACCACTGTGCGGAAGATATTGCGTGTAAAAGTTTTCGTGGGATGAGCCACTACTATATGAAACGCTACGTGGTAAGGTAGATGAGGTTTTATGTCAGTTGTATCTAACAGGATGGTACCCGGGTTACAAGTCTCAGTAGATCCTAAAGCAGTTAACAAGGCTTTCCTCTAAGTAGGGCAGCTTTGGAGGACCTCCAAAGCAGACAATTCACAAGGGGTTTGTGATAAATCCTCCACCACAGAGTAATTCTGGGCGGTCCTTGCATTTGGGTTGTGAGAATCTTTCTTAAATGCACCCTTTGGAATGCGTGTCATTGTTTCTCCCAACGTCTTCTTGATCTGTACAGGAAGAGATGGAAGTTCAGCTTCTTTACCCTTCTCAGAGGCACTTGGTTTACTATAGTCATGCAGTCTAGTCGTTATGAAAGCATCACCCCTAACCATATATATGTTCGCAGATGAGGGATTGTTTGGAGGAGGGCAGGTTTCTTGGTTGCCCCCTTCAGCACCTGTAGAGGCTTGAGTTAAATTTTGCCCATGTTGAAAGGGATTATTCAACACTGCTTGTTGTTGCTGTGTGACAAACTTTTGGGCCTCTGCAAGTCGAGGAAAAAGATGGGTCGGGTGGTCTTCCACACACAAGTTGCACGGATACCTCACCTTCCACTTTGCTGTGGTGTCCTCACTAGCATTATCAATGGGGTTTTTCTCCCCTTTACCCTTCTTTCATTGTTTTTTCTTCCCTTCAGGCTGCTGGGTGGCCTTTGGGTTAGTCGATTGCACGGAGTGTACTTCTAACGTTTGGGTAGGAAGAGTAGCCAAAGCAGTAGTCTGGCTGGCCGTTGAGTGTTGTATAGGTAATTGTTGCAATTTTTTTGTCAATTGCTTAGTGGGATTGGTTTGGGCTGAACCAACAATACCATCGGCATGTGGTCTAGCTCTTTGTCTAGTTTTATCCAGTATCGATCGTGGTGCATCCGGCAAGATGTTGTATAATAAACCAGACTGAGAATAGATGAGCTCAAACTATTGAGCCCTCATGATGGCATCTTCTTCGGAGAAAACTCCAGAAGTTGCAACGTCTTTGGATAATTGTGGGACTAGAGACTTAAGGAACCACTCAAGCAGGAATGCTGGTGGGACTGGTACTTTGATTAGACTCTTCTGGCATCTCCACTCTCGGATATGATCAGAGATATGGTTTGCTGTTGTCTGTTCGAAATTGGCGAGCAACTCTGTGCCAACGTCGTATCTCACAGGTAACTGGAAATGGTTAAGGAAGGCCATCGCCAGTTCGCCAAAAGAAGAGTATCTGGAGCGATTGAGCTCGATATACCATTTCACAACACTCCTATTAAGAGTGCGTTGAAACAATTGCAACTGAACGGAGTCATCTTTCAATGAGTTATATGAACACCAAAGGTGGAAGGTAGTCACATGATCACCTGGATCTTCATTAGGCTTGGCGTCGAACTTTGGAATGTCCGAAGGCAACTTCGTTGGCATAGGAGGCCAACATGGATCGTGACAAATAGGATCAATTAACAACCTTGTCAAATCTCGCAAGTGTAACATCGCCAGGAATGGTAGTTTGGGTTGCTGCTGATAGCTTGGAAAAAAGGGTCCTGGAGTTTGACTGGCACCAGGTTGCCAGGAAAAGTTGGGCTGCTAGCCTGGATTTTGGTAGAAACCATGGCCTTGACCAGCATAAGGATTTTGCATATGTGGAGACATCATCGACTGATTTTCCATAAAAGACATAGGATGTTGGGCATTCATCGTGTTTGACGGACTTTGGGAAGGATTACCTCATGCCGGTCCTGATGGGAGAGGCATAGTAGTCTGTCCAGGGTTCCATTGACTGTGGAAAGAATTACCCCAAAACGACATTCCATATGAGGGAATGGATCCTTGTCCTGAGTTCCAAGGTTCTGCTGTATGTGCCCCCAGTGCAGGAATAGTACCCTGCGCTGGAGTAGACTGTCCAAAAATGGGAGTGCCACCAGATGGGAAAGTGGTGGATGTGAAAGTGTTGTTACCAAACGTCCCGTTCCAAACAAATGGTGACGAACCTACCAGCATAGTGTGCACATGTGTTCCTTGACTCCCGGCTCCAAATAAACTAGTGTGTGCAAGCTGCCTAGCGGACTGCTGATGCAGACCACCAAGCGAAGGGGACGAAGGAGAGATATGACCTCCGGCATAAGGAAAAGCATTAAAAGGGATGGAAGTGCCCCCAAGTTGACCTTGCAGAGGAGCATTAGAGCTCCCTTCCCCCAGACCCAAAGTCTGTAAAGTGGAGTGAGGGAGTGCAGGACTTGTGCCCGAACTAGGCATACCATATGAAAACGAAGAGCCTGTCGCACTAGGTGTCAAGGGAGTTGTGGCCGCCGTGATAGATGGGATCGGTCCACTGTGCGACATAGTTGCAGTCGAGACCATGGTGGCTCAGACCGACGACGACAAGTTAGGAGATGATTCTCCTGTGGTAGCAACTGTGGTGGGAATGGAAGGATTCCCAGAAGAAGTAACAACGTTTGTTTCCATAGCTGTGTGAGGCACTGACTGGCGTTCATAAAATTGGACTGGTACAATAACCGTTGTCTAGGTATCAGTGGTTGGGGTTTCAACCGAGCCAAGATTGGCGGTTGATTCCTCCGGGAGTTGTTTGGGTACAAAGGTTTGTAACCCGGTCGCTTCGAAAGACCCTTGTTGGTCTAGCTTCCGCCTCAATGGTGGCGGGGGTGGCTCCAGTATAACCGGCGGTAGGCCCAGAAGCCTTCATGACCGATGGAGCTCAAAATCCTCCACTGTGTGAGAAGATCCAAGACACGCTAAGGTATTCTACACGTTCAAACAGTAACACACACTAAAAAAGAGGCCCCTAAGAGATAAGACAAGCAAACACTAAACTAGTTGGAAGAACAGTTACAACAACCAACACTAGAGCAACTTACCAGTGCAAGTGAAACTTGAACACGAAAGCACCCTCTGAGTATACTCTGCAAAGCGTGGCCCGATGTCTGTCCTAGGTACCGCGGTATACCCCCGCAGTCACCTGTGTATGTCCCTAAAAAGATTGGCAACTAGTTTGCCAGCACACGAACAGTCACCAGGCAGGTACAGTTGAAAGTCGGGTAGACCACAATGAGCAGGGTATCATGACCAAAACCTATCAAGGGTATCGAGAGAAAATGGTCCGGAAGACAACTAAGGACCTCGAATGGATTCGAGACCTATGAAGCCCCGTGGCAAATGCAAATGACGGAATCCCAAAACAAGCCCTCGATATGTGTTCTCCACTACGCTTGGTTCGGCTTTGGAGGGGTTATCTCCGCTACCTTTCCGCACGTGACCTTGTGTTTATCTTCTGTGTTAGAGGGGGGTCTCGAATAACTTCCACGAAACTGGACTTCTACTCTCCCTATCACAGAATCTAATGTTTGGTTTTGAATGGCCTTGGAGAGTTTCCTCTCCAACCTAATCCAAGGCCCTAGACCTGAACTAGTGTGTGAACCCTACAAACAAAAAGTCTAATAGATTTTAAATTAGCGTTGCTTTTATGGGTTTTCTTACATCACAAGGTACGAAGGTGAAATTGATGATGTGTAAAGACTAAAGCAAAACGAATGAAAAAAGCTGGAAACAAAAGACTTTTACTAAATGCAAAAATCAACAACTTTTCACAAAGAAAGATTTCTTTTTCTTTTCAATTTTTCTAAGATTTTACGCAAAAAACATAAATGAATTTCGCTCGACTATGAGCTACTTATGCTCTAAATTCATTGCAAAAAACTTATGAACAAAAAGACTTCTCCCTAGCTATTGATGCAGAAACACAATCTTCAAACAAAGAAGAAAATGAAAAGATTTTTTCTCGTTTTATTTATATATTTTTATTTAAGTGCTAATCAAGCAACAAATTTAAAATACTGACAAGCACAAAACCAAGAAAGACAAATTCTGGCTTAAAGCGTAGATCGCAGAGAATCAAAGTAAAGGCACACAATGGAAATAAAGAAAACAAAGACTCTTAAGCTTGCCTAAAAACCATAAAACAAAATTTTTCTTTTTATGTTTTCTGTCAACTATCAACTAAGAAAAAGTAGGCTAAGGGTAAGAGGACCTAACCTACTGACTGTTCAACCCCTAGACTCAAACACCTGAGAGAAATATTTCTCACCAAAGGAGGGGATGACTGCCCCACCCTGATTAAAAAGTAGCCTGTCAAGCATGCTACTGTCACTAAAACAACACGCGTGCCAACGTGTGCTGAGCTGAAACAGGCAGCGTGTACACGCGGTCTGACCTTGTACATGCCACATGTATGTATAAATTCTAAGACAAAGATAAACACAGGTAGCCCAGACCAGGAAGAGGCCTCTGGTATTGATAACCAGGGTCTCTTGAAGGCTTGGATGCTTCTTCTAACAGGAAAGAAAAATAATTGCCAGAAATAAAAAAACACCAAAAGACAAACTGAGACAGGACTGTGAACCATCAAGACTCATACAAGATCCAGAAAACCCCCTGAGAATGTATAATTCTGACAGGGAAGAGGAGGACTATCTCTCAAGTTCTCTGAAATCCTACACGCTACTGCAACCTCTACAGCTAGCATTCACACGCGGGCTGTAAGAGGTTAGGGCATGGGTACATGCGTTCAGTCCTTCTACAGGCCGTGTGTACCTCTATGTGTCCTGACAATTACCGTCAAGCAATAGTCAGGGAAAACTGGTATAAAGAACCAGGCTCCCTGCTAGCTCAGACCTTATAGAAAAATAGAGGCAAAGAAACAGAAAATCTAATCTTTCTAAACTACCCAAAAACCTCAACTAAATACGAAAACCCTAAAGAGTATCTTCCCAAGTGGAGTTGCCAACTCTGTTGTTGGGAAAAATACCCTACAGACTAGCAAACTAGGGTTAGACTTGCATGCAGATTTTGACCATAAAGAAATTACTTTTTAACCTACCACCCAAAACTTAAACCCCTCTTTCACAATACATGCATGGAAAGGAACTACTAACCTTGTTACTGATGTTTGGTGTAGATCCTCCGTTGCGCTTTTTGCCCGCTTGCTTGTGCTTCTCCTTCCAAAGATAACCTGCAATCAAGACAAACAACTATGCATGCATGCTACTTTTCTACTTGAGGGTTAGAAATTAAGCATAAATTAAACAAACCATAGATAACTCATGCATTGGGATGGGAAAAGTATTCTTTTATTCTTTGAAAAATGAATCAACTTACAATCAAATTCGAGACCGGCCACCGCTCCTTGATCCTGATCCTGGGCTCCTCCTCTTCTGTCCTCCAACTGCTTTGCGTTAATTCTCCTTTGGCTTGAGGAAAGGCTAAAGGGTTGGGACAATGTATTCGACAAATGGGCAGAGTTTCTTCGCTATATTTTTTCCTCCTCCAAATGGTACCGCTACCCCTTCTTTTATAGGCTAGAAGGAGCTAGGGTTTTAGATGAACTCTCGGCCATGCATGGCCAGGAGTTTCAGTTAACTGACCCATAGCTTTTTGTTCCGTTGGCAACTTTCCTCTTTTTGTGTTTTGTTAGGTACACGCGGGTTGTAGTGGGCCTGCCAGCGTGCACATGCATGTAGTAATGGGTTAGGGCGCATGGCCCTTGACTCAAGAGGATTTTCAAAGAGGTTGTTCAGCAGATGTTTTGGAAATGAAGGGATATGAATTGGCCTGATGCCAGGTAAGCATGTGTGGTGCAATTTAGGGTTATAACAGTGAGCTTAAGTGAGCTAATGCGCACCACTTGAATCTTGTGGGCATTAATGAATGTGTGACACATGTCTTTAGTGGTCTAGGTCGAACTATGTGGTCTCCCTTTGCCTATGACACCTATTTTAGCTTTTTCTAGCTTTTTTGACTAGAATTTCTATGTTGGAAATTCTATATACTCACCTCCTCTCTTATTTTTGAGGTTGATTGCTCATGTATATTCATTTTTTATTAATATAATTCTCTAGTTTATGGAGCAAAAAATTTCTCTCATCTCTTGAATATAAGAAAATTGTATGTGTTCAATTTAACTAGAATTCTAGATCTATCGGGGTTTCTGCAGGAATTCTACATGGTATCAGAGATAGATTGAATCTAGTGGATTGTACATGGTTTTATTTGCAGGTATAGATCATTAGGAGGCGGATAAAGCAACAATGGATCATCTCTCTCAGCCCACAAAACTCGTTCTAAATCCTTTCAATTACTTCGAATGGAAGACATAGATCTCTCTGCTCCTCCAAAGCAAAGGGCTTTATAGGGTAACAATGGAAACGAAGAAAGAATCGACTGCTGCAGCGGAGAAGATTAAGTATTTCAATAAATTAGATGAAGCAATTGGGATGATATGCCTATCAATTTCTAGATATCTCCTCTTTCATTTCAGTGGAGCCACTACTCCCGATGTGGTTTGGACCACATTGGAAGGACTATTCGGCAAGCAGGATGCAATGAGAGTGCATCAACTGGAGAATGAAATCATATCCCTAAGTCCAATTCATTTCAGCAACCTGCAAGAATTCTTCACCAATTTCAAATCCCTCCTCATTGAACTTAATGCATGTGGATTCAAGAAAGAGGAAGATCAGCTCATCCTTTCAATTCTCTCGAAATTAGGCCCTGAATATTCCATATTTGTATCGTCTTTTCAAGCATCTAAATTGACTCAGGAAACATGGAAAATGCCTCATTTGAATGATTTCATTGCAGAATTGACTCAATAAAAATCTAAGTTAGTCCAAATGTTTGCCATCAAGCGTTCTAAGAGCCAAGCACTTGCGGCTACTGATGCTCCAAAGAGCAGTGGAAAAGACAAGCAAAAAGGAAAGGGTAAATTTCCTGAATCGAAGAAGGAGAGATCTGCACAATCTTTAGAGAAATCTTCTATGCCTAAGGGTAAGAAGAAGAAGAAGGAAATAACACTTTGCAACTACTATTCCAAAGGTTTTCATCCCGAAGAAAATTGCATGAGGAAGACTATCGATGAGATGGCTAAGCAATTGCAGCAGCACAATCTCACGGTGCATGAAAATGCAAAGAAGAAAGATGATAACAGAATGGGAGGGAGAGCACAAGATGGTCATGATTTAATGGCTGTCACATCCAATCCATCAGCTTGGATCCTTGATTTAGGTGCATCAAACCATATGGCTGCATCAAAATATGAATTTTCCTCCATCGAAGAAATCACTAGATCCCCAATTTACTTGGGAGATGCCACACCCGCAAAGGTGTGCGGAGAAGGAATTGTTGATCTTGAAGGGGGCTGCTTCAAAAATGTGCTTCATGTTCCCTCGCTGTCCACAAATCTTCTCTTGATATATCATATCACTCATTCTGGATCTGGAAGGAAGGTGGAGTTCACTTCGGACTCTGCAGTGATTACCGACATTTCCACAGGCTCACAGCTTGCACATGGAATTGCAGATCACGGTTCTCATTTGTATTTCTTCTCCCACTTTGTTCCTAAATCTATTAGCACTATATTTCTGTCACAATATAACGATATCAGTAGGTTATGGCATGAAATATTTGGCCATCTTAACTATAAGTACTTGCATCAACTCAGTAAGGAAAACACGGTACAAGGATTGCCAACTATTAAATTCACAAGCGATGTATGTCAAGGATGCATTCTTGGCAAGCATCCAGAGAAAAAGTTTGACAAAGGGAAGGAACAGAGAGCTTCTTCACCTCTTGGTCTGATTCACAGTGACATCATGGGCCCATTCCCATAGCCTTCAATCATTAAGGCTCGATATGTACTCACCTTCATAGATGATTTCTCTCGTTTTACTTGGGTATTTTTTCTGAAATTAAAATTGGAAGTATTTGAATGCCTTATAGAATTTAAAGCACTTGTTGAGAATGAGTCTAGGTGTAAGATTAAGATACTCCATACTGATAATGGGGGGGAGTATGTCAACAAATATGTGCAACAAATTTGTATTGATGCAGGTATACAACTACAACACACAGTGCCATATACACCACAACAGAACGGTGTTGTGGAGAGGAAAAACTGGTCCTTAAAAGGGATGCCCAATTGTATGCTACAGTCGAAATCATTAGCTCCCAAGCTATGGAATGAAGCTATTAATTGTGCAGCATACATTCAGAACTGATTTCCTCACAAATCACTCAAAGGCACCACTCCTTTTGAATGTTGGACTGGTAAGAAACCGAAAGTGTCACACTTTCGCATTTTTGGTTCACGAGCATGGGCTCACATTCCGACAGATAAGAGGAAGGATTTGGAGCCTCAAAGTGTTGAATGCATATTTGTTGGATATCCTGAAGGTGTTAAAGGATATATATTGCTGGAATCTCAGACTAAAAAGTTCATTCTAGCTTGAAGTGTGAAGTTTGAATAAGAATCACTGCATGATTTTTCAGAAGACCTTGCTGAGGAACCACTTGTTGTCACTAATGAGGAGGAGTCAGAAACTTCTTCGAGCACTTCAGAGAGCCATCAGAGAATAATTTTGGGTCTGATATAGAGGATGAGGAATAGGTCATGTTTTCTCCAACTCAGTTGCCAACTTGGGCAGAGAAAACCCTGCAAGATGCGGGTGAACTAGTCGGTGATCCTGCGGATACAAGAAGGACTGGATCATAGTTTTTTGGGGCTCCTCAAGCCCTAGCTGCCACAAAACCTTTGCTTCCCTTACATTGCTATATGACACTTGGTTCAGATCCACAGTCACACTTTGAGGCTACTGGAAACCCACTTTGGGGGGCTGCCATGGATGAAGAGTATTTTTCCCTTATGGACAACAACACATGGGACTTGGTTCCACTTCCAAAAGGAAGAAAGCTTGTTCGATGCCGATGGATATATCGAACAAAGATTGTTGTAGATGATGAGATCAGAAAGTACAAAGCTCAACTTTTTGCAAAAGGATACTCACAGGTACATGGCATAGACTACATAGAGACATTTGCACATGTTGCAAAAATGGACTCCATTCGACTAGTTTTGGCCATTGCCGCTTCTCACAGATGGGAAGTTCATCACATGGATGTGAAGAGTGCATTTATTCATCAAGATCTCAAGGAGGATATCTATATGGAGCAGCCACAAGGATACATTCAGAACTCTTCCCTCGTTTGTAGATTAAAGAAATCTTTGTATGGCCTAAAACAGGCTCCCAGAGCTTGGTATGCAAAGATGGATTCTTTCCTGCTTTCCATTGGATTCATTCGATGCAAATCTGATCCGAATGTTTATTTTCTGCAACATGATGATTCCCTTTTTCTAATAGTACTTTATGTATATGACTTAATGATGACAGGGAACCTTACTTCAGTTATTGATTCAACAAAATCAGCTTGGAGGAGATCCATGGACACACAAATGGATGATGAAGTTCCAATCCTTTATGAGAAAAAATATTCTACATGGAGAATAGAAATGAGAGTGCACTTGAAGGAAATGGGAGTAGGTATTTGGAAGGAAGCCATTGGTGGATCAGTTTCATTAACGAACAAGTCAAAGTTTGCAACTCAAAGAGAAGGAAAGAAGAATGATTCATTGGCTTTCAAAACCATTCTTAGTCGACTCTCAAGTCAAATCAAAGAGAGCATGAGACAATGCACTTCCGCCAAGGATCTATGGCTAAATCTAGAGAATACATATCAAAGAAAGAAGGAAGACCTTGAAGACAACTCCATCAAGAACAATGAAGGTAAAGAATCTCCAAAAACTCTTGATTACAATATTTCTAAATGTGATGATCTTGAAGACATTTCCAATGAAGGAAAATAATCATGTGATGATGTTGGCAAAAAGGGAGATCTTGAAGACAATTCCAATGAAGGAAAATAATCATGTGATGATGTGGGAAAAAAGGAAGATCTTGAAGACATTTCAAACGAAGGTAAATAATCATTAAAAACCCTTGATTGCAATACTTCAAAATGTGATGATGTTGAATATTTCTCTACAAGTGAAGAAGAAAATCTAGAAGTTGTTTGTGTAGATTTTGATGGTGTTTATCCCATGGAAAGAATAGAAGAATAACTATTAGAAATTCAAAAGAAAATTGAGTGGTATCTATATGAATACAAATCTTATCATTACTATATAGAGTATAGCTATCTTTTCGATAACACTAAAAAGTTTCTTAAGAAGAATCAAAGACAAATCTTGAAGTTAAAAGAAATGCTCAAAGAACAAGAAGAGAGTAAGAAGACTCAATTAGAAGAAAAGGAAGAAGAGATAAAAGGACAAAAGAATGAAAAATAAGATGAGAAGGTAGATGATGAGATTAGCAAAAGTTTTGAAGTTATTGTCCATCTCAAGACCCAAATTGAAGAAGCCAAAAGGGTAGAGGAACTATTGAGGAATCAAATAAATGAAAAGGAAGAGTCATGTCATAAGTTAGAAGCTGAATTTGTTGATCTTAGAAAGAAGGTAGAGAAGTCAAATAAATTCTTGAATAGCTCAACAATCTTGAATGATATCTTGGAAAGTCAAAGATCACCAAATGATAAATCAGGTCTTGGATACAAGAGAGAAGCTACACATGCTGAAGCCTCAAAGAAGCATGAGGTAAGTCCCTTACTCTCAAAGGTTGAAGACAATGTTTCAAGTCAACCATCTACACAAGACAAGTAAAGTTTCAAAAGAACAAAGAAATGAAGACATCAAGAAGCCATCGTTACACCTCAAAAGGGAAGGACACCAAAGCAAAGGTATGAAAGTGTTTTTCATGGTCAATGTTATTCATGCAATGAATATGGTCACAAAGCTTTGGATTGCAGATCTTATGCAAGGAGAGATGATGGAATATTTCACAGCATCATAAGGTGTTAGAGATTTGATCAAGTAGGACACATTGTTGTTCACTATCACAATATGAGATGCTACAGTTGTAGTGGATTTGGTCACAAATCCCAAGACTGCTGGAACACAAGAAGAAAGTCCATGATGAGGACTTCATATATCATGACTAGAAGAAGGTATGAACTGAGGAAGGAAGACAATTTTTCATAGATGGAAGCTCAGAGATCAATTTTTGAGAAGCAGGGACACCTTTAGAAGTGCGTGAAGAATACTGAACAACTAGAGTAGAATGGAAGCCTTAAGGGAAGCTCAAGTGTGTCATCTTCAGAAGCATATGTGGGTGACAGTGGTAACAATCATGTACATACGCAGGCTGACCTTGAATAGGTCACGTACATATGTGAGTTGTCTGTGCAGAAGACTACGTATATGTGGTAAAGCCTTGGGAAAAAGGCTATGCACATGGGTTGCATCTTGATGTGATGGTATAAATCTGTGTTGCAGGGTCTGTCATAGTTTGTTGCAGGTTCTGACATTGTTTGTTGCAGGTTCTGACATTGCTTGTTGCAGGTTTTCATGATTACATATTGGATTATGCTTAGTGATGATATAAAATGAAAGGTTATTTTGGATGCATGGCACTAACCCATGAGTATGGATTGAGGCATTTTTTTGGTTGAAGAACAATGTTGGTTATGACAATGAAGTTATGGTACTTTTGTTTTGAGATATATCATGATGATGCTAGCTACAAAGATGTCATTAATCTATTGAATCACACTTCTAGCACATATTGGATGCTTAGTATTTGTTGTGGTGTATGGAGGTTGAGGTTGATCTGTTGGTGTACATGGATGGTTCATATTTGAGTTTCAGTGATGTATCATATGATGTATTATTGGAAGAATATTTGTTGGATATCTTGGTGCATGCATTTGGCATATGGTTGGACTACATATTGGGACATGTAGTTGGTGATTTGATGAGGTGATCATGTTGTACATCATTGAGGAGTCATAGATTGATCTATAAGTTGATGCATGATTGATAGACTTCTAGTACATTGGTAGAGGCACCTACTAGCAGTTTGATTGGAACATGTTTTGTGATGGATTTGGCATACATGTATGAGGACACATCTTGATTGTGGTTCATATTGTTGTGGTATTGATGCATGGTTGATGTACTTGCTTGGTACAAGTGGTGATACATGTTGATTTACATGTTTGGTACACTCATAGATGGTATATCTTTGGATGATAATACTTAGCTAAAAGTACATAATCGGTATTACTTGATTAGAATATACTTTGGTACATGAGACATTTGATGGTTGTGGCACTTGGTTCATGGTAGAGGCATATACTTGATGATATGACACTTGGTTGTGGCACATGGTTGGCATGTTGGTAGAGTCATATGGTTGATTCACTCTATTGATGATATCTTATGGCACATTGTATGGGGTTGATGCACATGGTTGATGTACATGGGTGTTGTTCATGGTGGGCACACTTTGGTACGTAATGTACTTGGTTTATATTTTGTTCATGATTCTCTATTTCATTGTTGACATATCTTTTGTTTCATGATATATGGTATGGCACAAGTTTGATGCATGGACAGGTCCAAGGATTGTCATAGAAAGAGTGGTTGATCTATGATTCGTTTGAGCAGTAGCATTTGCAACAGAAGCATATTGCAAAGAATATAGGGGGAGACATACCCATAGGGGGAGTCATTCTACTTCCCATGATTCTAGGAGAAGATATTTATCAGATGAATAATTGGTAAAATAATTCTATACTTGAAAAAGAGCATAGAGGCATAATTCTAGGGGGAGCAATGGTCACAGGGGGAGCATGAGCGATGTATCTTCAACATTACATCAGATTAACTTCCCTTGTTCAAAGGGGAGATTTTATTCAGGGGAAGATCAAATGCATTCAGGTAGGGAGAGAAGCCCCAAAGAGAGTTCAAGCAGGGGGAGCAACCCCAAGGAGAGAACTACCCTTTGCCATTGATGTCAAAGGGGGAGAGATAGTCACATTGATGTGATTGATGACTATTGATGTAAAGCAATGCCTTGTCGTCTACATATTGACATCAATGATTGGTGTTGATGTCAATGTTGGTATTTCCATCAATGCCAAAGGGGGATATTGTTGGATCATGTTGTCATTGATGCCAAAGGTTTGATTTATTGATTTCAAAGGATTGATGTCAAGAGATTGATTGATGTCAAAGGATTGATTGATTAATGATTGATGAACAATGGAATATGTATTGTCCTTGATGAGAATGGATATATGTCAAGTGGAATCATATTCATTAACATATGATGCATAGATGAATATGGATCAATGATTTTCCATTGATATGTGATGCATAGATGAAGATGGATCAATGAGTTGTCATTGATACATGATGCATAGATGAATATGGATCGATATGGTTTCTTTGATATATAATCCATAGTTGGATGACTCATTATTTTCTTGTCATGATTGATGAAGAGTACAAATGGATGAAATCCAAACTGGTCCCCTTATGGTGAAAGCCTTCACGGGAAGACGCTTTGCGGTTAAGTTATCCTAGAAGTATGGTTGGACAACCCATGCTTATATGTGGAATAATGACATGAAGATCAATGAATTTGTTAGTGAAACTATCCTAGATGGATAGTTCTTGTCATGCCATTTCTGTTGGTATGTTGAATGTCACATAACTTCTCATGGTTTTAGAGTTATGGCCTTACGAAGTTGGAGGACCCCCACATGATGGCTTGAATCCCCAAAAGGTTAAAGAAGTCAAAGTGCTTGAAAAGAAGAAATCATTATTTAAATGATAAAGAGAAGTGACAAAGTAAAGGAGAATTATTTAAATGATAAAGTAAGTGACAAAGTCAAGGAGGATTATTGAAATAATGAAGTAATGAAGACCTTTCTATTTATGGAAAGTGGTTAACTCTAAAATGAGGAAAGTGGGTTAAGTTACCTAGAAGTGGAAGCTACTTGGAGAGTATAAATAAGAGGCAAGGGTCTATTGTGAAATGTATTTGTTGGGAATACATATTGTGTATATCTTGAGCATGTATTGAAGATCTATTCTAAGAGAGAGAGTGTATGGAGGATCTCATGAACACATCAAAGTTTCGGTAAGTCTAAGATCATGACGACAAAAGTCTCGGAAGTTTAGAAACCCTAGTTTCTGAGGTATAAGCGGGCTATAGTGAGCCAGGGCATGTACATACGCGGGATGAATGAGGATAGGGCGCATACAGTGGATGAATTCTTGAAGACTTGTGTGTGAGCTGGTGTCAGGCTCTTAAATGATGAAGCAGGTTCCAAATATGCATTCTATGGGCTCAGATATGCCACAGAGATTCTGGTATGGTTATATTGATGTCTTGTTGGATACTCTTGCTTGTTGTGTAGTGAATGCTTAAGGAATTCTTGGTATGGCTGTTGTGATGTGGTTTATGTTGGTTGATGGAGTGAGAAACACTCTTATGATTCAATATTGATATGATTTCTATAGTATGTTGATTGCTTATACATGATTGAGTAGGATTCATATTGTATGGTTGAGGAGCATGAGTAAGTTGTTGGAGAGATTGGATGTGTTGTGACTGGTTATGGGTCAGATTGGACAGTGACGGACATAAGAGAATGTGATTGAAGGTTGAAGAGGATCTGAGTGAATGATGAAAATAAAACCCTAATTTCTCAGAAGTTATACATAGGCTATAGTATAGACTAGCCGTGTACATACATGGGTTGTACTACTGGTAGGGCACGTACATACGCGTGTTGCACTACCGACAGGTCACATACCTGTGACAGATTGACATCTGTTGAGGATTGTTGCCGCATCTTAGTTGGTGTTGAGGATGTAAGCTGAGTCTTGCATTATAGAGCCGGTGCTCTTGTAGAATTGTACTCTATTCAGTTGTTGATGATAAACCCAAGGATTGTAGTCCGTAATAAAAAGAAAATTGTACATACATCTTGTGTTCTTTGTGTTCCTTGTGATGATGATTCAATGATGATATATGTTGCTGATATATGTTCACATTTAACTGGTTATAAATGATAGCAATAAGTAATGAAGAATGGTGATTGCTAATTAATGAGATTTTTGTAAGAGGGAAGTTTTGGAGAAAAGAGCCCTACATTGTCCCCCCCCCCCCTCTCATTTTAGTCGGTGTGTCCAATAATTGGTATTAGAGCAGGCCTTCACTATAAGCCTTAACAAGCTTGGAGGAGATCCATGGACACACAAATGGATGATGAAGTTCCAATCCTTTATGAGAAAAGCTATTCTACATGGAGAATAGAAATGAGAGTGCACTTTAAGGAAATGGGAGTAGGTATTTGGAAGGAAGCCATTGATGGATTAGTTTCATTAAAGAACAAGTCAAAGTTTGCAACTCAAAGAGAAGGAAAGAAGAATGATGCATTGGCTTTCAAAACCATTCTTAGTGGACTCTCTATTGGAGCATAACCCTAACTTACATTAGTTTATACCTAGATTAGAATCCTAGATATTGGTTAATACTTTCCATCACACTTTATTTCACCTAATTTGGCCACATAGAGAAGAAGGGTGCCTCGTCCCTAGATTTTAGGGAAAACTGCTATTTTTAGATCTAGACTCAACTCCCGGTTCTTGATTTTCTTGATTTATTCTTGATTTATTCCAACTCCCCCATGAAAACACTCATCCATTATTCAGGAATGTGCACCTCCTCTTTGATTTAGATATTTATTCCTTTACTATTATTAGTATCTGCTATTTTGGATCAGTTAAGTGAGTTGGAACTACTTCTCTTGTCAGTTAAGTGAGATTAAGTGAGATAATGTGCACCACTTGAATCTTGTGGGAATTAATGAGTGTGTGACATGTGTATTTAGTGGTCTAGGTCGAACTATGTGGTCTCCCTTAGCCTATGACACCTATTGTAGCTTTTCTATCTTTTTTGACTAGAATTTCTATGTTGGAAATTCTATATACTCACCTCCTCTCTTATTTTTGAGGTTGGTTGCTCATGTATATTCATTTTTTATTAATATAATTCTATGATTTATGGAGCAAAAAAATTCTCTCATCTCTTGAATGTAAGCAAATTGTATGTGTTCAATTTAACTAGAATTCTAGATCTATCGGGGTTTCTACAGGAATTCTACATGGTATTAGAGATAGATTGAATCTAGTGGATTGTACACATTTTTATTTGCAGGTATAGATCATTAGGAGTCGAAGAAAGCAGCAATGGATCATCTCTCTCAGCCCACAAAACTCGTTCTAAATCCTTTCAATTACTTCGAATGGAAGACATAGATCTCTCTGCTCCTCCAAAGCAAAGGGCTTTACAGGGTAACAATGGGAATGGAGAAAGAATCGACTGTTGTAGCGGAGAATATCAAGTATTTCAATAAATTAGATGAAGCAATTGGGATGATATGCCTATCAATTTCTAGATATCTCCTCTTTCATTTCAGTGGAGCCACTACTCCCGATGTGGTCTAGACCACATTGGAAGGACTATTTGGCAAGCATGATGCAATGAGAGTGCATCAACTGGAGAATGAACTCATATCCCTAAGTCCAATTCATTTCAGCAGCCTGCAAGAATTATTCACCAAGTTCAAATCCCTCCTCATTGAACTTAATGCATGTGGAGTCAAGAAAGAGGAAGATCAGCCCATCCTTTCAATTCTCTCGAAATTAGGCCATGAATATTTCGTATTTGTATCGTCTTTTCAAGCATCTAAATTGACTCAGGAAACATGGAAAATGCCTCCATTGAATGATTTCATTGCAACATTTACTCAATAGAAATCTAAGTTAGTCCAAATGGCTTCCATCAAGCGTTCTAAGAACCAAGCACTTGCAGCTACTGATTCTCCAAAGAGCAGTGGAAAAGACAAGCAAAAAGGAAAGGGTAAATTTCCTAAATCAAAGAAGGAGAGATCCACACAATCTTCAGAGAACTCTTATGTGCCTAAGGGTAAGAAGAAGAAGAAGGAAATAATACTTTGCAGCTACTATTCCAAAGGTTTTCATCCTGAAGAAAATTGCATGAGGAAGACTATCGATGAGATGGCTAAGCAATTGCAGCAGCACAATCTCATGGTGCCCGAAAATGCAAAGAAGAAAGATGATAACAGAACGGGAGGGAGAGCACGAGATGGTCATGCTTTAATGGCTGTCACATCCAATCCATCATCTTGGATCCTTGATTTAGGTGCATCGAACCATATGGCTGCAAAAAAAGATGAATTTTCCTCCATCGAAGAAAGCACCAGATCCCCAATTTACTTGGGAGATGCCACACGTGCAAAGGTGTGCGGAGAAGGAATTGTTGATCTTGAAGGGGGCTACTTCACAAATGTGCTTCATGTTCCCTCGCTGTCCACAAATATTCTCTTGATATATCATATCACTCAATCTGGCTCTGGAAGGAAGGTGGAGTTCACTTCGGACTCCGCAGTGATTACCGACATTTCCACAGGCTCACAGCTTGCACATGGAATTGCAGATCACGGTTCTCGTTTGTATTTCTTCTCCCACTTTGTTCCTAAATCTTTTAGCACTGTATTTCTGTCACAATCTAACGATATCAATAGGTTATGGCATGAAATATTTGGCCATCTTAACTATAATTACTTGCATCAACTCAGCAAGGAAAACATGGTAGAAGGATTGCCAACTATTAAATTCACAAGCGATGTATGTCAAGGATGCATTCTTGGCAAGCATCCAGAAAAAAAATTTGACAAAGGGAAGGAACAGAGAGCTTCTTCACCTCTTTGTCTGATTCACAGTGACATAATAGGCCCATTCCCATATCCTTCAATCAGTAAGGCTCGATATGTACTCACCTTCATAGATGATTTCTCTCGCTTTACTTGGGTATTTTTTCTGAAATTAAAATCGGAAGTATTTGAATGCCTTATAGAATTTAAAGCACTTGCTGAGAATGAGTCTGGCTGTAAGATTAAGATACTCAGTACTAATAATGGGGGGAATTATGTCAACAAATATGTGCAACAACTTTGTATTGATGCAGGTATACAACTACAGCACATAGTGCCATATACACCACAGCAGAATGGTGTTGCGGAGAGGAAAAACGGGTCCTTAAAAGAGATGGCCAATTGTATGCTATAGTCGAAATCATTAGCTCCCAAGCTATGGGATGAAGCTATTAATTGTGCAGCATACATTCAGAATTGATTTCCTCACAAATCACTCAAAGGCACCACTCCTTTTGAATGTTGGACCGGTAAGAAACCGAAAGTGTCACACTTTCGCATTTTTGGTTCACGAGCATGGGCTCACATTCCGACAGATAAGAGGAAGGATTTGGAGCCTCAAAGTGTTTAATGCATATTTTTTGGATATGCTGAAGGTGTCAAAGGATATATATTGTTGGAATCTCAGACTGAAAAGTTCATTCTAGCTCGAAGTGTGAAGTTTGAAGAAGAATCACTACATGATTTTTCAGAAGACCTTGCTGAGGAACTGCTTGTTGTCATTGATGAGGAGGAGTCAGAAACTTCTTCGAGCACTTCAGAGCAGCCGTCAGAGAATAATTTTGGGTCTGATATAGAGGATGAGGAATAGGTCATGGCTGCTCCAA
>ML801699.1:69531-83050 GCA_009831015.1 Picea engelmannii | reverse complement strand
CATCGTCCCATTAACCTTCCATCATACCATTTTCATAAATACATTTGGGTTTCACATTATTATTTTCCACTTTATTCATTTTAGTATTATAAGTGAATTTGTGATTAAATATTAAAAATTAACATATTTTCATTATATATCAAGGTTGGATGAGTTTGATGGTGTGTGCAGGAATATTTGAAGATTTCAACAAAGTCAAAATTCACCACCTATCCTCAAATTCGAATTACATCTTCAAACTTGAAGATTTGAAAGAGAGAAGATCATGGAAGATTTGGTTGGCATATCTTATCTAATATATGTGAGAGATGTGTGGAGGATTTGAAGGGATCATATCTTGTAATAATGGGAAATTAGTTGAAAGTGGTTGAGAGAATAGTGGATCTATCATTATGACACTCATGTATATAAGAGAGTGTTCTCTCTTCATGAAGGGGAGTGAGAGAGGCATGCAATTCATAATTTAGTCTTGTAATTAGGAGAAGGGGATTCTTAGCTTTGATTCTTTCATACTTTGTCATTTGATTCTTGTAATATAATTTGAGATTGATTTATTGTGTGAGCTCACATATGTCTTTTGTCATTCAACTCTTCACATGTTGTATTGCTTTCCTAGATTAATTTCCTGCTTTCCTAGTTAGTGTTTCAATGCTTTCCGAGATTAATTTCACTTCAACAATTTAGATTAGATTACTTCTACTTGAGTCCTGCATATATAGTGTGTGTTCTTAGTAAGCCTACGAGCCTCAGATTGACAAATTAAATAGTTTGGAAAGTACTACAATGGAATTAAATGACAATATTTCCGCCTAACACCTTGATGCCACATGATGCAGGAGCATCGCCAACTCATCAAGCGAGCCAGCGCGGAGGCAGAAGACAGCTGGATGAGCCAGCACACATTTTGAAAATACTTTGGGAATGTTGCGCAAAGTCTTTAATGAAGCCATTTATGAAGGCGCACTTTGAATATTGTAATGGACCTTGAGCGGATAGCTCTCGTCCTTAGGTAGATAGACGACATTTAATATAGTTAATGCTGGTAGATAGGATTTAATTGTAGATTTGATAGCTAGAGTCCAAGAGGGAAAATGGATATAGACACCCTCATTGTATCATTGTAACATAACCCTTGATAATTCAGAAGCAAGAAACAGAAGAGCAAGCAGAGAAATTTGTATGAAGAACACCCATGTACAGATATTGAATTTATAGAAGAAAGCTTTGATTCAATTTCATGGTTTTGTGTTGTCTCTCTGTGTATTGATGCTTTGCTCATGAATGTTTGCTTCCTATCATACATTTGCTTTCATATGTTGTGTATGTGATTTCATGGCTGAATTGAAGTCTGAGAGGGTGAGTGAATGAGTTTCAATTGTTTCTCTAATTGAGCCAGAGGATTCCTGCAAGGAGTGCAGTCGAATTGTCTGCAAGGAGTGCGTTGACAGAAGGGTTCAATTAGAGATAGCTTTTGTTCTCATTTCCTCGAAGGTGCAGTTAGGCACAGTGTCGTGCAAGGAGTGCACAGGCCAAGGAAAAGCCTCAGGGTTGTGAACCTGAGCAAAGCTTTGAAAGACTACTGCTGCAGGAGTGCGTAGAGTCGAGCGACTTCAACACTTAGACAAGGTTGAAGATTTGCCACAAGGAGTGCGTGCAAAGTTCCTTCTAAGTAATTGAGAATTGCAGGGAAGCTCGGGAGGAATAGACCTTCGAATTCCTTGAAGGGCCAGTGCAGGGAAGTTGTCGTGGAAAGTCTGAGAGAAGTGTCACAGGTTGGCGAGTGGGTGAACAAGTCTTCGTGGAAGAAGTACTTGGTTCATTTAGCAGAACTAGCAAAGGAAGAAGGGATGGTCGAAATCCTCTGAGGAGATTTCGTGAAATTCCATGGGCCGTTGGATCTCACAGAGGTGCAAGGAGGTTACGGAGAGAAAGTCCAAAAGAGTTCCAAGCTCAGGAGGGGCAGAGCGTTGATACAAGTCAGCCAGGGCCGTTGTATTATCCGTGAGATCGCCTATCGGGATCTCGGGAGAAGAGTGTTCAAGGCTTGGTAACGAAAATTGCGATATAGCGATCTGTGATATCCCAAGGGTGACGTAACAGTGTGGGCCACAGGGAGTCAGATAAGTGGAGGACAGGTGACATGAAGTCATCGGGACCTCGCCATGAGAAGTTTCGAATATTGGGTGTTAGGATTCACGATCCTGCGAAGTCCGAAGTCCCGACGAAATAAGGGACCATTCAAAAGTCAACTCACGCGTGCATCGACGTTTTGGTGCATCGGGTATCGGGGGTTGGAGAACCTACGGGTTTGATACCATGAACAAAGAAGTTGCGATAAAGTGGATGTCTCGACAGGGGAAAAGTCATTGATTTGACTGGCCATCGAGTCTCGAGGATTCGAGAGCCTAGCGATCAAACGAGAACTTTCGAAGCCGCGAGTTCTGATCCTCCAAGAGCAAAGAAGGGAGGATCAATTCGAAGAGAATCTGTGGGTGTAGATTTCCCGATAGGGAAATAGAAGGACCTTAGAGTTCTTCAAGCCGAGGAGAAGAAGATCCTGTGAGAGCGGACGTGCTCCGAGGAGTGCGGCTACGTCAGGTTTGGTATCAAAGCGAGGAAGACTCTTTGTTTTCTATAACAGAAAGAGACAGGATTCGCCATGCCACCAAGAAGAGAAAGACAATCACCTAACCCAGAAGATAGGGAGGTGCGAAGAAGAGGCAGGCCAGCAGGAAATCCAGAAATGGAGAGACAGATGCGTGATCTCCGAGAAAGACTCGAGGAGATGTAGATAGCACAGAGACGCACAGCCATTGTTGGATATCTAAGTGACTCCGAAGGCAAAGTTGAGGCTAAATGCGAGGAGGAAGTTGCAACTGAAGATGCATCAACTGAGCGGTTGATAAAAGCTATCGCCAGGATGGGTGCAAAGGCGAAAATGGACATTCCAGTCTATGAGGGGAACTTGGATGCAGAAGAGCTGCTGGATTGGATTAGAGCTCTTGACACCTACTTCGATTATGAAGACATTGAAGAGGATAAGAAGGTCAAGCATGCTGTCACGCACTTGAAAGGACACACAGCATTATGGTGGGACAAGCTACAAGCTGACAGATGCTGCAAAGGCAAGCAGAAGATCAAAAGATGGGATCGAATGATTGCAAAGATGAAGGAGAAGTTCATCCCAAGAGACTATCAAATTACTCTGTTCAGGAGAATGTAGAACCTGAGACAGAAATTGATGACAGTGAAGGAATACATTGAGGAATTCTATCGACTGAACATCAGAGCAAGTCATCGGGAGAGCGATGATGAGAAGGTTGCCAGATATCTGAATGGTCTGAGATACGACATTCAGGATGAATTGAGCATGGTAACCATCCGAACTGTAGAGGATGCTTATCATATGGCTCTGAAAGCAGAGGAAAAGTTGAACCATAAGCAAGGTTAGTAAGGGCGAGGAAGAAGTCAGCCCAGAGGCAAAGCAGTTGCCCAGGAAAAATACCAGAAGCCCAAGGAGGAATGGAAGAAACCTCAGGGTAAATTTGAGAGAGGTGGAACCTCACGGAGACGACCATACATTGAACCAAGAGGACAACATAATGAGCAAAGTGGAGGGTATGCTGATGGCAATACTTTTCCTCGTACTAGAGGTAGAGGAAGAGGCCGAGGTGGAGTAATCACATGTTTCACATGTGGAAAGAATGGGCACAAGTCATTTGAGTGTCTAGAGAAGAAGAAGTATAGTGGAGAATCTCACATCATTGAAGCACAGAGGCGTGATGTTGAGACTGAAGACACAGAAGGTGGAAGGTCACCGATGATGCGTAAAGTTCTCTTAACACCCGGGAAGGAGGTGGAGGACTCAGTTCAGAGGACCAAACTTTTTCGAATAGCTTGCAAGACTAAGGATTGGGTATGCAAGGTTATTGTTGACAGTGGTAGCACAGATAATCTCGTTTCAACCGAGATGGTAGAAAAGCTAGAGCTGGAGACGACTGATCACCCGAGTCCATACAAGGTTTCGTGGCTACAGAAGGGACATTAGGTGAGTGTCACTAAACAGTGTTTAGTTGAATTCAAGATAGGAGGGTATAATGATAAGGTCTTATGTGATGTCATTCCTATGGATGTATGCCATTTATTGCTGGGTAGACCATGGCAATATGACAGAAATGTGGTTCATGATGGGAGAATGAACACATATACCCTGGAGAAGGATGGAAGAATACACAGATTGCTTCTGATAAAGGATAAGGAGGTGAAACCGGAGGTAAGAAACACAGTACTTCTCATGAGTGGGAAGGAACTTCTCACATAGATGGAGAAGAAGGAAGATCCACAATTCTTTGTTGTCAGGAAACCAAGGATTGTTCTGACCAGCACAAGAGTGGATGATTTACCAGATGAGATTCAGGAACTGCTGGAAGAGTTCGCTGATATCATAGTGGAAGAATTACCTCATTCGTTGCCACCAATGAGGAGTGTGAGTCATCACATTGATCTCATACCAGGAGCGAGTTTTCCGAACAAATCTGCGTACAGATTGACGCCGCAAGAAAATGAGGAGGTTAAAAAGCAGGTACAGGAGTTGTTGGACAAAGGATTAGTCAGAGAAAGCCTGAGCCCATGTGTTGTTCCAACCGTGCTCAGTCCAAAGAAGGATGGAGGTTGGAGAATGTGTACTGACTCGAGGGCCATAAACAAGATAACCATCAGGTACATGTTTCCATTGCCGAGAATGGATGATCTAATGGATTGCCTGAGTAGGGAAATTTTTTTTTCAAAGATTGATCTGAAGAGTGGATATCACCAGATTTGCATGAGAGAAGGCGATGAATGGAAAACATCCTTCAAGACAAATGAAGGATTGTACGAATGGTTAGTCATGTCGTTTGGCTTGACGAATGCACCAAGTACCTTCATGAGATTGATGAATGAAGTCCTAAGGGAATTCATTGGTAAATTTGTCGTCCTATATCTGGATGACATACTGATTTTCAGTAAGACGAAGGTTGAACATATGAAGCATTTAGCCATTGTGATGAGGAAGCTACAGCAGGAGAAGTTGTTGATCAACATGAAGAAGTCCTCATTTATGAAGACAGAGCTCATTTATCTGGGTTTTGTTAATTCGGTGAATGAAATAAAGATGGATCCGAATAAAGTAGAAGTGATCAAGAATTGGCCATCACCGAGAAACATTTTTGAGGTGAGGAGCTTTCATGGTTTGGCTAGTTTCTACTGGAAATTTATCAGAAATTTCAGTGGAATTAGCGCAGCGATGATGGATACAGTGAAGAAACGACATAAGTCTTTTCACTGGACAGCAGAGGCTGAGAAGAGCTTCAATCTGTTGAAGTGGAAGATTACGGAACAACCAGTGTTGGTGTTTCCGGATTTCCAGAAGACATTTCAAGTGAAATGTGACACGAGCGGATATGCCATAGGAGCGGTCTTGAGTTAAGATGACAGGCCAGTTGCATATTTCAGTGAGAAGCTTGATGAGGCAAAACTGAAGTACTCCATGTATGATAAGGAATTTTATGCTATCATACAGGCATTGAAGAAGTGGAGGCATTACTTGATCCTGAAAGAATTTGTATAGTACAGTGATAATCATGCATTGCAGTTTGTGACTCAACAGGAGAAGTTGAATCAGAAACATGCAAAATGGGTAGAGTATATGCAGAATTTCACATTTGTGATTAAGCATATTTTGGGTACTGCTAACAAAGTGGTTGATGCTTTGAGCAAGAAGTGTTTGTTGTTGCAGGAATTCCGAGTCAAAACATTGGGTTTTGAAAATCTCAAGGACATGTATGCAGGAGATGTAGATTTTAGAGAGGCTTATGAAGCAGCTGAGAACCCAGTTCTCAGAGACAGAAGCCCTTGGATAGATTATATGATCCAAGAGGGATTGTTGTTCAGAGGCAATCAACTGTGTATTCTGAATTGCTCCATGAGGGAGAATTTGTTAAAGGAGAATCATAGTGGTGGATTAGCAGGACACTTTGGCCATGACAAAACGTTCGTGAAGATGAGCGAATCATATTTTTGGCTAGTAATGCGAGCAGAGGTCAAGCGATTTTTTGACAGATGTAGAATTTGTCAGCATTCGAAAGGGAGAAAACAGAATGCAGGTTTTTATCAGCCATTGCCCATACCAGAGAGGCCATGGGAGGCGATAAGTATGGATTTTGTTTTGGGGTTACCGAGGACACAAAGAGGTGTTGATTCAATCTTTGTAGTAGTTGACAGGTTTTCAAAGATGGGGCATTTCATTCCATGCCAGAAGACCAGCGATGCGACGCATATCACAAATCTATTTTTTAAGAAGATCATACGACTTCATGGATTGCCGAAAAGCATAGTTTCGGACAGAGACACAAAATTCATAGGGCATTTCTGGAGGACGCTATGGAAGAATCTAGGAACTAACTTGGCATTTAGTTCAGCTTATCATCCTCAGACGGACGGACAAATAGAAGTGGTCAACAGAAGTCTGGGAGACTTGCTGAGAAGCTTGGTGATAGAACACCGCAGCAGTTGGGACCAGATATTGCCACAGGCAGAGTTTGCATACAACGATTCAGTGAATCGGAGCACAGGCAGAAGTCCATTTCAGGTTGTATATGGGATGCAGCTGAGAGGAGTTTCTGAACTGAGGGATTTAGAACAAACTGCTACTAGCAGTGCTAGTGCAGAAGAATTTGCTGAAGCAATGAAAGAACTTCACAGCAGGGTGAAGCAGTGACTGATAGATTCAAATCAAGAATACAAGCACTGAGCAGATCAACATCGGAGACAACTTTAGTTTGAAGTTGGTGATCTAGTTCTGGAACATTTGCAGAAGGAAAGGTTCCCAAGGGGAACATACAATAAATTGAAAATGAAGAAAATCGGACCATGCAGAGTCCTAAAGAAATTCAGAGAAAATGCTTATGAGATTGAGTTGCCGGAAGGCATTGGAATATCTCTGATATTCAATATCGTAGATTTATACCCATACAGAGCTGGAGAAGCAGAGACTGCAACTGAGCAACCAGTAATCCAGTGGGTGAAGCAGATGCCGATAGCAGAAAAGCCGCAGATGGAATGCATACTGGACAAGAGAGTGGGTAAGAAGACCCGAAGAAAGGAATACTTCGAGTATCTGATCAAATGGAAGGGCCACCCAGTGGAATATGCCAGCTAGGAGAGCAAAGAAGTGATACAAAAGCATGGACAGACCGTGCAAGAGCTCATGGACAGGAGCCCATGAAACTTTTCAAGCTGAGGAGTATGATGCAGGAGCATCGCCAACTCATCAAGCGAGCTAGCACTGAGGCGGAAGACAGCTGGATGAGCCAGCACACATTTTGAAAATACTTTGTGAATGTTGCGCAAATTCTTTAATGAAGTCATTTATGAAGGCGCACTTTGTATATTGTAATGGACCTTGAGCGGATAGCTCTCGTCCTTAGGTAGATAAACGACATTTAATATAGTTAATGCTGGTAGATAGGATTTAATTGTAGATTTGATAGCTAGAGTCCGAGAGGGAAAACAGATATAGACACCCTCATTGTATCATTGTAACATAACCCTTGATAATTCAGAAGCAAGAAACATAAGAGCAAGCAGAGAGATTTGTATGAAGAACACCCATGTACAGATATTGAATTTATAGAAGAAAGCTTTGATTCAATTTCATGGTTTTGTGTTGTCTCTCTGTGTATTGATGCTTTGCTCATGAATGTTTGCTTCCTGTCATACATTTGCTTTCATATGCTGTGTATGTGATTTCATGGCTGAATTGAAGTCTGAGAGGGTGAGTGAATGATTTTCAATTGTTTCTCTAATTGAGCCAGAGGATTCCTGCAAGGAGTGCATTCGAATTGTCCACAAGGAGTGCGTTGACAGAAGGGTTCAATTAGAGATAGATTTTGTTCTCATTTCCTCGGAGGTGCAGTTAGGCACAGTGCCATGCAAGGAGTGTGCAGGCCAAGGAAAAGACTTAGGGTTGTGAACCTGAGCAAAGCTTTGAAATACTGCTGCTGCAGGAGTGTGCAGAGTCGAGCGACTTCAACACTTAGACAAGGTTGAAGATTTTCCGCAATGAGTGCGTGCAAAGTTTCTTCTAAGTAATTGAGAATTGTAGGGAAGCTCGGGAGGAATAGACCTTCAAATTCCTTGAAGGGCTAGTGCAGGGAAGTTTCCATGGAAAGTATGAGAGAAGCGTCACAGGTTGGCAAGTGGGTGAACAAGTCTTCGTGGAAGAAGTACTTGGTTCATTTTGCATAACTAGCAAAGGAAGAAGCGACGGTCGAAATCCTCTGAGGAGATTTCGCGAAATTCTATGGGCCGTTGGATCTCACAGAGGCGCAAGGAGGTTACGGCGAGAAATTCCAAAAGAGTTCCAAGCTCAGGAGGGGCAGAGTGTTGATACAAGTCGGCCAGGGCCATTGTATTATCCATGAAATCACCTATCGGGATCTTGGGAGAAGAGTGTTCAAGGCTTGGTAACGGAAATCGTGATATAGCGATCTGCGATATCCCAAGGGTGACGTAACAGTGTGGTCCACAGGGAGTCGGAGAAGTGGAGGACAGGTGGCATGAAGTCATCGGGACCTCGCTGTGAGAAGTTCCAAATATTGGGTGTTAGGATTTGCGATCCCGCGAAGTCCGAAGTCCCGACAAAATAAGGGACCGTTGAAAAGTCAACTCACGTGTGCATCGGCGTTTTGGCGCATCGGGTATCGGGGGTTGGAGAACCTACGGGTTTGATACCACGAATAGCGAAGTTGCAATAAAGCGGAAGTCTCGATAGGGTAAAAGTCAGCGATTTGACTGGCCGTCGGGTCTCGGGGATTCGAGAGCCCAGCGATCAAACGAGAACTTGTGAAGCTGCGAGTTCCGATCCTCCGAAAGCAAAGAAGGGAGGATCAAGCCGAAAAGAATCTGTGGGTGCAGATTTCCCGATAGGGAAATAGAAGGACCTTAGAGTTCTTCGGGTCGAGGAGAAGAAGATCCTGTGAGAGCGGACGTGCTCCGAGGAGTGCGGCTGCGTCACCACAACTTAGCCTTTTCTCCAGAGACTGTAGGAGTTTTTTCTTTTTCGGCACTAAGTCGAAAAATCCTTAGATGTTTATTAATATTTCAATACATAAAAATCATCTACTTGATCTTCAAAATAAAATGATCGCTTGAATATATGCAAATTACATGTGAAAAACTTATCTAACCAATTCCACTTTATTGATAAAATAACTTGCAAATAATTGAACTTGAAATGAACAACAATAATGTAATCAAATACACAAGTTGGAAAAACGGAGTTCACCCAATTTGGACTACCTCTCTGGGTCTACTTCCAATATAGGCCTTCTTTTATTAATGCTCAAATACTTGCGTTTTACAATGACCTTTTCATACGTTTCCCAAATGCATAAACAAAGTGCACCGTTGGATTCCTGGCGAAAAATCATGCAAAATGAGTATAAAGTTCTCGAAAATTTGTCAAGGTACCCTTTGCCACACTTTACCATGTAGCCTCACAACTTTGGTACCCTCGGGTACAATTCACAAGACTAAGCTCCACATTAATTAATGTCCCCAACCTCAGTCTATGCACCCATTAAATAGGGCGTAGACCCTTAACTGTCCTCTGAAACTCATGTTACCCTTTAACTATTATTAGGGTGTAGTTGTAACCAACAAATAGTTAGCGAAAAGTTGGTTAGCGAAGCTTTTTGAGGCTATTGGAATAGTTGGCAGGTCAGGGGTCCAAGCCCCACCGACTATCGTTTTCCATCTGTTATATTCGGTGGTTAGAATTATTGTTAAAGTTTTATATTATATATATAGTATATAGTTTAACTATATACCATATATATATATATATATTAATCCGTTGAGATATTCATTAGATATATATGACATATAATAAAACCATATACTATGGTTTAAAACCCGTCGCATGTTAATCTTCCCTCGGATAAAGTGTGGTTACATGGTATACATATAGAACAATATCCAAGGACCAAGGGTTTAGTCTCTCATCCCTTTGGCCGCCCATTTGAACATTATTACAATTTTAAATATAATTGCAACCATATGTAGGTTAAGACCTAAAGTATGGTGCTTTGGTAGTGGGAGATACGTTAAGTATTGAGAGGTTATGTAGGTCATGTGTTTGACCCCCTTCGACTCCATAATTTTAACATACACTAACCAATATTGGCCAATGGGAGGTTGCCATGTGGCGACCTCTCATTGGCTAACCTTGCCACTTATCATCATAGGAGTGGTCCACTTGTGCACCTCTTGTCAACCTATAATTTGTCCACTTGGAGGTAAAATCTACCCAATTATTTGCCAATAATCACGTGCCATGTGTCACCCTTGCATTGGTGACACATGTCACCTCCTTTACTTTTCCCTTTGACCTTTTTTCTAGGTTTGACTGGAACTTTGATTGTTTGTAACTTTTTCATATGAACTCTGTTTGACTTGTCGCTTGCATCGTTGGAAATATGACGACGAGCTCTATGCATTGATGGAATTTTCAAGAGAATTTAGGACGGTATAATTTTGAGCATTACTGAACCATTATGGACCTCTGTGGATGTTCCAGATCTTTCTAGACCTCTATTAGCATTCATGGCTCCTCTTGGATCATTCCTCCCCATTGGAAGAATTTTGGACCACCAAAAGTTTTGATTACTCAACAACTAAGTGAGGGTAGAGTTCCCTCACCCTTTCGATCTCCATCCATTTTTATTTACTTGGTTTTACCCCTTTAAGACCAACTTGAAGATATTCCACATCACCTCACTGTGAAGTTCTGATCCTTCTATCAAGAATGAAATCTTCCTATAGCTTGTCCAAATATTCTAGAACAAAATCATCAGCTGCTGGAACCTGAATACCTTCATCTTCATCCATAATCATAGGAGGCTCATAAAGGTTCAAATTCTCAACATTTACCACTAAATACATTTTCATGTAGACTGGTAGATCTAAACGAAAGACATTAGTACCAATCTTCTCTAAGATATTGAATGGACCATATCAGATTGGCCTTAGATTTTTACCTTCACCTTTCATTCTATATTTGTTGATATGTAACAATACTTTATCACTGACTTCAAACGAATGATCAACTTGATGTTTATCATGAATTACCTTGTACTTGGCTTGGCTCTTCTCCAATTGTTCCTTTATTGCTTGATGTACTTGTTGAATTATTTGAATGAACCTTTTAGCTTTATCTATATCATTATGTCCATATTCTTTACCCACTTCTCCAAAAAAAACTTCCATAGGTGATTTAGGAAAGTACCCCAAACATACTTCAAAAGGAATTTTTTAAGTAGACGAATGCATGGCATGATTATAGGCATGTTGTATATAAGGTAATTGTTCATCCTATAATTTAGGATGCTTATTGCAGTATTGTTGGCGTGTGGTTGTAATGCCATAGGTTCAAGTTATCTATCGAACAAAACCCTTCAGACACCGACCCTTTCGGAATCACCTGCATGAAAGTGAAGTCTCACCCGAGGTATCTACTGGGACTGCATGAACCAAGTTTCTGCAGAGATGAGGGAATGTGAGGTCATCAACATGTTCATTAATACTTATATACCTTATGCGCAATATTTTGTGTCTCTTCTCCCTTGATTAATTGGTAAATTCAATTATACAACACCATTATAACTCAAATAGCAACATCAACCATTCATTGGAACATTCATAATTACTGCATAAAAATCATATGATAAATAGAGCTAGGTATACTCATGCATAACCAGAACATTCATGAAAAATAACATAGAAAGACACATTCAGACACATAATTTAACATGGTTCACCCAATCCTTGGGCTACATCCACAATGGTTAGCTTCTTTATTAGTCTTTGTGCAATTCATCTCAGGCTTGCACACTGCACTACAATATATACCTCATGATATCATTCCCCATCCTGCCTAGTTGCTCTATAGTGCAAGCCTTTCTCTGCAAACTCTCCCCTAACCCTTCAGACATAAAATATCTCTCATTCTCAACTTATTCTCTCAACAACATGAACAACAATACACTATTCTCTTACTCTCAACCAACCCCATTCTTCCCAACCCATTACATATTTATACACAGGGTTTAAAGCTCAAAACCCTACTAGCTTATCCCAAAACCCTATGACAAATAATTATGACTCATTACAACTCATGACAACACATAGTTTGTGCATGTTTTTCCTGCTTTCGCGCCTACATGCTGCTTTTCCTTCCTTTTCTCATGGCATGCTGCTTTTTCTTCTTTATCTTCCTATGTGCTGCCAAATGTTCTTTTATTGTGCACTTCAATCCTGGATGTGCCTTTGTTGTGCAGTCTGATCCTATATGTGCCTTTACTGCTCACTCCTCAACCCTTAAGATATTTCTCAAAATTACATCCAAAATGCTTGTCCAACATGCCCCCAACACTCACATGTGGCTCGTCCTAAGCCACTTAGGCCTGTTATGTTGCTCCCTTCCATGAATCCATAAATTTTTGCAATGTATCTCAAGTTGTTGCAATTATTTCTTTGCCTTACCATCCCTCTCCAATATTTCTTCTACAGCCTATGCTTCTAGCATCACAAGCTTCTCCTCACAATGTTTCTCGACTTGCTTCACCATGCTCTGTGTCACTACCAATCCCCCTATTATCTTGAGTGCTTCATCCTGCAGGGGTTCCAATCACTATTCGATAATATTATGCTTTGCCTTCATCTTCTCTATCTTGTCGTATACCTGCATGTTCGCAAGGATGATCGTCATGTGTTTCGCTGGTGGCAGAGTGTTTATGCTTTCATTAGATTTTTGTGCCTTCTCATGCACACTTCTTACTCTTTCCTCAATTTCCTTTAGCTCCAGATTCACCGTTAGTTGTGTCCACATCCGCGTGCTTTCTTCACATAGCCTCGCGCACTCCTCTCCAAGACTCTTAATGCTTGTGACTGTGGTTATGGTTGTTTTGTCTCTCTGTTCCTTCTCCAAAGTTGGTATACCTAGTGTGGTGTGTGCTTCTAACTCTCCAATCCTGTTGCGAAATCCTTGAATTACTTCGCTAATTTTTTATATCTACTCCTCTATTACATCTGAAATGCCTGTCCAACAAGTATCCTCGAAGTATATGTACCACTATTATGTTCACCACCTTTTTCTGTCCATCTGTCTACGGATGAAAAGTTGTGCTCATCTTCAACTTAGTGTCCATTAGCTCCCATAAATTAGACCAAAACTTTTCCAAAAACCTAGAGTCTTGATCTGATATAATAGATGTAGGAAGTCCAAAATGAACCCATACATTAGTGAAGAGCATATGTGCTATCTGTTCAGTTTTGATCTTTTTCTTGCATGACATTAGAATACACATCTTGTTGAATCTATCCACCATGACATATAGATAATCATGACCTGTACTGGACATCGACAAACCCCCTACAAAGTCCATGGAGATACTTTCCCATGGTTGTGAAGGTACCGAAA
>ML801699.1:32797-45481 GCA_009831015.1 Picea engelmannii | reverse complement strand
CCGAGAAAAAAGAGGGTTCTCCCTCGCCCTCTTGCTCCGAGTAGGTTTCCCACAAATCCTTGACATGGGGGGCGGCTTTGAGGAGTGCGAAAATAATCTTTTCTCGGTCGGAAAAATCATGAACAGAGAAATATCCTTCTAACAGATTCAACCATCTATCTACGACATCTGCATCTATTTGGTCATCAAATATGGGAATGTCAAAGTTTACTTGTACCTTAAAAGGAGTGGTGCCTCCAGAGTGGCTTCCGGATGTCGATGCGCCGCCATTCAGAATCCGTTGAAGAATCTGGGCAAAGTTGTCCATCATCGCGTTCCTTTGTTTCTCGAGGGCCTCCTCGAGCAACATTTTGATAGGATCTCCTTCTCCCTCATCTTTCTTTTCTTCCCCCATGGGCGTTCGTCGAGGTTTGCGAGGCTGATCTTGCAAATGTTCAACCAAATCGAGCCCCAACTCCTTATACCCCGATCTCGTTGGGGACATGCAAAGAAAGTTTGAGAATGAGTAGACCGCTTTGATACCACTGATCCAGATTTATGTAGGAACACAATGAAATACAGAAATACACATAAACACAGAGATGCAATGGAAATAAGACTTCATTTCATTAATAACAAATGACTGAAATATGCTTACAGATAGAATGGAAACAAACTAGCTAGGGAACTGGTAGCTTATCTCCGAGAAGAGATGTCGCGGCTACTGGCCTCTGAACTGTGTTACAATGAGGCTCAAAGGCCTATTATTATTGAGAAACAATAGAAAACCCTAAACATCCAAAGACCTAACCCTAAGAGATGAAACGCCAAGACTATGGGCCCCGTTTGGGTAAGTTGGTACATCAACTTCCCGGGGACGTAACTTTGGCATATGATCTATGTTTGATGCGTTCTATACCTTGTTAGAAATATCTATCCGAGGAATACAACTTTTGGGTGAGAAACATGCTCTACGATCCATGTTGCTCCTCGTTTTCCCAAAAAACATCGTTTAAGGCCTCAAAATGGCTCTGGAAGTTCAGGACCCGAAAAACTGTGAAAAATAGTAAACTGTGCGGAAATTGAAAAACTGAAAGAAGCAATGGTGGGAGTCCAAGTGGAATAGGCAGGTGGCCACCAATATCCACCTGGATCATACAACACCTTCACCATCTCGGCCATGGAAAACACCGAATTTTTGAACTCCTTCTCATCTTGAGAAAGTCCTCCTGTAGATGCCATTTTCTCCCTTGAGATGAGCTCTTCCTTGGCTAACATGCAAAACTCAAATTCCAAATGTCAACTAGCTCTGATACCACTTGATCCGAAAAGATCTTTTAATGACTATGGTTGAGTTATTAATTGCATGTGTTAATTAACCATTTATGAAGTTGAACCAAAGAGGATGAATTTAATGAAGAAACATAGCAGCCATAAATCAATATACAGATCTGAATATAAGCAAAAAGAACAACAAACCATAACAAGAGAAGTGATAATGGAGTTCAACACAAAATTTCCTACGTCTCCGGGCCTTTGTCTTTAGTGAGGGAGGCTTTCTCTATTCAATATTCAATGCTTTACAATCTGCATTAAAATTACATCATATAGGGCTCTGACTGACTAGCCGTAATATGCTCTGTCTCATAAACCTGATGCAACAGACGGCACTGAAAACGAAGTCGTATAACTCCCGAAAACTGCCTCCAAAGCTCAGCTACTATGCACTGCTCATGACTACTTTACCTTGGCTTCAAGCTTCTTTGTTGCTTCTTGCCCTCTTTCAAACATCACAATGGCTTGGTTTATATATCCATGAGTTAGAGGAGGGATCAAATCCCAACATCCCACTTTTCGTGACACTCAATTTGGCCTAATATCCACCAAGATATGGCAAAATAACCAAAATTGCCCAAAAATTAGTGAGAAAATCACTAAACTATAGGTTAAAAACCCATTTTAGTTTTAATATGGGTATAAGCCCCCATAATAGGCACATAGCCCCTCAATACTCGGTCATATGCTATTAATATGGCCAAGCGCTAGCCCAAAGGGCTATGCGCTAGCCCCTTTAGCCCGAATATTGGGTCATATGGCAACAAACCATAGGACCGCGCCTACATAAAATGCGCAACCACCAAACAAAGCACCGGGTTATATGGCGCCTTCCCATGGGATCAGGAGCTGAGAATGAAATAACACCAAGATTCCCGCGCTTAATCTTCCGTGGTGAAGCGCCCATGCCAAGGTGTGGTCATATGTGTTGATAAAGTCGCGGGCTGGGGCTAAGCCCCAGCCCCCACCGCCACCACCTAGTCATTTACAATCATTTAAATAAGATATTGAAAACATGCTACAATAAGAAATACAATGGTGCAATGGCTATCCTCTTGTTCTAAGGCACTTTCTCCCACTGGAGGTCACGAGTTCGAATCCTACGAACTCAACTATTTTGGCATATGAAAGTTCGACCAGCACCTGGGTGCCATGTGGCACCTTCTTATTCGCTGGACTAATGCCACTTGTCAACCAATGATTCGTTCATGTGCCATCACCATACTTACCCTGTCAGCAATTGGCCACGTAAGCAAACCTACCACGTCATCACTATACCTGCCATGTGTCATGCTTTACGGATTGCCACATGTCATGTTCATACACTGCCACGTGTCATGTTCGTACACTGCCACATGTCCAATTTTTATTGGTTCAGATCAACCCCTAAAACACCAAAAATGACTCCCACTTGGCACATCCTGGTGCTACCACATGTCCTTCTGACGTCATTTGCCACCTATCCTGCAGACGTCAGCAGTACAGACTGTTGACTTTGAGTTTTTGCCAGTTTGACCTGAACTTTAGATCGCGATATCAGGAGCATACGAATTCCGTTTGAACCCATTCAAGTTGCGTTGGGTTCATATCAATGAGGCCTACGCACACGTCTGTTTTGACACCATTCTGAGAACATTGAGTTTTAGGCCTTTTTGAGCCCTATCAAGCTCCTAGATTCAAATCTGGATCATCAACACTGCAGGTACCTCCAACAAAGCCTTAGTCATCCATTAGAAAGATAAACCCAAGAATCCCAAGAAGCAACATCCTCGCCACAACAATAAGCAATATAAGGGTCCCAAACCCACTCAAACAGCTTCCGCTCCTAATGGTGACAAAGGAGAAAAATATAAAAGTAAGAAGACTAACAGACATTGCAACTTTTGTGATAAAGATGGTCATGATGAGTCCAAATATTTCAAGAAGATGGCATCTTTAGAAGCAGCGATGAAGAATCACAATATCAATATTGATTCTACTTCTTCTTCTTCTTCTCATGGACATGCACTTTCTGCTTCTGGTTTCTCCTTCAATACAACTTCTACTTCTTTTTATGAGTGGCTTATTGATTCTGGATCATCTTATCATATGGATAAGGAAAAAGACATATTTTATGCTCTAAATGAATGTAACAAGAAGAAAATATTTGTTGGTGATGATAGATCTCTTAGTGTTGAAGGATCTGGAACAGTTCAAGTAGAAAATGGTCATTTCAATGATGTATTATGTGTTCCAAGTCTTTCTTGTAAACTTCTATCAGTATATCAAATCACTCATTCAGGTAAAGGTAAGACCGTAGAGTTTTCACCTCACCAAGTTCTAATCAAGGATCTAAAAGATCCTAAGCATGTTCGTGCAACTGGAATTGTTGATGATATTACCAGGTTGTACAAGTTTGACAACTTTGGGTCATCATCTTTCTCATTAGTTTTTGTTGCTCATAGAGATTACCTGAGCAAACTATGGCATGAGCAGTTTGATCATCTAAACTATCGCTCATTGCAACAACTATGTAATCAACAGATGGTGACTGGTCTTCCTCTTGTTTCATGCAGAGATGGTGTTTTTTCCGGTTGTGTTCTTGGAAAACATCATCGAGACAGTTTTGACAAACGCGCCTCCTGGCATGCCTCAAGCCCTTTGCAGCTTGTTCACAGTGATTTGTGTGTTCCATTCTCTTCTCCTTCTTTTTCTAGGTGAAATTATTTCTTAACTTTCATTGATGACTTTTCCAGACGTACTTGGGTTTACTTCTTAAAACTTAAGAGCAAAGTTTTTGACAAGTTTTTGGCCTACAAGGCCCTTGTAGAAAAACAATCTGGACATCAAATTCAAAAGTTAAGAACAGATAATGGTGGAAAATATGTGAACAATAATTTTACAAGTTACTGCACTACACAGGGCATCCAAATGCAACACACTGTTCCATATACACCACAACAAAATGGTGTTGCTGAGAGAAAGAACCACACATTAAAAGAAATGGCTAATTATATGATCCAATCTAAGGGATTAAGTCTAAAGTATTAGGCGGAAGAAATCAATTGTGCAAATTACATAGTAAATCACACTCCCACAAAGTCTCTTAAAAATATAACATCATAAGAAGCTTGGACTAAAATTAAACCAGATGTAAGTCACTTCTGTGTATTTGGCAGTATATCACGGGCTCACATTCCTGATGGGAAAAGGAAAGCTTTGCGGCCCAAAAGTGAGAAGTATATATTTGTTGCTTATTCTGAAGATGTCAAAGGTTATAGACTTATTCAACCACATTTTAATGAAATTATTATTAGAAGATATGTTAAATTTGATGAAAATATCTTAGCCTAGGATCCTAATTCGACGATTGTGCCTTCTTCGGCCTGCAAGCCATCTTCGGCGTTTGTGCCTTCTTCTATTCCTATTCTGGTTTCTTCTTCAGATGATGATAGTGAGGATGAAAATCCACCTCCGCCTGCTCACCTTCCTCCAGATGAGTCCTTTGAACCTGAACCAACGCCATCTCCACAACTTCCTAGATGGGTTTGTTCAACATGAGAAGCAGCCGGTGATCTTGTCGGTGATCCTTCATATCAACGTCGAACATGTTCACAGTTCCAGTGAGCCTCTTCTCTTTTGGCTCAAGTTTCATAGACTCATGATCCAGAGACATTTTCAGAAGCTTTAGGTCATCTGGATTGGGATACAACAATGAATGAAGAATATTGTTCCTTAATGGACAACGATACTTGGGATCTTGTACCTCTTCCAAAAGGAAGAAAACTTGTCAGATGTAAATGGGTCTACAAAACTATGTATGCATCAGATGGAAGTGTTGAAAGACACAAAGCTTGGTTAGTTGCCAAAGGATTTTCCCAAGTTGAAGAAATTGACTATAATGAAACCTTTTCCCCCATAGCCAAAATGAATTCCATCCGCCTTGTTCTTGCCCTTGCTACCTCACATAAATGGGAGTTCCATCAGATGGATGTTAAATCCGCCTTCTTGCATGGAGATTTGCAAGAAGAAATATACATGGAACAATCTTTTGGCTATGTCCAGAATGACTCTGGCCTTGTTTGTCGCCTTAAAAAATCTCTTTATTGTCTTAAGCAAGGTCCTCGAGCTTCGTATGCCAAAATGGACAACTTTCTTATTGACACTGGATTCTCTAGATGCCATTATGATCCTAATGTCTATACCAAGAAAGTAGGAAGCCATCTCATAATCCTTTTCCTTTATGTTGATGATCTTATCCTTACTGGTAGTGACTCAAAAATTTTAAACCATGTGAAAACCATCCTTAAGAAGAAATTTGAAATGACAAACTTAGGTTTTTTGCACTATTTCGTTGGCCTCCAAGTTTTACAAACCAATGAAGGAATTTTTCTTTCCCAGTCTAAGTATTCTTGTGACCTTATTCGTCGCTTTCATATGGATGATTGTAAACCAACCCCTTCTCCCTTATAGTCTGGAGTCAATATTACTGCCACCTATACTTCTCTCGAAGTTGATGCCACCATGTACCATTAGTTAGTTGGTAGCCTCTTATACTTGACTCGTACCCGTCCTAATATTTCCTTTGTTGTTGGTCTTGTTACTTGGTATATGAAAACACCCCATGAAAGCCATTGGAAAGCGGCTAAAAGGATAATTCTCTATGTCTGTGGTAAAATTATGTTTGGGATACATTACAGTTCAGAGGGGAATCCTTTATTGGTTGGTTTCACTGATTTAGATTGCGCCAACGACCCTGATGATCGGAAGTCTATTGCAGGTTATGTTTTCAGCCTTGGCTCTGGACCTGTCACTTGGGCCTATAAGAAACAACAGGCTATTTCACTTTCTTCAGCAGAAGCAGAATACCAAGCAACGGTAAATGCAAGTCAGGAAGCCTTGTGGCTTTGACATATCCTTTCAGAGTTTGGATTCCAACAACAACATCTGACCATCCTTTGGTGTGATAATTAGAGTGCCATCAAGCTCACCAAAGATCCAGTTCAACATCAGTGTAGCAAGAACATCGAGCTACACATGCACTTCATGAGAAATCTCATTCATGATCAAGTTATTGAAGTGCTCTTTTTCCCTACAAAAGATCAAGTTGCAGACATTTTCACAAAGTCTCTTACAGAAGTGAAGTTTTCCAAACTTCGATGTATGTTAGGAGTTCAAGAAGTTGTCATTAAGGGGGATAAGCTCTAATTCCTCCTTCCTTCTCCTATTGTGTCACTATTGTAAATCCTTCAATCCTATCCCAAGTTGTTCTTAGGGGGGAATGTGAGGATATTTAGACACTTAGGAATTAGTTAAGATCTACTTGGTCTAATGTGTCATTAGGTAAAAGTGTGTTTCTTTAGTATGCATTAGCATGCATTTGTAGTTAGGAAATACGACGATCACAATATGTTCCCTAGAGTGATCCGACGGTTCATATTCTCCTTGATCTTAACAACCATTGATCCATTTCCTAACACCCGATTGGTCCATGATCTCTATTTAAAGAGCATGGATGGTCATTTGTCGATGATCGATTGTGATAAACTCTCTTGTAAAATCTCTTTGTAATATTTTTTTTCATTAATAAACTGCTCCAACTGGATGCGTTGGATGGGGTCGTGGATGTTTCCTCGTAGGGGTTTTACCATGTCAAAACATCAATGTGTTGATCTTTGATCTGGTTGTGTGAGTGGTTACTGAAGGTGTTCATCCTCTGTTGGAATACCTATGTTGTCGAACATATGTGGGAGATTGGAAGGTTTCTTTGTGGGATCTTCTTGAACATACTTTCCCATGTTCTCAAGGTGAGTGGCTTGTACACAACTTCGTCAAGACTGGTGGGGTTAAACAATAACAAAGTATGACGAATATAACTGTGAAGTGCACCAATATACTTCATTAAAGTTTCATAAGAATCCAAAGGAATGTTTAATGCAAGATATTTCTTCCTAAATTCTTCCGTGAAACTTTGTACAGTTTGACCTTTACTTTGTCTTAAAGTTTGTCATTCCATCAATGCTTTATGTAAATAATCCAATGGATAAAATTGCTTCCTTATTTCTGATTTAAATTCCGACCACTAGGAAAGAAGATTACCACACTTACTTTTGTCCTGAAGTTTTCTCTCCCACCATACGAGAGCGGTGCCTTCCAACCGAAGAGAAGCCAATTGCACTTTAACTTCCTCTTTATCAATCTGTTGGAAACGGAAATATACTTCAACTTGCCGGATCCAATTATCTATTTTTTCAGGATTAACATCTCCATTAAACATAAGTAAAAAAAACTTTACATCAAGCTTTAATAATGGTTTCTTAAAAGAGATTTTATGGCTAGAATGATGAGAATTATGAGAATGCTCAGAGGAAGAAGAGCTAGAACTTGATGGCAAAGACGGAGGCTCAGGAGGTTCTCCTCCAACCCCTTGATTCAATGAAGCATTATCATGTGCTTTTGCTTCCTTTTCCTTCCATTTCTTCTTCATCTTCTTCTCGTAATCTCCATACAATCGTTCGACCATTTATGATATGTGATAAAAGACCATATGGAAGTTTTTCGCCTGTTCATCACGCTTGTCCTCTTCAACCATTTTCTTCCTTCGGGATGCACGACCAACTTCAGGATTGAAAGTCTTAAGAGTTCCTTCACCTTGCTTATGCTTGGCCCTAGTAATCATTCACACTCAACAATTCAAGTTAAAGATGACTGCTCTGATACCAACATGATCCAGGATCTTTTCATCGAGGTGACTTATTAAAGAATTGTGTTAAATGAGCATAAAATGAAGTGCACCATAAAGAAGGAATAACTCAATAATGAAGAGACATAAGCATCAAATCTGAACACAAAAAACTTGATAACATAGTTCATCCCTAGTGGACTACGTCTCCGGGGCCTTCTCTCAAATGGGTAGGATTTTTATTAACTCAACAAAAGAATTTGGAAAAATACATAAGTATACCTCATTTTGGAGTTAAGTTGTAGAAGCTTTGCTCAGATTAGAAAACAGATAGCACCACTGAATTCATGGCGTTGAATTACCCAAAAATGACTGTCTCCACACCTCAATCTGAGTTTGGCACTTTCAGCCCCTTGATAAATCTCGTCTCGGTTTTCATGCCTTCAACCTGCATTAATGACAATACTTCTGCATTGAAATCCATGCCCAGTATGGATTGGTGTGCGCCTTCCTCCTCTCGTGCACTGGCAAAGGTCAGTTCTTAAACTAAATGGTCGGGTGGATTAACCAACATGGTCATTTGGCACCTTGGTTTGCAGATATGTATGAAGGGTGAATTGTAGGGGGAGGTCCTGGGGTCAAGCCCGTGGGACTCCTCCCTTTGACTTATTGTTTTAACCATAGAACATTTGCATGTGAATATAGTGTAACCTCCGTTAAATTTACTAGTATGGTTGGTGAACTATTTGTTGGTGGCCGGATGTGGCGGGATATACATAAATTTGGCGGATTGGGGGTTGGCACCAACCAACCCCCTTTTTTTGTATTTTATTTTTATTTTCGGTTGTTGGCCCTCATTGGGCATTTGCCCGATGCCATGTGGCAGCCCATGACTGGGCCACGTGGTGGCCTTTCATTGGCCCATGCCATCCACTTGCATAGTCACCCTGCCATGTCACCTTCTTTCCATGTCCCGTATGGTCTGCCTCGTGGGTGTATGGACTGCCACGTGGATGTATGGACTGCCACATGGCACTTCCTCATTGGTCCACATGTTGACTGAAAAATGCTGAAAATGAGTGACACGTGGCAGCCTATGGTGCTGCCACATCACCATGATGACATCAACATGACATGTGTCACCCTCTACGTGTGCCATGTACACTATATGGATGTTGACATCATCCATACTGATGTTGACATCAGCAGTACGGATGCTAACTCATCCCTGCTCACTAGGCTAGGTTGACCAAAACTTTGACCGCGGATATCTTTTGATCCGTAACTCCGTTTGACAATTCGTTTACACTGTTGGAAATCTTGCGACGTGCTCTTCGTGATGATGCCAATTTCACCGAGTTTTGAGAACTTTGTATTTTTTTTCCCTTTCTCTGTCTGCTAAGGCCATTCTGAGCTTCATGAGCTGCTTCCGTGAGTTCTGATTTATCCTTAGTCTTCTCTAGATCCTTTTTGGATCAGGTAAAGAGCATAATAAACTGATACACTTATCTTCATCAGAAATCTTAATATCAACAAATAATAACTAACTTACCAATTGTATTGAAAGCATTCAAATGCTCTGTCATTGAGTCTCCATATTTCATCCTCAAGTATACAACTTCTTCCAAAGGAACAATTTGTTTACTAGGGACTTGGTGTAATGTCTCCCTCCAAATGATGACCCATTAGCCTACATGACTATCGTAGGATATAGTCAACAAAGAAAAAGGGGAGTCAAATTATCAAACCCTAAAGAGATATTAAATAAAATAAATAATTATATTTTAATCAAGTGAGGGTTTGATTTGGTCAAGAAGGAAGATCTAGAAGAATCAGAGAAGAAGAATAAATAGAAGGGGAGCCTACCTCTTTGGGCATTATGATTTGATATCTTATTTGAGTGCTCTTGTAGCTAGCGTTTTCGTTGGGGTTTTGGGAAAAACCCTTCCATTGCAGGTTTAGTTTCGGTGGTGCAATACCCACCCTAGCTAGACAAAGGAGAGTTCATTCGGAGTCTTTGTCTAGTGGTATTTTATGAAGATATTTAAGTATACTGGAGCATAGTAGTGGGAGGCTTGGAGAGCCTCAGTTTCTATGTTGGCATCATACCGGGTTTCCTTGTGTGTTTTGTAGCAGATTGTGTAGCTGCCTAGTAGCCAATAGTTTATATTCCTAGTCTTGTTTTGCAACTGCTTTTACAACCACTAGAGATATTTGTATTGTTGTTGCCATTCATAATAAGATGCCATATTATTCTGCTATATTTATGTGTTCTTTCCATGTGTTCGATAATATTCCTCATTGAGAAAATTATTGTAAGGTTTCATATCATTTTCACATAGGAAGAATTAATAATTTGGGTCAAGGATATTACACTTAGATTGATACAAAGTTCCCAACTTATTTCATAAATCCTTGGTCGTAGCTTCCCTTGACATATTCAGTAACACTGAATTTGAGAGGCACAACAGGATTGTGCTATTTGCCTTCCGATCCAAATTTTCCATCTTTTGCTGATGTTCTTATAGGTGCAATACATGGATCCACTACGATCCACTAATCTTTGTCCACCAACAAATCTTCCATCTTGAGCTTCCATAGCTCAAAACTTTTCCCATTAAATTTCTTGATCTCTATTTTCGAACTGCTCACCATTTCTTTCCACCTAAAGAATCGATACCACAGATCTCCCACTATAATAAGTCTTTTCACAGACCTGAGACAAACCATTAGCCACAAAGATGTCCCCATGAATCCAATAACAACTCATATACTAAATGTAGATTTTAACCTTATACAATTAATTGTTGCAAACACATTCTTAATAAAAACAAAAAAGATACGATGGCACACACACATTACACATATATTTTTACCCTAGAAACCCAAACTTAGAAAACCAACAACTTGTTTAGAGCCACACCTCTAATATTATATTCATTATATCATTTGACTTAGATTGGAAAACAATCCCTAATCCATTGACTTAGATTAGTCAAAAACCTTAATTCCTTAACCAGAATTAGAAAACCATCGGTGAAAATCATGTGCCAAAAAACTGCTAAAAATGGATGCAAAAAACGCTAAAGTGTTTTCCAGGTGTGTTGCCTCTGAACTCCCCTGTGACACCCCGAGCAAGGGGGGTTGCGCTCCACTTTCCAGGGGGCAGCTAGCGGCCCCCCCTATGACCCCCCATGCATCTGACGCAACGCGGACACTGGGACTAGTCATGCAAAGAATATAACGCATACTCAACACATGTTGCTTTGATGAAGCCTCCTCTCTTGATGGTCATCTCAACCTCCCTGAATCAAAATTCCCCTCACCGACATCATACCAAGAAGAGGTTTTCCACCCCCCTTAAAATAATCAGTGGATGCAGTGTAAATTTTGGTTTTGTTTAAGAGTTTTCTGGAAATTTTACTCTATTAGAATTATTGTCGAAACTTCCATTTTTGAACTCTTGCAAACTTTGTTGTTCTCAGGGCATAGCTCCTTATTAGAGGAAAGAGTGACCCTGTACTTGCATGAATGTTTTTATGTTGTACTTCTATTGTGAGTTTCCCTCACATCTTTTTATAGTATCAAATCCACCAGTTTTAGTTAAAAAAAAAGAGATCTAGGAGAGAGGAGAGAATAGTCCACAACCAAACATAGATCTCAAGAGCATGAAAACATTGGTTAACAATGGCCTCTATATTCACAACTAAACATATCTTATAATGCAAAGAAAATTTCCCTTGCAAATGAAGGAAAGAGTTCTCTTTATAAAAAAAAAAGGTGACTCTTGGCCTCCTAAGTGACACTTCACCTTCCATCTCTACTCTCTCTTGAAATTTCTTTTTTTTTTATGACCAAAAATAAAATTAGCTAATAGTCAAGTTGGTCATGCTTAAGTATAACATTTTAGTTGGGTGAATTTTTCACCCAACATCATCCCATGTACATTAACCAAAATTTCAACTTTTGGCCTAAGACTAATCAACCTAAATTCCACACTAATTCTTTTGTTGGTTAGCTCATCAAATGGATGTATTAACCTTTCAACCTACTTAGTTGGAATGCAACTTTATAGAACTACATTGTTGACACAAATAATTTATGTGGCATTGAGTTTCCTTGAGTCTATGCTCTAGACGATCCTCTCTTTGAGATACTTGAGGGCATGGGTATCTTCATTGAGGCACTTAAGTGGATACACTAGTAAGACTCTTGTGACTTGAACATTTGTCAAAAAATTCAAAATTTTATTTAAGAGGTTGAGTGCCTCCCTTTACGCTATTTGCACTCTACGCTATTCAAAATCCATGTGTGCACTCATTACAGAAGCTTTGAATGAACTTAGTACATGAACATGACTCAAAATTGGGGCATATTGATCCGACCAATGAACACATTTCACTAATTGGGACCGTGGCTTTCTAATATCTAGTAACTTTTCAATGACTTGATGGCTAAAAAGCATCACCGAATCCCATAGGAGCATATGCTAATGAGCTTGGTGAAATAATCATTCACTAAGGGGACAAGCCAATCTTGTAGAACAATGTCCTTTGTTGTAAGCACTGTCTTGTCCTCTATTTGAGATTTATGTTTTAGAAGTTGTTCTTTGAGTTCCACATTATCCTTGCTCGTAGTTAGGAGGATGGCATGGACTTTATTCAACTTTTCTTCAAACAATTGTGTAAAGGGGACCCATAATGCTCCTA
>ML801698.1:336892-352328 GCA_009831015.1 Picea engelmannii | reverse complement strand
CTCTATACTTCTCTTTGCACAAGGATGGCTAAAGGTTGGGACAAAAGGAATGCTCAATCGGGTATAGTTTCTTTACTATGATTCTCCTCCTTTCAAATGGGACCCCTAACCCTCCTTTTATAGGCTAGAAGAAGCTAGGTATTTGGTCGAGTGACCAGCCATGCATGGTCGAAAGGTTTAGTTAACTTACCCAAAGCTGTGTGTTTCGTCAACAACTTTCCTTTTTCTATACTTTTGTAGGTACACGCGGGCTGTCTTGGATTAGCTAGCCTGTACACGTGTGCATTAATGGAGCAGGGCACATGGGTCTTTATAAAAGGGGTTTTTAAGAAGAGTTGTTCAACAGTGTTTTGGCAAAGAAGGAATCTGAGATGGCCTGATGCCAGGTAAGCATGTCTGGTGCAAATTAGGGTTATAAAAATAACCATTCAGGATATGTGCCTACAACATTTTCTCACTGAGTTGGGAATTCAGTTTCACCGGTCGATCGTCATCTGGTGTGACAACTAGAGCACTATGAAGTTCTGTAGAGATCCAGTTCAGAGGTAGTGGATGGAGCACATCGAGATCCACATGAGCTACATCCGGGACTTAGTACATGAGGGGATCATCGACCTACATTTTTTCCTTCAGCATAACATACTACATACATCTTCATCAAGACCTTCACTGAGAAAAAGTTCCATTCTCTGTGCAGTCGCATTGGAGTGAAGGACATAATTGTCTAGCAACTGTCAGTTATTTTTTGATACATTGTACCTTGAGGGGGGGGGTTTCCCATGATGTTTTCCCTCTTTCCTCGTTTATTTCAGTGTGTCTTTTGTTTTCGGGTACCTAACATGGTCTCGTTGCTGTGACCCATTATTTTATTTTCACCATAGTGATGTTTAGGGGGGGTGTTGGAGATACTTCACACACACCTAGGATTTCGTTTTCCTAAGGTTTTCCCTATGTTTATTAGTCATTATCTAGTCTCCTACATTTTAGGGAGAATATTCATTTTCCTACATTCTAGGGGAATATTCTCTTCAGTTCACACTTTAGTTGGATCAATTGAGTGGAGTCTTGACGCCACATTGGTTCCATCACCATGCAACATTGAGATAATAACTGCTAATGCACATTGTCCTTGGGATTATCACCAGAGTGGCGCATTATTGATGCTTTCAGTTAGTTAACTAGGGATTGAGAGGTTAGTTGACTTACACTAGGTATAATTTAACTCCCGTAACTGCTGGTGTGTGTCTAGATCACTCTAGACCACCACTATGGTGCATTGGATTCTCTTCTAGTGCGCATTAGTTGAGTTATACAAGTATATCATGTGTAAATTATCATTCATTCATTCAACTAATTTAATTCTTTGATTCTCTCTCTCTTGTTTCCGTCCTTTCTCATTTTTATGCAAACTGTGTTTGTCCTTTGCTAGCTAGATCTTATCTGTGAAGGTTCATCCACATTTACATGGTGACCCCAATGGAAACAAGAAAAAATCAAATGGATTTCATGAATCCAGAAGGAATCAAGTACCAACTCATCAAGCTGTTGCAATCCAATGTGATCGAGAATCACATGAAGAGGAGGTTGCCAAGAAACTTTTTGAGAATATATGGACAAATACAGATAAGGAAATTAGTTGTTCAAAAAATCATAGTTAGAGACTTTTTATAGAAATAAAGAAATTAAAAATGTAAGAATATGTCAACCATGATAATTGACAAAGAGATATCCATTGATTCAATTAAATCAAAGAATCCTAGAATTGGAACCCGAACATTTCTTAAAATTTGAAACCACACAATTGTCATTCAATATATGTAAATAAGTACCCTATCTAGTGGAGGAACCTACCCAAAGATGAATCTACATGGGGAAACGAAGAATTCAAGATCAATATAGTCATCTTTACTAATGCTTCAAGGATGAAGCATTTCAAGAGGGGATGACTTGGAATATATACCTAAATAAGTTAATGATTAGATATATGTTAATAATTAGTAAATTATTATAGTTCTATTATGTCCACTATATGAAGGGTTATGTCTCTTACAATCTAATTGTATAAAATGTGGTTGTGCTCAATTGTAACATGGGCTTGGAAATATTAAGAACATATATATATTGGTCTCAATCTCCTCCATCACCATTCCTCTCAATTTAAGTCAAACACATCCTTTCTTTCCTCTCACTTTAGGAATGGAACAAGGGAAAGGTAAAAAGGTTGTAAGAGATGTCCCAATTGCTAATGGGATGCCATGAAGTGATGTTGGAATTGAAAGTATTGGAAAAGTGAGGAACTCCACATTGAACTGTGATGTAGAAGATATTGCCTTGTGAATAATGTGTCTACTAGTGAAATCCCTATTGAATAGGTGGTTGGATAATAATTGTTGCAAGGAATATGGAAGTTGACTCTGAAAGCATTGTTGGCTAGATCCCATAGCTGGAAAATGAGAGGGAGAATGTGTTATTGTACACCATAGAATGATGGGTTGGGGTGCTAGGGATCATAACAATGTGTGCTCCCTATTAGAGACGTAATGGATCCATAAGGAATTAGATCACACTGAATATGGAAGGGATAAGATGTGTGTGCATTGAACAATGAAAATGTGTGATGTCAAAGAGAGATAGGATTCATGGAACGAGACTATCCATAAAGTCGATTGTTGGTGGACTACAAAAATGGATATCAAAACTAAGAGGACAAATCAACATGAAAATAAATATAGCAAGGAAGCTCTGAATGTAGAGAGAACTAGCAAGGCATTGAAGAAAAGTTAGTGTATTATGAAACAAAGAGCATGTCATAGGCTTGTGAGACCAAGAGAGGCTCACTACAAGCATTGATATCCATATGTGAGATGTACCCCATGGAATCGTCTCGGTGGATATATTGTGAGAAAAAGTGACCCATGCACTACTTTGATAACTAATTTGTGGAATATTTGAAAAGGAGTGTCCAAATTATCCCAGAAAGAGAACGTATTAGGGAAGCCTGCCTTGGGCACGAGATATGAAGAGATAAAAAATTGTTACTATGTGTGCTAGTGCATCTCATGAAACCTGTGGATGTAGTCTCAATCTCTTGAGGTCAACACTAAAATGGCACTAAAATGTATAGGTCTAGGCTATGGAAAGTAGTTGTACAGGGAGTGCTATCCCATGGATGTTACTAATGTCCTATGAATCCAAATGCTAAAGGAGTGGTATGAATGATCAAAACATGATATATATGTGGCATTTGTTTTGTGCACTACTGTGTTTTTGTTGCAATCAACCTCTGGATAAATGAGAGGGTTGCAATGATGAACTAACATAGAGCCACGTTAATGCTACCTAGAAGAGGAGCTTGGATGGGAGAGGGTCCCAAAGAGTGTGTCTTAGCTAGCTGGTGTGTTGAATCATTGGTTTGTGTTGTAGAATATATTGAGAAATTTTGGTGAAAGGAGGAGGGGAGGTAGGGTTTGGTTGTAATAAAAATAAATGGATGGTAGTAATGGTTGTGAGGAAAGACATAGGAGGGGAGTGAATGAGGGAAAACAAAGTGTCTTAGTTAGGGTAAGTACGAGGGTAAAAGGAACATTCAACTGGTCAGAGGAGTTTGTTTGTCTAAATAAGGAGGGAGTACTACTAGAGATAAACATTTGTGTAAGTTGAGTTATTGGGTGGTAGCAGTATGACCAAGAGGCTTGCCAAAAGAGGTGAGTTTGTAAGTCTTACCATCCTTGCAAAGTTGGTAGGTACTTCAATGGGCGTTATAAAAGGTATTACACTAGTGCTCATAATGGAGACTAGGGAGTAAATTGTAGTGGTGAAGTGGAAAAAACATTACATTCAAAAGTATCATGTAAATGACCAAGGGAAAGGTGATTGTACGGGTTTTATTATTGAGGAGGTGAGGGTCCTCTTGTTGCACCCAACCAAGATGGTATAACAATGGGTGGGAAGTAGTGGACAACTTAAGGAGTATGATGATGGATTTAGAGATGAGTTTTTTCACTATCATTATCGAGGATGTTGGTGGCCAGTTGGTTTTTCACCTGATAATTGTGAGTGAAGAGAGTATTTGTTGAGTGTTATGAAGGTGTCTGTGTCATTAAAAGGAGGGATGGGTCTGCACTCTAAGGATGGAACATGGGACAATTTTTGGTTGAATGGAAGGGGTTGAATTTGGAGGGGAGTCATCATGCTAGAAAGAAGTTTATTTTGCATATAATGCTTTGGTCGAGGCTTAGAAATTTAGGAATCTATATTCCAAGGTGTCAAGAGTATATGTCTTGTGATAGGTGCACTAGCGAGGGTGAGGGGAGGATGTTCCTTATCTAGGGATAGGTGTAGAAGTGGGACAATGAGGGAGAGGTGAAGTGGGAGGCAGATGGAAATGCACATAGAGGAATGATTGGCATAGGGGTTGGGTAGGGTTAGGGTTGGGTTGCTTGGGGAAAATAGAAAATGGGCGTGCACATTTATCAAAATTTTGTTCAATAGTGAGGGAACGTATAAAAATTTGATCTAGGGTGTGGATTTTAAAGAGAGTTACTTCATTATGGAATAAAATGAGTAAACCGAAATTGAATTAATGACTTGTACCTATTAAACATCCTTGATTTGTAGATATAAATGGAGTTTGGTGAAGACCTCTATGTATTGTTGAACAATGTAGCTTGGGGATTAACATAGCTACAACCAACGAGATAGGAGATTGGAGAGATACCCCAGAGGATAAAAACACTAGTGGAGAGATTGTGATCCAGGTGGATCTGAGAATGCTAAATATTTGACAATCTCAAATGTTGATGAAAATGACTCCATTGTGTAGAGCTCGATGATATCTTTCCAATGCAACTTGAACAAACTCAAACAAATGCCATATGAGGAAGATATGGCCTTCTGAAGTTTTGTCCAAATAAGGAAAATGATGACAGGGTTGCCACGTGGCATCATTGGAAGGATGACACATGTCAGTATAGATGGACATGTGGAAGTATGAATGCTAATGTGGCACTATACGGATGTGACACATGGACTATATGGATTTTGATGTGGCATTGTATGAATGATGACGTGGTAGTACGGTGGATGATGGGGCAATGTATGGATGATGATGTGGAATTGTATGAACAACCGACATGGAAGTACGACAAGTTGACGTGGAAGTACAGGTGGCAGTACGGTAGGTTGATGTGGCAGTACAAGTGGTAGTACAATAGGTTGATGTGGCAGTACGGTAGGTTGATGTGGCAGTACAAGTGGCATTATGGTAGGTTGATGTGGTAGGATGACTGGGCATACAACGACTGACATAATAGATAAACATGGCACTGACTGAATGTTGACATGGCAGGTGACTATGAAACATGTGGACTAGTAGAAAAGTGACACATGGACCATTGAAATGATGCCGCATGGCACTCTAGATTTTCCCAATATGGCCTATGTTAAAAAAATTATTATGTAACGACCAAAGGGAATCAAACTCATAACCTCCAGAGTAACAAACCAACAATCTAACCACTAGACCAAATGACGAGACTTAACCATATTTCAGAACCATGTTATTTAAAGTGTTTGTTGGTAACAATATGCCAAAAAGGGGCGAGCTCCACGGGTTTGACCCTGCGACCTCTGCCAACAAACCCAACGCACCCGACCATTGTGCCAATGATACAACTTGTAATGGAAAACATAATAGATTGTATTTAATTTGTAGTTATTCAGATGGTTAAAACTCCCGAGGGGTGCAGGATTTGACCCCTCGACCTCCACTATAAAACACCACACTTTTCCATTACGCCACATCATGACTATGCTGCAAACACTCAGAGCGAGTTCATTTTGTCATGTTGTATTTCGCCATGCAACACAAGGGATTCTTGTGGCTAGAACTATGAGCTAAGTTCTTTTATGCTATATCTTTTTGATGAAGATTTTTGAGGAGATTTTTGAGAGGTTCTTGGAGAGCCTTGAGAGACTTTTGTTGAGAGTCTTTGTAATCTCATTGAGAGAAAGTGAGCAAGGTTCTTGCTTACAAATGAGGTCTTTTTGTATGTTGTAATTCAGTGCCATTGGGAATTTATGAGAGTCATAGGGTGTTTATAGTCAAAAGTATAAGTTTTCCGAGGTGGAGCTGATGGTGATAGTTACACCTAAGGTTGTGCAATAGATCAACAAGTCAGTCCTGGGATGGGTCAATCTGTAATGTAATTCCATTGAGCATCTATGGAAATATACAGTGTTTACAGTCAAAAGTAAAATTTTTCTGAGGCATAGCTGATAGTGACATCCACATTTGAGTTTTTTGTAGCAGATTAGAAGGTCCTTATTGAGAGAGAGCCTTGTAAGTCCCATGATGAAATAATGTGCCACATGTTGTGAGATATTTTTGAGAAGGAGGATAACCACTTTATGTGATAGCCTTATGCTTTGAAGACCAGTCCCAGGTTGGGAGAATGTAGTCTTTGCAAATAAGAGTTAATGAAGTGGTTTGTGGATTAAGCGAGCCTAGAGATGTAGCCAAATGATTTGGTGAACTCAGTTAACAATTTGTGTAATGTTCCATTTGACTTGTTGATTTTCTTACTTCACTTATTTCAACATTTTGATTGCATGAGTTAATTGTGCAAATTAATGAAGTTTGGTTAAGTAAGTGGATATACATGATAATTGAAAATAGTTAGTAACGATCATAATTCCAAGATTAGGTTGGATATTAATGTATGCTTAAGATTTAATTTGAAATCTAAGTATTTTCAAATCAAGTGGTATTAGAGCAGGTTTGATATGTATTTGCGAGTGAATCCCAAGCAAAGGTGAAGGCACGCTTGAAGAATTCCAGTTTGAAAGTGCAGATCTTGGTTGTAAAAGGACAACCATGGGAAAATCATCGAAGAGAGAATGGATTCAAGAGCTTGAAGAGATCAACCAGAGTATTCAGGCGGAAAATGTTGAGTTGAAAAGGTTGTTGCACATATCAAAAGATGAGAAGCGTAAATTGCAACTTCGGTTACAAGCCAAGGATGAGCTTTTGGCAAAGTTTTAGAGTGATGAAGAATTGAAGAAATTGTCTTCTACACTTGATTAAAAACCATCATTGAGGTATGCAGTAGAAGTAATTCTTCAAGTTCACATTCTTCCCATCAAGTTGATTCTTTTGGTGCATTTGAAAAGCATACAAGAGGCATAGGATTTAAGCTGCTAACCAAGATGGGATATAAAGGAAAAGGCCTTGGAGTTAATGACCAAGGTATAATTAATCCCATAGAAGTGGTAGAACGAACTCGTTATGCATGATTGGGTTATGGTAAAGAGGAAGTTGGAGAATGCTTGAAAACAATAGAGCCAAGAAATTCTTCAAGAGATGAATCTAAGTTAGTGCAGAAAAAATGCTTGCAAATTGATGGCACATCACACCATGATAATGAAAGTGATTAGAAGTCCTCTCCAAAGAGAGATGAACATTTCTAAGGATGAGCTAAGTCAATTTCTTCTCATCAAGTCTACACTAAAGACAACCATGAAAGGAAGCTGATCATTTCCACCAAAAAGGAGGCAAGACATGAAGAATACCTTCCAAGTCCACATGACAAGAAGGGATTGTTGTCCAAGAGCATGGGCAAGAGTTATTGCACTCATTGCAATATGAGTGGACACCAAATGGAGAAGTGTTGGAAAATTCATCCACAACTTCGTCCAAAGCAGTTCAAGGAAGTTGTGAAGTCACCTACAAAGAGATAGGTAGCAAAGGAAAGCCTGTGATTGGATTTAGTGGGTTCTTGGATATAGAGTCAGTGTTAGTATCATAGAAAGACAATTGTGAGGATTCTTTCAATAATGTCAGAAGAAGAAGCCCACGAATAATCCCACCTATCCAAGGAACATTCCATTAAGGGTAAGAAGCCTAAAGTGGAACATTCATGGTTATCATTTTTGAATAGCCAAGTTTAGCATGCATATGTAGCACCTCCAAATCATTTTTCTATTGTTTTAAAAACAAATAGAAATATTATTCTTTGTATGAAGTATGGAGGTAGAGTACTTATTAAAAGAGTGAAATAAGTAGAAATGGTTTTTATTTAATTCCATGTCCATGTAATATGTATATCTTAATGCCTTCTTAGAAGCAAGTCAAACAACACAGCTGCTTTTGGAAACATGTTTGGATTTTTCTTTGAGGGAAGCGAGTAAACAAGATGAACAAGATGTTCATTTAGAGACTCCAATAGATACATCAGGTACTACAAGGATAGTTAAAGGAGGGCCAATCCAAGATTATCAAGGCATGACAAGCACTAGAATGATCAGTTCCAAGATGGAGATCAATTTTAAGTGCATATCAACAAAGTGGATAGAGACTAGAAAGGTGAAGAATTTGATCCTTATTTAGTTGTTTAGTAATCCATACTTTTGGAGGTCCTAAATTTCTTCCAGTGGGATGTGTGATCCAAGTGGATCTGAGAACTCTAAAAAATTGACAGTCTTAAATGTTTATGAAAATGACTCCATTGTGTAGAGCTCAATGAGAGATTTCCAACGCAACTTGAACGGACTCAAACGAACGTCTTATGAGGAAGATATTACCTTCTAAATTTTTGGCCAAATAGGGAAAATAATGACAGGGTTGCCACGTGGAATCACTAGAAGGATGACACATGGTAGCCTGGATGGACACGTGGTATCATAGATGTTGATGTGGCACTGCACAGATGTGACACATGGATTGTACAGATGCTATCATGGAACTGTACGGATGATTACGTGGTAGTACGGTGGATGACGTGGAAATGTACAAATGATAACATGGCACTTTATGGACAACCGATGTGGAAGTATGTCATGTTGACATGGAAATATGACAGGTTGATGCAGTAAGTTGACTGGGTGTACGAAAAATGACATAGCAGGTCGACGTGGCACTGAATGGATGCTGACGTGGTAGGTGACTATGCAACAAGTGGACCAGTCAAAAAGTGACACATGGACCATTGAAATGGTGCCACGTGGCACTCCAGATTTGCCCAATATGGCATATGTTAAAAACAATTGTTATGTAACGACTGAAGGGAATGAAATCCGTAACCTCCGAAGTAAAAAACCAATGGTCTAACCACTAGACCAAACAATGAGACTTAATTGTATTTCAGAATCATGCTATTTAAAGTGTTTGTTGGTAACAATATGCCAAAAGGGGGGGAGGTCTGCGGGTTTGACCCCGATACCTCTACCAACAAACCCAACATGCTCGACAATTGCGCCAATGATATAACTTGTAATGACAAACACAATAGATTGTATTTAATTTTCATTTATTCAAATGGTTAAAACTCCCAAGAGGCACATGATTTGAGCCCTCGACCTCCACTATGAAAGCACCACACTTTTCCATTGCGCCACATCATGGAACTGTTGCAAAAACTCATAGCAAGTTCATTTTGTCATGTTGTATTTCACCATGAAACACAAGGGAGTCTTATGGATAGAACTATGAGCCAAATTCTTTTATGCTATAGCTTTTTTATGAATCTTTTTGAGGAGTTTTTTGAGAGGAGTTCATGGAGAGCATTGAGAGAATTTTGTAGAGAGTCTTTGTAATCTCGTTGAGAGAAAGGGAGCAAGGCGCTTACTTACGAATGAGATCTTTTTGTATGTTGTAATTCAATGCCATTGGGCATCTATGGGAGTCATAGGGTATTTATAGTCAAAAGTCTAAATTTTCCGATGTAGAGTTGAAGGTGACAGTTACACCTAAGGTTGTGCAGCAGATCACAAAGTCAGTCCCAGGATGGGTCAATCTGTAATGTAGTGCCATTGATCATATATGGAACTATAAAGTGTTTACAATCAAAAGTTTCAGTTTTCCGAGGTGGAGCTGATAGTGACATCCACATTTGAGTTTTCTATAGCAGATTAGAAGGTCTTTATTGAGAGAGAGCCTTGTAAGTCCCTGGATGGGATAATGAGCCACATGTTGAGAAACCTCTTTGAGAAGGAGGATAGTCACTTTATGTGAGAGCCTTGTGCTTTGAAGACCAGTCCCAGGTTGGGAGAATGTAGTCTTTGCAAGGAAGAATTAATGAAGTGGTTCGTGGATTAAGCGAGCCCGAAGACATAGCCAAAATATTTGGTGAACTTTGTTAACAATTTGTGTAATGTTCCATTTGACTTGTTGTTGTTCTTACTTCACTTCATTTCAAAATTTTAATTCTGCAAGTTGATTGTGAAAATTAATGAAGTTTGGGTAAGTAAGTGGATTCACATGATAATTACAAATAATCAGTAATGGTCATAATTCCTGGATCAGGTTGGATGTTAATGTATGCTTAAGAGTTAATTTGACATCGAAGGATTTTTGGATCAAAATGACAAAAAGGAATCCTAGGTGTTGATGCACCCAAAATTAGTGTGTTGATCAGTAGTGAGCTCGAAATAAAGTTCTACAGAAGATAAGTGGGTTTGCCACCAAGACAGGGTAATACCCTCTAATTGGTTGCTAACTAGTAATAAGCGTTGCTCTTCATTAATGATGGGACATGTATGGAAATATCCCATCAAGTCGCGGATCTAGGAATTTGATAATTCTCCTTACATTTGGCCATTGTATTTGGGCAACAAATTTCTAGTGTTAAGTTGAAAAATAAAGGAAGATGCCCTAGGTTGTTGGTGGAGCACTTCGGTGAGGGCACCAATGAGCTACTAGGCCACTGTATTGAGGTTGGAGTCTTCTTCATCGAAGTAGGGATCCTTGTGGGGTACCATGTGGAAGTAAGATTTGGATTGAACATTGTGCTAATGAGAGTGTGTTGGAGATATACTTCATTAGTGGTGAGCTAGGGCATGATGTTGACATTGAAGAGTGTTTGCAAAAAGGTGTAGTGTGTAAGGGAAACCTCCATAAACCCTAGAATGTTGAGTGGATCAAGGGTTTGAAGTTAGAAGTGTTGGGCCTGAGACCACTGCACCAAGTGAGGGGGATGAATCTTTGAAAAAACCTAACAAGGAGATCATTGTTGGGATGTAGGGTTGACCTTGAGGAACCCAACTAGAGGAATGTTTTGGGTGAAGGGAGGACCTTGAGGAACCAAAAACAAGAGAGGGAGTCATTGGGGTGTAGGGCGGACCATGAGGAACCTAAACTCACTCAAACACTTGTAATTTACTGTTGGGGTGTAGGGTGGACCTTAAGGAATCCAACTGGCAACAAATTTTTGGGTGAAGGGTGCACCTTGAGGAACTAGAAATGATACAAAGGTCGTTGGGGTGCAAGACGGACCCTAATGGACCAAACTTCTTAAGACATAAATGTTGATGGGGTGTAGGGTGGACCTTGAGAAACCAAACTAGTAGGAAAACAACAACAACAACAATAACAATAATGCAATTTTTTTTTTTGAAGCGATAGGCATGGACCTACTGCACTAATACCATCTAATATGGAACAATCAAGATTACAATAAGAAAAGTAGACTAAGCAATAAATATTACATGCAATAGCCAAAATAACTAAAGTGCACTAGCTGATTTAGAAGAGAAAACCATAAATAATGCGAGAGAAAGCCTTGAATATGTGATATCAGATCATAATGGCTTGGTTTGTATTGATGAGGCACATGCCTTTTATAGATTTACATAGCTCGTCTTTATCATTTGAAAAGGTAAAAAAACCTAATCTAATGATGCACATGACTCAAATCTAGAAAGAAATGCATATGCACACAACATGAGGTTGGGAAGAGATGCCTTCTAACAAACTACTAACTAAAAACTAATTAATAACATGTAGTTCTATGCCCAGCTACACTACAATTTAGGAAACTTAATTGTTGATATGGGGCATTGTTCCCTCCTTGAGGGGGTTGCACCTTCCTTGACTGGGTATGCTCTCCTTGGTTGGATGTGTTCTTTGCCAACCCTTGCTAGAAGGCTCTAGAGAGACCTCTCCCACACCTCTGCACCCTTCCACATCACTTTGCTGAACCAAGCCAGCCCTAGTATTCCCTTAGTGCTTGACCAAAACAATTAACAAAGTTTATAAATAATACATCCTCCAATGAGTCAGAATCTTTTCTAGACCAAGCTACCCCATTGTCGATAGAGGAAGACGAAGGTGGGATTACCAAGTCGAGGAGTGAGTTAATACTTTCTCCTTTAGGTGTCTTGTCAGAAGACACAACTACCTGCAACTTAATTCGTAAATTAGGATATCTAATAATATGGTCATATTCACATTTGTCATGTGACCTTTCAACCTCGCTAGTATAAACCTCGAAATAGGTATGAATACTAAAGTTGTTGTCTAACGTCTATACCCCACCAACCCTCACAACATGAGAATTACCTAAAGTATCCAATCTCTTTAAGAATATGGATCTCCCCAATATGAATCTCTGCTCTAAGGGATCTTCATAGTAGTCAATTAGCTCCTCCTCCATCTCCTCCATTTCCAAAGGCTACATAACCCTAGTTCCAATTAGCTCCTCCTCCATCTCCAAAGGCTACATAACCCTTGTTCCAATCAACTCCTCCTCCATCTCCTCCATTTCCAAAGGCTACATAACCCTAGTTCCAATCAACTCCTCCTCCATCTCCTCCATTTCCAAAGCTACATAACCCTTGTTCCAATCAGTGGATCTCCCCTCTAAGGGATCTTCATAGTAGTCAATTAGCTCCTCCTCCATTTCCAAAGGCTACATAACCCTAGTTCCAATCAGTGCAAAACACTAGCCCCCTCATCTATGCATAGGCTTCCGAGCTAATCATTATTACCTTGGGTAATGGTTATGTTGTATCTCTGCTACAACATTGCAATTAATTTCGTTTTGTATTAAATTTTTTTTCTTGACTGCCTAAGTGACTTTGATTCTTTGTACAATCTGAATAACCAAACCGAGATAACCGGACTAGCAAAGCTTAATTCGAGAATAGTGTGACATAGTTTAGGTGGGGTCGGCCATCAAAGTGAAGGTTTAGGTAGGTTCGGGCATCAAAGTGGAGACACAACTGGTGTAAAATCATGCGACCTGGAGACACAACTGGTGTAAAATCATGCGACCTTCCAAAGATAAATTCACACCATCACTCTGAATATGTCACAAGACGAAGCTCTAGTCAGGGTTTACAAACTGGCGGTGAATATAACTCGCTCTTCGAATATTTTAGTAGAATTTGCTTCTTGTATTGCTGTTAGCAGGCGGCTGATTTTGATTGTGTTGCAGATCGATTGTATCCATGGAACTCAGTGGTATGTACTATGCACACCGGCTCTGTTTTTTTTTTTTTTTTTTCTCCAATCCCTTTATTATCGTCTGATTTAGTATCATGGGGTTTTGAGCTGCAAAGAACTGGGAGATGAGCAACTACTGCTGTCAATCGTTGAGGAAGATCTGGAGGAGGGGATTGCGGGCAATGGTGATCTCAATCCGAAGATAAGAGTGAAAAATCTTAGGAGAAAGACGGAGGAGGGGACGAGCCTTCTGTCGGGGGTGTCGGTCGACATATGGAAGGGAACGGTGGTGGGAGTAATAGGGCCGAGCGGGAGCGGAAAGTCGACATTCTTGAGGGCGTTGAACAGACTCTGGGAACCGCCCGTCGACTCCGTCTTTCTCGACAACCACGACATCACCAACCTCGACGTGCTCGCCCTCCGACGCCGTGTCGGCATGCTTTTCCAGACGCCCGCCCTCTTCGACGGTTGGTGATCGATTTGATACACAATTCATATTTATATTCATGACTTGTGTCGGGCTAATTTGTTTGATTCACAGGAAGCGTTGCGGATAACATAAGGTACGGGCCGGCGCTCCGCGGGGAGAAATTGTCGGATGAGAAGGTGGTTGAGTATCTGAGTTTGGCGGATTTGGACTCCTCGCTGGCCGACAGATCCGCCAGCGGTCTCTCCGTCGGGCAGGCGCAGCGGGTGGCCTTGGCCAGGGCTCTCGCCAACGAGCCCGAGGTCGGTCTTGCTTTCTCTAAATTTGATTCTGTTTGTGGGAATTGGGGATTTTTCTNCTCGCTGGCCGACAGATCCGCCAGCGGTCTCTCCGTCGGGCAGGCGCAGCGGGTGGCCTTGGCCAGGGCTCTCGCCAACGAGCCCGAGGTCGGTCTTGCTTTCTCTAAATTTGATTCTGTTTGTGGGAATTGGGGATTTTTCTGGGCGGAGAAAGAGAATTTTCTCAGTTTTTTATCTAAATTTGGCTGTGGGTGTTGTAAGAAACCAGGTACTACTGCTGGACGAGCCGACGAGCGCCCTGGATCCCATATCGACTGAGCACATCGAGGAGTCGATCGGGAAGCTGAGGAGGGGCAAGGGGATGACCATTATCATGGTCTCCCACAGCGTGAAACAGATTCAGAGAATTGCCGATGTCGTCTTTCTGTTGGTCGATGGACAGATTGTGGAGACTCTGAAACCCGATCAGCTCTGCAATGCAAACCATCCCACGGCTCGCAGGTTTCTTGAATTGAGCTCCTGAATTTCACCATTCGATGAATTCTGGTGTGATTGTGAATTTTCTGTTAAGGTGTCGAGTGAAAGCATTTGCTTTTTCTGTTATGTGTCGAGTCAGAAAGCATTTCCAATATCTTTCTCTTAAGTGCTTTATGAGTGGAGAATAAGATAGTGATTACCCCTTATAAATTTGTAAAGCGGGGTAAAATGTAGTTTTCTTCGGGGATGTGCAAGGTTTCTACTTTATAATTTTGATTTTTTACTTTACATGGCTACTGAAGAATTTTGTAAAGCGGGGTAAAAGGTGTTTTTTTGGGGATATGCAAGGTTTCGACTTTATAATTTTGATTTTTTACTTTACATGGTTACTGAATAATTTTGTAAAGGGGCCGTAATAGGTGGTTTGGGTAGTTTAAATAATTTTTTCTTGAATATATGTTTGAGGATATTTGCTACTAAATAATTTTTTCTTGAATATATGTTTGAGGATATTTGTTCGAAATCTAGTTAGAAATCATTAGAAAAAACAATGTTTATATAATTATCAAAATAAATTATATGAAAAAATTAATTTTAAGTGGAATAATTATGATATGAAATGTTATTATTTTCATTAAATTTTATTTTTTAAATAATATATTAAATTCATATAAATATATTATTTGTTAGACAAAGCAATGTTTATATATTTATCAAAATAAAATATATGCAAAAATTAACTTTAAGTGGAATAATCGAATAATCATGATATGGAATGTTATTATTTTCATTAAATTTTATTTTTTAAATAATATATTAAATTTATATAAATATATTATTATAAAGAATTTGATTTTTTTTTTTAAATATACTACAATTATATAAAATTATGAAAAATAAATAAATAAAATTATATAAATTATACTTGTCACCTTGTCAACTTTCAACTTTTTCCCGAGAAGATCACAATTTTCTATATATCCTATTAAAAAAAACGTATATACTTTATACAAA
>ML801698.1:324339-336792 GCA_009831015.1 Picea engelmannii | reverse complement strand
CTATACCCATATTAGATCTCATTTTCAAAATATTGATCACACTACCAACCTTCCTAACCTCTTAACTCAACAAAAGTATGGTGATCTTGGAAAGTTTCTCTTAATGCTTTTCGAGCACAAAAACAAAATTCTAAAGAATCACAAGTAATCACTTACCCTCTTAAGGTCCGATAGACCAATTAGGTCTTAGTGGACGTTAATCATCATCATCATCATTTAGAAGTGAGTCATGAGAATATTTAAAGAATTGGTAATGAATATTTAAAATGAGAGAATAAAGAGTTTAGTATTTTCAATATATTTAATATAAGAACTTAATGTAAAAGCATTAATTTTATTTTCAATTATTTGTTGTGGATTTATATTTAAGTTTCATAGAGGTTTAAAATTTGTAATGGTTTTCATTTATATTAGAATGTTTATCATAAAAAAAAATATAATATATTTATTTTATATGGTTGTAACATATTGTTTAGATTTGAATGTGAATTTGAACCTTCAATCTTTATAATATATAAAAGTTCATATTAATGGTTAATTAATCTCAACAATATAAACTAATAACAAAATTCAATTAAACAATAAATAGAAAAAAATAGAAATTTAACAAAATTACATTAAAAAAAAGCATAACTTAAACTTTCTTCAAAGTAAATAAATAATAACAATAATAAGAAAAATAAAGAAATAGTTGTATAATTTGATTATATCTAAAATGGAGGTATGAAATTTTCTTTTTCTTTTTAAAATAAAAAGAAATTGTTTCACATCATAATGATTTTAAAAATAAAAATATCATTATAATAAAATATTTTTATAAAATTAAATTTTAATATAAGAATATCATATCTTCAATTAACATTATTTTTAACTTATGATAATGGTAGTGATTAAAATTCACCTAAACTAAATGATTATAACATTGAGGTACTTGTGCATTCTTCCATAATATATTGTATTCTTCCATAATATATTGTAATAATCCAATAAATAATAACTAACAAAATTGAATTTTTCCATTCTCCCATATTAAATGAAAATAGTCCAATAAATAATAATAAACAAGTCACTAAAAATTTTGACTTGTATATTAAACTCATTATTAGTGTATACAAATAGTCACATTAATCAAGGTAGCTATATACAATTTAGTTAAATATAAAATTGATGTATGCATTTTTTTTAATTTATACAATAAAAAAAATATAAAATTGATGTATAGAACTTTCTTATTTATAAAATAAAAAATTCTTTCTACATAGATATGATTTGAAAAATAAAAATATCATTGTAATATAATATTTTTGAAAAAATAAATTTTAATATAAAAATATCACAATTTTAATTAACATTTCTTTCTTATATATAATTGAGAAGTTTTTATTTTTATTTTTATAATAAATTGAAGTAATTTAACTAATAATAATTATATATTCTTTTTATTATATATATAATAATATTGATGAAATTGAAGCATTTGTTCCTTATTCCAAAATAAATCCAAATAATTTAATAATTAATATGAATAAAATTGAATTTGTTAATTTTCCTACAATAAATTAGAATATTTCAATAAACAATAATAACTCAAATCACTTAAAGATCATGATAGGGTTTAACCAAGTCACTTAAAGATCATGATAAGATTTGACTAATACTTAATATTTGTATGTCTAACTCATTGTTATGTATAATAAACAAACAATTACACTTCAATCAAAATATGGTCAATAAATTGTCACATTTCACTTGTTATATGCAATAAACAAACAATCACACTTCAATCAAGATATGTGCAATAAACCATCACACTTCATTTGTTATGTGCGATAAACAAACAGTCACACTTCAATCAAGATATGTGCACTAAAGTGTCATACTTCATTTGTTTTGTGCAATAAACAAACAGTCATACTTCAATCAAGATATGTGCAGTAAACTGTCACACTTCAATTGTTATTGTGCAATAAACAAACAATTACATTTCAATCAAGATATGTTCATTAAACTGTAACACTTCAATTGTCATGTGCAATAAATAAACAGTCACACTTCAATCCAGATATGGGCAATAAACAGTCACACTTCAATCAAGATATGTGCAATAAACAATCACACTTCAATCGTTATGTGCAATAAACAAATAGTCACACTTCAATCAAGATAAATAGTTAAAAGTATTCAAAATATTTTTTTAAATATATATTTTGGAAAGATTAGTCAGCATTTAAAGTTTAGATTTAGATTTAGGATTTGAATCGTTATAATAATATATTTATAATTTTTTTTTTAATGAAAATTGAATTTAGATGGGAGGCTAACTTTTTTATTTTCAACTTTTAAAATTAAATTAAATTTACATAATAATTATAAGATTGGGATAAATCAATTTAGATAATTTGTACAGATTTCTTTTGCCTTGAGTATTAACCTAAAACTGTTTCTGTTCGGCAAATAATTGGTTTCTAAAACTTGTTTTTCTAGAATGTAAAGAATCAAGTTAACAAGAACTCAAGACTCATAGACATCTGACTGAAGTCAAAGTCAGCCTCTTACAGATCATCAATGGGTTATGCCAGGAGGTGGTTTACCTTGAATAAAGTTGATGAATCAACCTGCTTTTATGGATGATATCAAGTGATGACTATAGCTATCACTGGTTTACAACGGAGTTATAATAAGTTTTCCTGTGATAAAAAACTGTGTGCAAATTTCAATTTACTAGTACTGGTTTACAACGGAGTTATAATAAGTTTTCCTGTGATAAAAAACTGTGTGCAAATTTCAATTTACTAGTACTAGGTTAAATGATCCTTAGTTAACTGTACTGTGAATTTTGAATGGCTGATCGGATCGTATAACGACAAACAGATCGAGAGAATTGCCCCGTCATCTTTCTGTTGGTCGATGGGCAGATTATGGAGACTTTGAAACCCGACCAGCTCTGTAGTGCAAACCATCCCACGACTCACAGGATCCTTGAATTGAGCTCCTGAATTTCACCCTGACAAATGATTTAACTCTAATGAAAATTTGCAAGGACGACATGGTGTGATTGCTAAATTGCATGTTAATGGGTAGAGTCAGAAAGCAATTGCAATATCTTAATAAAATGGGTTGAGAAAGACGTAAACGCCATTATTGAAATCCAATGGGCCATAAAAAAACCCTACCTAATGGCCCAATTCAGATCCGGAGACCTCAACATGTAAAATAATTTATGAAAGCTCAGAAATACACTTGGAATTTGATATTGAAACATAATCCACTCACACTCCTTTTCTTTCTTTAATAATTGAGATTTGAGTTAATAACAAAGTTTTTTTCTCTATCTTTAATGTGTATTTCTTTGATAGTTTGAGATGAAAAAGGGTTAATGTGACTTTTTGTTGTTCCTTATGGTATTTTGTGAATCAAAACTCACTTCAATATGTCATAATTATCTTATTCTACATTTTCTCTAATGGACTAGGGACCAGGTACACTTATTATTTGTTGTAAATGAATGAATGTAAAAGAAAATAAATTATGTATATAATAATGACTTTTTAATATTTATATTGAATTTGGTTGATTTATTAGTGGGATTAATATTTTTGTTTACACTTCTCTTCTCTGTTTCAATATTTATACCTCTATTGTTGCATAAAGTGCACCAAATGGTTAGGCACCAATCAAATAAAGCTCAACATATCATTTACAAGCTAAACATATAATTTCCATTACCATCTAATCTATCATTCTTATGGGTTTAAAATCCTATATTAGATGCAACATTTAGAGATTCCCCACTTGATAAAAAAAGAGCGAGCCTAAAGTGAGAGGAGAGTTATTGCGGTGATGGTACTAGAGCTTTCCTAATTGGTGTCAAAGACTTCATATTTTGTAGTGAAATTTTGAGAGCCAACAAATTAATGTTGTTGTTAGGGACAAAATCCATTTTCTCTGATAAGTAGTTAATCTACAACATTTATAAGTGAGAATTTTGAAATTTTATTATTCTATGGTGAAACCACTAGGGAACAAAGTCCCATCCCTGTGAATTTAATGACCTATTACTTAGGGGCGAGACAAGCAATGGTGTGCAAAGCATTTAGAAACCTCACTCGATGACTCCAACAAGGTTTACAAGCCTTATTTTATAAATATTTGAACTTGATACAATGGAAAATCATAAGTAGGAATCCAAAACCCTATAGTCCAAACTTCTTCATATTAAAAAAAGAAAAGATAGACCTCACTAGGAATACCATCTTAGGTTCATCATGGCATGGGAAGGTATGCGTCCATCATTGAGGCCAAAGGACTATTTTTTCCTATTAATCTATATCATCTCATTTAATATAGAATGCCATGGCTTTCTAAAAAAGATGAAACCTCAAGATATCAAGATGGACAATTTGTTTTGCTTCCCTAGATATTGGAGATTTTATTGATGTTGGTAGGAACAAGGATTGGTATAGGACATGATTTTAGAATAGGATAGTAAGAGAATACCATAATATGTTAATAATGTTTTAACATTGCATCAAAACATTCAATTTGTTGGAAGGCATGTGCTTCCCCTCATGGAAAAAAGTTGTTATAAATTAGAAGGTAGTACATGCCTCTAATGATCCTAGGTCAGGAAGTTCCTTTAAGGATTGTTTTAAAGATTATCTCAATATTGATACCTCAAGTTTGTTTCCAGAATCATCATCATTAGAAAATAATGAAAGCATGAGCGNATAAATATTTGAACTTGATACAATGGAAAATCATAAGTAGGAATCCAAAACCCTATAGTCCAAACTTCTTCATATTAAAAAAAGAAAAGATAGACCTCACTAGGAATACCATCTTAGGTTCATCATGGCATGGGAAGGTATGCGTCCATCATTGAGGCCAAAGGACTATTTTTTCCTATTAATCTATATCATCTCATTTAATATAGAATGCCATGGCTTTCTAAAAAAGATGAAACCTCAAGATATCAAGATGGACAATTTGTTTTGCTTCCCTAGATATTGGAGATTTTATTGATGTTGGTAGGAACAAGGATTGGTATAGGACATGATTTTAGAATAGGATAGTAAGAGAATACCATAATATGTTAATAATGTTTTAACATTGCATCAAAACATTCAATTTGTTGGAAGGCATGTGCTTCCCCTCATGGAAAAAAGTTGTTATAAATTAGAAGGTAGTACATGCCTCTAATGATCCTAGGTCAGGAAGTTCCTTTAAGGATTGTTTTAAAGATTATCTCAATATTGATACCTCAAGTTTGTTTCCAGAATCATCATCATTAGAAAATAATGAAAGCATGAGCGTTGGATGTACTAAACATGGACCATGGTTCTTTAAATATCATGGCATTGTTCATAATCCAAGAGGCGACATCAATTCAAATAAATCATGTAAAAACCCATTTTAGCCAAGCTATACAAAAGCATTTTGGAAAATAAGATAAACATATGGCTAAAAATCCATGAAAAAAGAGCTAAAGACCAGGCTAGATTTAAAGGCTATTATTCAAATGTGGACCATCGTGTTATGCTTAGGATAATCGTTGAGGAGTGTTGCAATAATAAAACCAATCTCCTTTGTTGTTTTGTTGAATTTAGAAAATCTTTTGACATAGTGCCCAAGACTAACCTATGGAATAGGTTAGAAGAGCTAAATGTTCCTTTCAACTTGAGGGCTTATGTGGTAAGGATGTATGAGAACATTATTGCCAAGTTTAGGAACACTAAGGGATAGTAAGAAGAAATTAACTATAATATAGGAGTCAAGAAAGGTTGTCACATGTCTCCTACCCTTTTTGGCATATAAATTCACAACTTAGAAGATTTTTTGGAAGATGCAAGTTGTGTCAGCTCAACTTTCACCGATATAGTCATCATCCTTCTTCCTTACGTCGATGATATTGTTATTATGGTGAGAAGTCCCTATGACCTCGGTAATAAACTAAGAATCCTAAAGGAATTCTACTCTAGTATAGGTATGACTGTGAACATTGAAAAAATGAAGGTTGTGATAATTAAATCCAAAAAGATCACCTACAATATTTTGTATTTGACAACAATAGCTTGGAGGAAGTCCCTTCATACAACAATCTCGAAATCAATATTCATCACAAGCTCAATTGGAACTATATCATTGATAAAAATATAAATGTGTAGTGTACTTAACCCAAAACTTTAGAGTAATCACGTGAAATGTAGTGCAAAACCCAAGAACACAAGAGAAAAGAGAGATAAGAATAGAGATTTATGTTCACTTGCCTCTTCAAGAGGGAAACCTCCAAGAGTAATGCTCCAAATACGATAAAAATTCTTGACAAAACAATACATAACTTTATACTCAATATATAGCTATAAATAGAGGTTCTTAATTACCTTTGAGCCTCTTATAATGAGGGCTGGCCAACTAATTTGGGCCTTACTAATTAAAATGGCCATTCATTACAATGAGTGACAAGGTGGTCACATACATTAATAAAGTATATAAATAAGGGGGTTAGGGTGGGATGTTAATCCCTAGACAAAGTCCCATGTTAAGTGTAAAGCCTCATATTAAGCCCTAGATATTGAATTGTTACATTTATAGTGCTATATTTGTATGTAGGCTAGAACCCTTCATTGTACTCTTTCATTATAGTTGTACCCTTTGTCTCCTATATATATACCAATGAGATCTAGTCTTATGATCATATTATTGTTAGGATATTTAGACACTTAGGAGTTAGTTAAGATCAACTTGGTCTAATGTGTCGTTAGGTTAAAATCAATTTCTTTAGTATGCATTTGTAATTAGGTAATCTGATGTTCATTATGTGTTCCCAACATAAAATGTTGCGCTGATTCATATTATCCTCGATCTTAATGGATACATTGATATGTGGCTTAACACACAATTCATCTATGGTCACTGTTTAAAAATCATGGAGGGTCATTTGTCGATGATTGATTGTGAGAAAATATCTTGTAACTATCTTGTAAAATTTTTGTTTCCATTAATAAATTTCTCCAAGTGGCCACTTTGGCTGGGGTTGTGGATGTTTCCCCATAGGGGTTTTACCATGTAAAAACATCGGTGTGTTGATATTTAATCTGGTTGTGTGAGTGTTTTTTCAGGGTGTTCGTCCTCTATTGGAATACATGTTTTTTCAAACATGGTATTAGAGTGCATTTGAAGACCCGCTCCCATTGTAGATCAAGAGCTTGAAGCCGTGTTTCCACATCTCTAGTTTCTTCCATTTCCTACATTTCTAGGATAAGAGGATTGTTCCATTGCGTCCAAAGTGCTTGTTTCAGTTAGGAACACCTTTTGTTTCACTCGAAAATGTTTTTGTTTTCCCAAGATATGACCATTTCAGTAAGATCCAGAGGTATAAAGCTCCAATACGCCCTTTCAAATTTTTGCAGAGATAATATTTTGGTTTTATATTTGAGTTTTCTTTTTTTGTTTATGGGTTGCTACTCTTTCTAGTCTGTGTATGATTTTTTCCTTGCATTCTGTGTGATCTCGAAAAACATAAACATAACAGAAAGTGTTTTCTTGTCTATGTATGCTCTTTGTCGTGCATTCTGTGTGATCTCGATAAATCAGAAACAGAGGGAAAACTTGCATTTTCTAGGTAACCTAACCGATATATAACCCTTGTTGTTGTCGATAAGTGAATTTTTGTGTGTGTGTGAATGTCTGAAAGGAAGTTTTTGTTGGAAACGCACTCCAAGGCCATCTTCCACAACAACACCCCAATCCTCCTTCTTAAGACTATAATGTGTTAAGCACTAGCTCACTTGGTTAAAAGTTTCTTTATCAAGTAAGAGGTATTGAGTTCAAGTCTATTTTTTGTTACTTTTTTTGAAAACAATTATGCATTTATTGTAAAGTACATTTCACTTAATTATAAAAGTGAATCACTATTAAATAACTTCAATATTTTATTTTAAGTTTATTTGTTTTACATGCAACTTTCATTTATAAAATAACTTCATTGTAAACACGATTCTCACTTGTTCTATAAAAGTGGGTCACTTCATAAGAAACTTATTTGAAAATGTGATATTATAGGCACAATTATATAAGGAAGAACATCAACACATGGACCAACTTCTACTTTCCACGTGGCTCTTTGGTTCTTGTTTATGTTTTTTTTCAAAAGGGAATAACTTTCACATCCGAAGTCCGTTTTCAGTGCCATTTTTTTGAAACAACCTATTTTTTCGAGAGGTTCCATCCAGACCATCAGTTTTAGCATGTAAATCCATATTCTCTACATGTTTTAATATGTTTTCTCCCATTTATCTTTTGCTTACTAGTGCCAACTACTTCTCATGGAAAACCCATATGGAGGATGTACTAAGAAGTAAAGGATTGCACCATATTACCTTGGGAAAAAAACAAGAACCCATCGATGATGAAAAGTATGTCAAATGGGATAATAGGAATGATAAAGCACATGGAATAATCAAAATTTCCATCTCTCCTGATTTAAGGTTTCACCTTCAAGGAATTGATGGCCTAGATAAAGCTTGGGAAAAGATTGAAGCCGTGTTCAATAAACACAATATTATTCGAGCCTACTAGTTGGAAAATCAATTAATGACTTTAAGTCCAAATGATTTTCCTCGCACTGGGGACTACTTATCTAAGTTCAAAACACTTAGAATTTTGTGTTTAGATTGCCAACTAGATCTAAAGGAAGATCAATGCAAATATGCTATTCTTTCTAATCTTGGTAGTGCATCTTCTATTTTTGTATCTACTTTTTATGCCACTCAAGAAGCTCTAGGGAGTGATTATAAACAACCCTCTCTTTAGTATTTTTGTGATTCTATGATTCGAGAGAAAGATAATCTTGTGCAACTTGGATTTATTCACACTATAGGTACATCCAACAAAGCCTTAGTAGCTCAGCAAAAAGATAAATCCAAGAATCCCAAGAAGAAACATCCTCATCACTATTGACTTGGTGGTTAGTACCTCCTTTGAGACTCGTGACATGGTTTAATAGTCTCTTATAGATTTGTTAACTCTGTCAATTGTATCAGAAACTAACAAGTTGACCTTTTGGTTTAACGACAAACATGGACCAACAATTAGTATTAGAGAGGGTTCCTTTAGAAATAGTTTAACCACTGGGAGTAATATCTTGAGAACATATGGATTGTATGGAAGGTCTCTCCACAAAAAAGGCTCCTTTGTTTGATGGAACAAACTCTGCATTATGGAGTATAATAATGAAGACATATTTGATGGCCCTTGGGTTTGGTATTTTGGAATTATATTATGAGACTGTCAAGGTAATTTAATGTACATCAACCAAACAAATTTTGGACAAGCCACAAAACATTTATGAAAAGAGATCCAGTGATTGTTCTAGCTGTGAATCAAAGATAGGAGAAGCACAATTTGTGAGAAAGATAAAAGGAGGAAAAAGGTAAGCTACCCTTAGAATAGGACATTTTGTTGTTAAGTGTCCATGTGCAGAAAGGGAAGATAGTGATGATGAAGAAGAAACTCTTTCCATAACCATGGAAACAAAGCTCGTTGATGAAGAAAATGAAGATAATCAGAAAGAAAATACAGATTCAGAAGAAGAAGATATTGAAGCAGAACTCGATAGTGCCTTAGAAGAAATAGAGAGGCTTAGGAAAAATAATATAAACTAGAAGGAGAAATTGAAAAAACATGAAAAGAAGGATCATGACCTTGAAGAAATGAAGAAGATAATTATCCACCTGAATATTCAACTAGAATAAGAAAAAAGAATAAAAGAAGTTGTGAAAATTCATCTCAAAGAAAAGGAATAAACCTGTGATAAGTTAGAGTATGAAGTTGTCTCATTAAAGGAGGAATTAAATAAGTCAAATGCTCAATTGAAGTTTGAAAATAGCATTGGAACTTTAAATGAGATTCTTAGTCGCCAAAGGTCACCATTCATCAAGAATGGTCTTGGGTATGATGATAATCAGAATACTCCTGAAGGAAAGCCTAATAGCTATGCTAACATTCTCAAAAGATCCATCAATAATGAAAGAAACAACATGAAATGAAATGATGACCAACAAAAAATTGATTCTTCTCACAAGAACAACAAGAATGAGTTTAGAAGAGACGTTCCACCAAGAAGGCCTTTCACAACCCGATATCGAAATATATTCCTTGGATATTGTTTTTATTGCAACAATTTGGTTCATAAAGCAATATATTGTAGAGCTTATACAAGAAGTGACCATGTGAGAAACATATACAAAGGTCCTTACAAGACCTCAAAGGATTATTATGTGAGCCACAAAACTAGAAATTCTCATGTGTTTGCTACCAGAAACTACAATTCATTTGCTCCTATACATTATTACAATACAAAATCTTATAAGTGAAATAAATATGGGAACATAGCACATGAATATAGAAGAAACATAATAAAGTTTCCTAAACAAAATAGGGAAGAATATGTTCTTATCAAGCATCGAGAATAATACACAACAGTGTGGAAAATGAAGCAAGAAGAAAAAAAGAAGGAAGAATGTGGACTTGCAATGTATGCTCAAGAAAAAGGAATCCAACTGTACATTGATAGTGGATGCTCAAAACACATGACAGGGGATCAAAAAAATTCTCTCACCCTAAAAATAAAAAAGGAGACATTGTTACCTTTGGGGATAATGCTTCTGCAAGGATAGTTAGAAAAGGTATAGTTAGATTTGATAATGGAAAGAATAAAAAAAAATGTCTTGAATGTTGAAGGGTTAAAACATAATATTCTAAGCATTTTTCAAATGTGTGATCAAGGTTACAACCTCACATTTCATTCTAAAGGATGTGAGATAAGGAAAGCAGGTTCAAGAAGATTAGTGGCAAATGGAAAAAGAACCCCAAGCAATGTATACACTCTCGATGAATTCAAAGGAGAAAAATGTTGTATGTGAGTGATATCCCTCTCATATAATTAGTAAAAGGAAGTACAAGATCAGGGGGAGAAACACTTTTCCATTGATGTCAAAGGGGGAGAAGTTGCAGACATATGAAGAATTGCATACAAAAGGAAAGTTGCAAATGAGGGGAGTATCATAATTGAATGAGGGTTTCCATCAATGACAAAGGAGGATAGTTTTGGAAATATTTTTTTCATTGATGTCAAATATAGGGGGATACTATAGAAGTCCAAGATAAATATTGCAAGATGGAGATTGTTGGAAATATTGTTTTTGGATTTTTGATGCTTAGTTTGGATACACTATATTTGAAGGATTTTTTACTCTAAATACCTAGCTCAAATGGGATCATAGGTTGTATGGTTGGAAATATTATTATAAGACCTTTCCAATGGTATATGGAACTCCCACTACTCATTAGGAATGAAGAGATATGAATTTTTTTATCAAACAACCTAGCCAAAAACAAGGAAAATTTTAGGGGCTATATATCGCCCATGGGCTAATTTTCCATGCTTTTCCAAAAAAAGATTCACCAATTTCCATTTTTTCTAAAAGTGATTCTCCCAAATTCTATAGAATAAAATTATGTTACCTTAAAAATAGCCCAAACTTTCTAGAAAATATATAAAACCCTTATAAATTTAAATATTTTTACAAAAATATCGCCAAACATTTTATAGTTTACATATTAAGGACTAGAAAAATTCATCAAGGTTTCTAAATTTTGAGATAAGTTTCCATCCTTAAAATTATCCCTAGTCAGAAACTTAAGTTTCGTCTTCTTTAGATGATGATAGTGATGATGAAAGTCCACCTCCGCCTACTCACCTTCCTCTAGATGATTCCATTGAACATGAACCTGCAAAAATACCATCGCTTCCTCAATGAGTTTGTTTAACTCAAGAATTAGTTGGTGATATTTCTGGTGATCCTTTATATCAATGTCAAACACATTCATAGTTCCAACAAGCCTCTTCTATTTTGGCTCAAGTTTCAAACTTGTGATCCAAAGAAATTGGCAGAAGCTTCAAGTCATCCATATTGTGATACAACAATGAATGAAGAGTATTTATTTTTAATGGTGAATGATACTTGGGATCTTGTACCTCTTTTGAAAGGATTTTTTTTTTTCAAATGTTAATGGGTCTACAAAACTAAGTATGCATCAAATGGAAGTGTTGAAAGACACAAGGCCCAACTAGTTTCCAAATGATTCTCTCAAGTTGAAGTCAATGACTATAATGAAATCCTTTTCCCCTATATCCAAAATGAATTCCATATGCCTTGTTGTTAAATCGACCTTCTTGAAAATCCCCAAGCAAGAAGGCCGAGGTTGTTCCATGTAGATTCCTTCTTGCAAATCCCCAAGCAAGAAGGCCTTCTTGCTTGGGGATTTGCAAGAAGGAATCTACATGGAACAACCTCCTGGCTATGTTTAGAATGACTCCAACCTTGTTTGTCACCTTAAAAAATTTCTTTGTGGTCTTAAGCAAGCCCCTAGAGCTTGGTATGCCAAATGGAC
>ML801698.1:300002-311789 GCA_009831015.1 Picea engelmannii | reverse complement strand
GATATGGTCCTTTCAAGATTATCGATAAGATTGGTAACAATGCTTTTCGTTTAGATTTGCCTCCTTATATGCAGATGTATGCAGTTGTTAATGTTGAGAATTTGAAGTTGTATGAGCCTCCATTGATTGATGATCAAGGAGAGGATGTTTAGATTCCTTCCATAGATGATTTATCTCCAGAGTATCTAACAGAACTGCAGGAAGACACCATCCTTGACAGGAGGATACGAACTTCGAAACGAGGAAATGTGGAGTATCTTCGAGTTGGTCTTAAAGGGACGAATCCAAGCAAGGCCAAGTGGATTGAGGTTGGAAGGGTGAGGGAACTTTACCCTCATCTTCACATAGATTGAGAATAGTCTTTTGGAGGTCCAAAAGCTTCCCAATGGGGAGGTGTGATCAGGGGATCAAATTTTGCTCAAAAATTCAAAGTGCTCGGAATCGCTTCAAACCGGACAAGAGTGTAGGCCTCGTCGTTGTGAACCCAACACAACTCGTTTCGTCTCAAACGGACGTCAGGAGCGAGAGATATAGCGATCTTTTCGTCAAGTCAAACAGGCAAAAAAAAAATGATGCTGACTGTATAGTCCGTACAGTCCGACGTGGCAGGACCGTACGACTGTACAGAACTGACGTGGTAGAATCTGGTTGGTTGGCATGGTCGAATCAGGTGTCGACACGTGGAAATTTTGTTGATCAATGATTAGGTGCCACGTGGCCCAATCATGGGCTACCACGTGGCACCCCAGAATTGGCTAATTAGTTGTATGTAAAATGTTTTGGAGGCCGTGGGGTTCGACCCCCAGACATCCCCACCGGCGTAAGGTTTAACAATGGCTGCCCTACCAACGAGCCATCAATTGGTTCTTGTTTGTTATATGGTTTCAACAATATTTAAGTTTGATTATTGTTTAAACGGAAAGGGGGTCGGGCCGGGGCCTAGCCCCGACCCGTGGTCTCATTACATTATATATAACCGTGGTATAACATATATGGTGCGGGGTTTTAACACAAAGATGTGATTTGGTTATATATTATATAACCATTTTTTATATACGGGAGTTGCGTTGCAACAGACCCAACCCGCGGTCACACATATATTACATATGACCTTTATGCTATACGGAAGTTTGCACGCAGGAATTTTGAAATGGTTGGCACGGTTTTGACCGTTAGCCCTTTTTGCCAAAACGCGCGGTCATATGACCCATGTGCCCAGGTGCTAGACGGTTAGGGGCTGGAGGCGCCTTAACCGTCCTACGGTTTGCACTGTTGGCGCGGTTGCGCCCGATGCTGGGTTTTCACGCTTAAATGTGCGTGTGAGCTAGGTTCAAACAAAAGGGGTGCAATTTGTAGATGCAAAGACATCAAGCTTGAAGGGGGAGACTTCCAGGAGGCCTAACTTCTTCATTTTTCGACCGATTGAGGTGCCGAAAGAGCCCAGACAGGGGTTTTTGGACACTCTGAAGCCATTGGAGCAGTCGGTTTGTTATTTTGAGCATTGTAAGACATGTTTTTGAGCACTTTGAGCAATTAATAATAATGATCCATTGGAAGCTGGACCAGGAGATGTAGCCCAAGAGAGGGGTGAACTCCTTTATCAAATTGCTGTGTTTATGTGCTTATGTTCATTGATTATGCTGCTGTCTATGAGTATTTTACATAAGTAATCCTTTAATCTATGTGTTGCAAACTGATCCTTTTGCTTTAAACACATAACATTTACATTGCAAATAATTTCAAGTATTTCAAGTCTTCTTCATTTTTAGATCATTGATGGTTCATACTCTCCTCGATATTAACGACTACATTGTCTGATGGATTAACACCTGATTCATCCATGATCTCTATTTAAAGAGCATGGAGGGTCATTTGTTGATGATCAATTATGAGAAAATCTCTTATAACTCTTGTAAATTATTCTTTTGCATTAATAAATCGCTCCAAGTGGCCACGTTGGCTAGGGCTGTGGATGTTTCCCCACAATGGTTTTATCACGTAAAAACATTGGTGTGTTGATATTTGTTTTGGTTGTGTGAGTGGTTATTGAAGGTGTTCATCCTCTGTTGGAATACCTATGTTGTCAAACACTTATCTCATATTGTAAATTGAATATATTGTAAACGGGTTTCCCCCCCTCGAAGAAGACTATTATTCAATTACTTTTTATCATTCTTAAGGCGTTGTTTCATAACATTTGGTATCTGAGCTTACAATCCTAAGGTTTCACTCCTCCAACTAAGACACCTTGGAATTTTCTCTATAAAATGTTTTCTAGGACGTTTCAAACAACAAAATTTTGAGGAGATTGAGATGAAATATCAAAGTATAGGTGGTTGAAATTTCAAGGTCAGGTTCATTACAATTTTTGAGATATATTTTATGAAATATAGGGTTTGTGACTCATCCTGAAATCAATTTTAAACAAGTCATATTTGCATTTTTGTTGTAACATTTTTTATAAGAGTTTTTAGAAAATCAAATTTTGTGGAGACTAAGAAGAAATTTCATAGTACATGTGGTCAAAATTTCAATTTCAATTTCTCTATTCATTTATAAAAATAGTCCATGGAATACAAGGTTTGTGACTAATACTGAAATCAGTTTTAAAAGAGTCATCTTGGCATTTTCACTGTAACTTTTTTTCCAGTGAAGTTTTAGTCTTTGAAATTTTCAGAATCCTAAGTTGACACATTGAACTACATGTGGAAACATTTACAGATTGTGAATCATTATATTTTATGATATATTTCTTGTGGAATTTAGGGTGTTTGAACAAGTTATTTTCTAGTGATTTTAAGAGATTTTTCCGTGGTTAGCAAGCTCATTTTTAAAATTTTTAAGAGACGTGCTCTAGTCTATATAAATAAAGAGGAAAAGGAGAAGTATTATTATTTTCTCCAATGGAAATGGGTACTTCTAAAATTAATACTCCTAGTAAAACTCCAGAAAGCTCGTGCAGGATGTCGAACGAAAATGAAGATTTTGAAAACAAACTATCCCAATTAAAGTACCAAGTTGATGAAAAGAGTGGTAGTATGTTGAAAATAGAGGATTTATCAATTTCTTAGGAATTCCTTAAAAGGGAAATGGAATATAAAATGAAAAATAAGATGGATGAAAATAAGGAAGAAACACAAAAACCCATGAATGAAAATAAGGAAGAAATACAAAAAATACAAAAAACCATGAAGTCCATAGAAACCATTCTCTTATAGAGGATCCGTAATTTAGATATGGAGATATAAGGAAATAATAAAAATAAGGAGAACAAGATTGTTGATACTCAATCACATATGGTGAGTATTTTGTCACATTTGGAGAGCACAAATACTGAAGCTCAGAATCATGATCATTCATTACTCCAAGGTCTACATCATTATGGATTCAATTCGACACCAAGGAACTACTTCATTCCGAAGATCGAAATGAGGAATTTTGATGGTAAAGATCCTATCACATGGATATTACATATGGAGCAATTATTTGATCTACACCAAGTGCCAAGCTTACAAAATGTAACTATTGCAGCCTTGTATTTATAAAATGATCAATTTGTTTGGTATCAATAACTTTGTGAAAGAAAAAGGGATTATTTTATATCTGGGTCCATTTTTACAGATGAATTGATAACACATTATGGGGATATTAAGAGAAATACATTCTTTAGTCAATTGATAAATCTTCAGAAAAAAGGTCCAATTACAGAGAACATTCAACAATTCCAAATGCTTGGTCTCAGGGTAAAGAATATTTGATAGGATAGTTTGTTACATCTATTTATGGGAACTTTAAAGGAGAAAATTCAACATGAGGTGCGTCTCTTTGAACCTAAATCCCTAGAGAAATATTTTAGTGTGGCAAGGAAAGTGGAAAACAAAGATATGGCTACTAGAAGGGTAGCCACTAGAAATTATAGAGAGCACAATGTTCCCTCTCCTATCCTCACTCAATCGACAAGGTTGACACCTCAACAAATGAATGAAGAAGAGAAAATGGACTATGTTTCAATTGTGACAACAAGTACAGTAAGGAGCATAAATGTGGCGAGAATAAATTATTCTACATAGACTGTGAAGAGGAAGAAGATCAAGAATTGGAACCATAACAAGATCTAGGTCTAGAAGAGACTACTCCAACAATATATTGTCATGCATTGGCCAACATCAGTACTCCAAAAACCCTCAAGATACAAGGATACATCAAAAAGAAAAAAGGTAGCAGTGTTGATTGATTATGTTAGTACCCATAACTTCATCAATTACAAATTAGAAAAATATCTCAATGTTGGGGAATAGGGTGGAACACGACATGAAATAGAGGAAACAACATTGTTGATAATTGAAGAGGAACAAAACATTTCGAAGAAAAGGGGTGGCATCTAAAGACACTGTTACAACACTTAAGAAGAGAACACTATGATCAGAACATCACAGTGCATGTTGTACGTATTGATCCACATGATATGTTGCACACTATCAATTCACTTGTTTGATAATGACCCAAGGGGTCTCTTTTTATAGCCTCAAGATATAACCGATGTCCACAAAAACTGAGAGATCTTGTCCACATGTAACAGTCGGCTATTATATTTGACTCCACAAAATCTGATCTGTCGATTCGATTCGGTAGGACTCGACCCGACCACCTATACGTCCAACTCGTAGTCGATTATTGGGACAATCGATCCACTTCATGACTATATTTGACTTCTAGTCGAATATCCGACCGATAGGAACATTGACTACTCGACCAAATGGTGTGGTGTGTTTTTCGATCACCTGACCAACTGTACCCAGATGTAGGTTGACCTCTTAACTAATTGAACCTAGGAGATGTGTGATGAACCATCAATGCTTTATGTTCCAACACCCCCCGATTAACAAATAGATCTTAAGTTTCAAGAGGTGAAATTACATTACTAGAACACCCCCCCATAAGTGTATCTTCCTGAAGCCCAAGAATCGTGCAAAGATTCATAAATATAGCTTCAACTAAATATTTCATGAAGATATCAACAACTTGATCTTCAACTTTGCAATATTCAAGAGAGACAACGTTCTCATGAACCAACTATCTCAAGTAGTGAGCATGAAGCTCAATATGCTTCATCTTACTGTGGGAAACATCATTGTCAACAACCTATATGGAACTTTGGTTATCACAGTAGATTGTATTCAAGGTATGAACAGGAAGGCCAAGCTCTCCCAAAAGTTGGCGAATCCATACAACTTTAGTACCTTCTTGAACGACACCATGATATTCTTCTTTTGTAGTCGATAAGGAGACTACCTTATATTTATTGCATGACCACACCAAAGGTACAATGCTATAAAGAAACACATAGCCATAAGTGGACTTCCGATCATCACCATCGCCAACCTAGTCAGATTCGATGTAGTTGACTAGCGAATCTAAATTTTGACAATACTTGATACCAAAATGAGTGGTACCCTTCAAATAACGAACAATGCATTTGGCTTCTTTCCATTGGATTTATTTGGGGTCTTGCATGAACCGAGAAGCCACACTAACAACAAAGGCAATGTCTAGTTGACTATGAGTAAGGTAGATAATACTATCGACCAATTGTCAATAAACAATCACATCAACTATGGGTGTTTCATAGGTTTTAGTAAGATTCACTTCAGACTAAAAAGGAGTAGCACAAGGCTTGCAATCAACCATCTTAAAACACGCCAAAATATCCATCACATATTTAGACTGAGAAATGAAAAAGCCATCAAAAAGGGGTAATACTTGAAGAACCAAAAAATAATGCAGAATGTCAAGGTCTGTCATATCAAAGGAGTCAACAAGTTGTTTCTTCAATATAAGGATGAGTTCATTATCATTTCTAGTAATGATTAAATCATATACATATACAATTATAATCAAAGTGTCTCCATTGGTGTGGAGAACATACAGGGTATGATCAGATTCACACCGTTTGAAACCAAGTCGAAGGAAGAAACTATCGATCTTAGCATACTAGGCTCTCGGAGCCTGCTTCAAACCATAAAATGACTTCTTGAGTTGACAAAATAGATTTGAATCTGTCACAAAGACATGTGGCTATTCCATGAAAATTTCTTCAGATAGGTCTCCATGAAGAAAGGCACTCTTCACATCCATTTGATGGATTTTCCATCCAAAACGAGCAGTAAGGGAACGAATCAATCAAACAAAGTTCATATTTTCAACGGGGGAAAATGTTTTAGTGTAGTCGATGCCTTCTTGTTGAGAAAATCCCTTCCCGACAAGGCATGCTTTATGTCACTCAACAACAACTTCAGAGGTAAATTTGGTCATGTAGACACATTGACATTTCACAATGTTCTTTATTTGCGATCAGGGAACCAAGTCCCAAGTCTGGTTATTCAACAAAGAATCAATTTTAGTCTTCATGGACTACTCCCATTCAGGTCGTCCTTTAGCATCTGAGTAGGTAACAAGATATGAGGTTTCAAGAAAATGTGTCATTAAGGAAACATTGGCATGTTTCTTTTGACTTCAAGTTTGATGTCCACATGAGGCATCTCCAACATCAAATCCAACAAATTTAATTGTCTTGGCATCCCATTGGGGCATACAGTAAATAGGTGAACCACAGTTCACTTCATCAGTTTGATCAGAATTTGGAGGGTCTTCAGTCGGCAGGCCAGTCAAAATAGAGGATGAAAGACTAGTCAACTCAGAGGTCAATGGTCTAGTTGAAATAGGGAGAAAATTCGACTATCTAGTCGAAGGAATAAAGAATGGAACAAGATAACCCATGTCAGAGAAAACATCAAAGGGATCCTTCTGTAGCAATCTAGAAGAGGCATTCAAAAAATTTATTTCAGAATACTTCTCATCAAACCAAACATTACCTTTGATAATGATTTTCTGTTTGATAGGATCAAACAGTCGATAGGCTTTCGACTCTTCAGAGTATCCCATCATGATGAAATAATGATTCTTCGCATCCAACTTCTTTATGCAATCATCGAGAATGTGAGCCCATGCAACACATCCAAACACATAGAGGTGGCTGAATGGAGGCTCGTCCCATACCATCATTCGTCTGGAGTCATGGAAGGAACAACTTGAGTCAAGATGCAAATGAGAAGATAATTTTCACAGTATACCACTTCAACCCATAAGTGAGGAGGAGAGTATTTAGTCTACAAAATACATCTAGACATTTTGATTGGTGTCGAATTCTTGCATTCTACAACTCCATTCTGCTGAGGTGTGTGAGGAACCAACCATTTCTAGTCAATACCATATTGAAACATGTTTTCTTCAAAGGGTCTATTTACATAATCACCACCATTGTCTGATCTCAAGCATTTGATGGGTCAACCACATTGATTTTCAGCAAAGGCTTGAAACTCCTTGAACTTTTCAAAGACAAGGTTCTTATTCTTCAAGAAAAAGATCCATGTGAAATGAGAGAAATCATCAATGAAAACCAAAATGTACCTTTAACCTACCAGTGAAGGTAGATTGATGTAACATACATCACTATGAATCAATTCCAGTAGTTTATGTGCTCACCATGCTTTTCTAGAGTCAAATGGTGCCTGATGATGCTTCCAAAGTACACAACCCTTACATACTCCTGGGGGGGAAACACATTTAGTAAACCAACAACCATGTTCTGAGTTTCCATTTCCTGCAGAATTTTGAAATTTAGATGTCTGAGTCATTCATTCCAAATTTGACTTCTCTCATTAGTGTAGCAACAAGTGTAGTTGGTTCAGTTTTAGGTCAAGTCGAGTCACAAAAATTGTACAAACTATCTGTCAGGTCGAGAAGCCTGCCCGAGACAATCGAATTTCCTTTCTTCAAAACACGAACATAGAACTGATCTGGCCAAAATTCCACAATATTACATGTATGTGTCTACTGAGCAACATACAACCTATTGGCACTTAGATTTGGCACATGATAAACGTCGAAAATTTTCCCATGTCGAAAAGATGCATCACCTTGACCAGCAACATCCAAAGAAAAATCATCAACAACATAGATTTTACTCTCCTCAACTTTATTCAATCTCATGAATAAAGTGGAATCCTTGTCCATATGATGAGTGGACCCAAAATTGACAAACCATTCAATCTGTGCAGAATGGGATAACAAGGCCTGAGAAGTCTTGAATTGGAATGTGAAATGATTAGCAGGTTGGCGAACAATGAACATGTCGAATGGTGTTATCAAGTTCATTGGGACCAAATCGATGAGTTTTCCATCCTTCTTTAGATAGTTCTTTCCAAATTTTCCCAATTTCAATTAGAGTTCCTTGAAACACACCAAATAGTCCTCCATTCTCTAAAAGAAATGAGGATCGAGAGAGATCAACTCTTTCTCCAATTGCATGATGTGGCTCTCATCGACTCGATCGAACAATGTCTTTAGCTTCTTCATAATTTATGAGGATAGTCGATTCCACTGAGGTGAAAATGAATCTCTCGTGAGATGTAGGTCATGATGACCCCCACAAACTCATCCTTCTTGATATCAACATCAAACTTCACTTGATCATCTGTGGGATTTGGAATCATCACCTTTGTATACTTCCATAGTCTTTTACTCTTCAGTAGGGTTTCCATATACGGTGCACATACTGCATAATTTGATATATTGAGAACAATAGGATCAATCATTGAAGCCATATTCAATATCTGGACATACTGGTCTATTTAAAAGTTCCAATCAACAAACCACCGACATAGAGTCAATCACACAACATATCCAACTCAACAAGGTTTACATATAATAGGTCGAGGTTTTCGAACCATCAAATCTGATACCATGTTGGGGAATAGGGTGGAACATGACATGAAACATAGGACACATCACTGTAGATAATCGAAGAGGAACAAATTATTTTGAAGACAAATGGTGGTGTCTAAAGACACTGTTACAAAACTTAAGAAAAGTGCACTGTGATCAGAACATCACAGTGCATGTTGTACATCTTGATCCACATGATCTATTGCACAATCTCAATTCACTTGTTTGATAATGACCCAAGGGGTTTCTTTTTATAGCATCAAAATATAACTTATTTCCAAAGAAACTGGGAGATATTGTCCACATGTAATCATCATCTATTGGAGTTGGCTCCGCAAAATCCACTCTGTTGAGTTGGCTTGACAGAATTCGACTCAACTTCCTATGCATCCAACTCGTAGTCAATTTCTAGGTTGGTTGATCCCCCGTTAGACTATCTCCGACTACTGGTTGTCTGTCCGATTGACATGCATGTCGACTACTCGATCGAATGGTGTGGTATGCTAGTCAATCACCTGGCTAAATGTATCCATATGTAGGTCAAGATCTCGATCGACTAAACTCAGGATATGTGTGATGAACCATCAATGCTTGATGTTCCAACACTCAATTTATTTTTATTTCCAACAACAAAGTTTCAAGTAATGATTGCATATGGAGGTACCATACATTGTTTTGGGAAGTACTACAATATTAAGCTCAATACGGGGGAGTATTTATTGGATAGTCCCATGATTTCCATCCAAATGGGTGGTGTTGGTGTTGTATTAGGGGTCCAATTGTTACAATCATAGGAATGGTGGCCCTTAATTTTCAAGTTCTTTTCATGAGATTTTTCTTAGAAGGAAAGGAAAATGAGCTTAGAGGTATCCAAGGGAAACCCTCTAAGGTGATAAATTCTAATAGCATGACAAAATTACTCAAAAAGAGACACCATGGTGTAATTGCATAATTGTGCTCACTAGATGTTCAAACATATATATCCTCTACTCTAATGGATCTCCAAATAGTTATAAACAACCATTCCAAGGTATTTGGAGACATTCCTAAGGGTCTTCCACCTACTCAAGATCATGATCATGTTATTCATTTGCAAACTGGAAGTGTACCACCCAATATCACTACAAGGAAAAGACCCTCTAGTAGAGGTTTTTGCGGACGCCCCTTTAAAAGTAGCCCAAAAATCCATTTATAGCGGATGATACTAGCGAAAGCAAGTGGGAAGATGTTTTACGTAGGTGAATTTATAAGTACATAACATAATGGTGCCCTCAAAACTAGAGAACCGTAGCAGGGTTATTTCGAATAAAATAATATTTTCCAGTGCACTACGAAAATAATGACACCCCGAGGCACACAATTGCTCTAAACAATTGTGCAGCATTGCAGGGTTATTTTTAAAATTTTATATACGAAAATGCACTACTTAAATAAATGCACTGAGATGGACAATTTATCCCAAACAATGCTGCACCATGGATAGGTTTTCGAAAAAAATATAAATAGCTGCGCTCAGTAAATAAAGATGCACCGATGCAACTAATTATTTAGCGCACCGTACAAGTGTTAAATAATTTTTTTTTATCGGCCATAATATTAATCATAAAAAGACGTCAACATAGAGAGAAACAACAACAACAAATGGTTGACCTATATAGTGTTTTATGGGATTGAGAGGCGAGAGAGAGAGAGAGGGAGAGGGAATTTGGTTTTCATTGAGAGGCGATTCGATTTTGATTGCAACCTGCCCTCTACGACACGATCACACTCTCCAGGACCTTCAACAACGCGGCCCGAAGAGTTAACAAACTCTTCTGACTCCCTCGGAAGTCTTTTACCCACAGTGCTCTTCTCTGCGATCCCCCTTTTTGCCAGTCGGGAAATTGGGTTTCGCGGACTCGCAAACCTTGTGTGCACCTCTCGTGCAATTTGAAACTCCGAATCCCGATCCCCGATGTCAACGGTCAACACTTCTGTGTATCGGGGATTTCCCTATCGGGAAATCGACAAATGAAAGGTGGCGATTTACTTACCTTTCAAAACCCCGAACGCCGATGTGAGATGCCACATGCTGTCCTCCGCTCCGTCTCCGTGGGACCCGTCGCAACTCGGGGCTTCGCTGTTTCTCCGTGCTCCCTTCGACTTCAAAAACGCCGAAGTGCCGAGTCCCGACTCTTCGGGATCTCGTGCCACCTGTCCCTCCGATGATCGACGGCTCCGATTAAATCGGGAAATCGCAACTCGCGATTTCGACGTGCATGCAACTCTTGCACTCACCAACCCCGATATGCCGATGTTCGATGGCAAACGGATTCTCTAGTGCGCCTGCGAGTTAACCCCCTCGCAACTCCTCCACGGTCGGATGGTATGCGGGATTTCGTGACTCCCCACAACAAATTCAAGTCGTCGATTCTCTTCCTCTTGAAGAGTTCTCTGCTTCACCAGCTTCGTCCTGTGCAACTGAACCAAAGATACTATCCCTCCTGAGATTTTACCAACTCGGACTCCTCCAGAGTGTTTGCGCACACTCCTTGTGCTCAACTTTCAACCACTCCCAACAGTACTTGAAGTCTTCTAGGTTCTGTGCTTTCACAGTCACAACAACCCCGGCCTTTCTTTTCTCAGGCTTGCTACTGAGACTTCAATCCGACCTGCACTTCACCTGCACGGCTCGAATAACCCAACACGATTTTGGTCGACGAGAATAAGAGATTCACTATTGAACCTCCTCAACGCACTCTATGCGGAGGAATTCGACTGCACTCTATGCAGGAATCTCCTGGTTCGGACAGTGAAACAATTTGGAACTTATTCCCTCATTCTCTCAGATTTCGAACCTGATATGCAATCACATATGCAGCATATAGAAGATAAGCATAAAAAGAAGCAAGTATGCAACAACATAATATCAACAACACACAGAGATCAAACACACCCATGAAATTGAATCAAAGCTTTCCTATTAATTCAATGTCTGTACATGGGGATTCTTCACAAGCTCCC
>ML801698.1:273147-290714 GCA_009831015.1 Picea engelmannii | reverse complement strand
ATATTCATTCTCACTATTTTTTTTTTCAAAAAACAAATTACATATGGATAAATATTATTTTTCATTGTATTAATTACTCTTTTTGAATAGACTCTTCTACACTAAAAATTGTTATTATAAAAATTTATGATCTCCAATGATAATCATTCTATTGGCTTTAAAATTTTATGGATGCAAATCTTCCTATTGTTATTTTTGTCATTATTTAGTAAGTTTTTTTTTTGTTTGTTAATTTGTGCGGGACCTGTTGGCTACGCGATTAACCTGTGGCTTGAGAAACCGCGACTCAGGGGCATCTAAGCCATCAAAATCACCCGGGGATCGCACCCGGCCTGAGCCACACCAACCCTTAACATGGTTGGATTTTTTTTCCCCGCAGGTTTCGAACCGGTGACTTTAACATCACAGAGTGGCTTAACAACACACTCCGTCACCGACTATCCTACACCCCGGGGACCATTATTTAGTAAGTTGATTTCTATCAAATTTTAAATTACTCCATTAATTGTGGGTTTACTCAACATTGGGGGCATAATTTTATAAATATTTTCAAAAGCAATGATAAAAGTATGTAAACTAACAAAGACTACTTTAGTTAAAAACCAAATTATCAAAAAATCATGTTATAAATTTAATTTTTTAATTATAAACCACATTTTTTGTTAATCTTTCTTTTAAATCTACAAAATAAATGAACATAAACTTAGTTTTTTAATCATCATGTTAATATATCCTAAAAAAAGTTTTACTATTAAACATATATATCAACCATATCATTACATCTAATTATATCAACATAAAAAGTAGAATTTCATATCCCATTAAAAGTTCAACTCGACATTTGACATTTTTCAGGATTTCACAATTGGAAATACTTAAATAAGATGAAACGTTTTTAAATATATGCAATGACATATAAATATGTTCAAATAACAATCATTCCATGAAATCACAAATAATTTGAAAGGCAAACATATTACACATCAAACTGATTGTTAACCAACTAAAATTGTTCAAAGATTTGTTATAATTAACTTAACATTTCCTCTGTCAGAAGATGAATAAAAAACAATTAATAATTAGTGAAATAAAGAATATAACAAAAATATATAGAAATAGTATTAAAGATGAAATAAAACATGTACATATCACTCTTTGTTGTCGTCACCCTCATTATCTTTCTCGCTTGGCACGATAACAATGTTGTTCTAAAAAATGTGTTTTGATCTAGGGTCATGTCTTAATAAGAACCACCAATCCCTATCCAACACATCCAGGTAAAAAACACTTGGTTGCAGTGTTTTGGGAAAACATAAGGCTCCTTAGCTTCATCCCACATCTTTCTAGAGTTTATACATATCATCCCACTATCGTGATCTTCCTTTACATTATTCCAATCAATGGTGTCCCACCACTTGCACCTAAAAATAACACATTGGAAAGAAGAGAAGTCCACCTGAATGATCTCTTGTATCTTTTCAACATAACCTAACGCCCCTCGTATTAGGTTTTGATCACGGTGGCTAACACAAATAGATTGGTTTAACTCGAATTCCACTCCACATTCTTGTTTCATGCATCCATCGTTGACATCCTCTGTGCGGAAATGATGTCCATATGCCCAGATAGATGGGAACAAATGCACCTATACACAAGTGGAAAAATCACAGTTTCATGTGTCTAATAAGTCGACCAATAAAATATAAAATATACCTGTTATAGTTCAAAGGTGCATTTAAATGTTACAAAATGTACACAAATAGATTATTACCGAGTTGTTGCACCCAATCCCTATGTTTAGTTCATCCTCTTCAACACGTGGGTAATGACCAGATGCATTGTATTTCTCTCTGACTTGGTCAACAACCCAACTGTTGGGGCATATCACTGGCATATTTTCTTTTAAATGATCAGGATAAGGCATGCTTCTACCATTCAAGTGTCTAAATTATTTTCTGTCACTGTCCCATTTTCTCCTCTTTTGTTTGTACAATGCAACCCATGACTATGTTGCCTCCAAATGATAAAGAATGAATTTATTAATGGCATTAATTCCTGAATTCATTGATTTATATACATATATTCATGATATCAAATTGACATATAGTATGCATCATATCAAAATATACATTATGAAGTTTAGTGTGAATAGTTGTGTATAAATTTGAAAAATGATAAGTCACTTACTCTTTATCAAGCACATTTTTCCATTCGTTTGCAGAAGCTCCCCTTCTCTTTTGTCTTCATCCCTTTTATCATCCCAAATCACCGCACCTAGTGTGTTTTCGATATGCTTGATGTACTCACTGGCATAATAGAAAGACTCATATGATATGTACCCCTTTTCCATAGCCCCCTTCGATTTTTCCCTTTGTTGAACAAATCCTTTCAATTTCTTCATGTACCTCTCTAAGAATAACATCCAACGATAGGAGACCACTCTGACTAATTCAACCTCATCTACTAGGTGAATTAGAATATGAACTTGCAAGTCCATGAAACTCGCCAGAAATTCCTTCTCAAACATACAAACAATCTCAACTATCACTTGACGCCACTATGAAATGCTATCCATATGAATCTCCTTTGATGTGATCCAACACACAAATGTAGATAATTTATATATGGCACATCGTAGGTCCTGGGGGAATTCATGGTTCACACACCCATGCACCAACAAAGGATAATGACACTACAAAGTAAACACATACAAAATTAATTATATTTTATCCCATAGCATAAATTTATAAAACAAATAATAAAATCATGTTTTTGACATATGTACTCTTAGAAGGTTCAAATTGTCATGTGATTTTAACCCTGACAAATGTTCTTCCATAGTGAAGCTGCACCATAGTGAAGACCCATATAAATAAGGCACCTTCACACCCAATATAACTTCCTTTTCCAAAGAAAGATCAACTTTCTTCAATTTCCATGGGAAATCACCTTCTTTGAAAGACCAAGAGGGACCAACCTCTCCTATACTTTATTTTCTTGGCCAACGTTTCTTTTTACTTTTTGAAGAAATAATATCTCTCCTAACAACCAATGTGTCACTTTCTTTTGATGATATGTACCTCCATAAATAAGATGAAACATTTTTAAATATATGCATGGGATATAGTAAGTGGGAACTCTTAATATGGTCCCAATATGGGAGCTCATAAAAGACATATTTATTTTTCATCCCAATGGGTAATTTCTCAACATAGGTGTCAAAGAATTATGGATCATCGAACATAGGCTCCCCATTTGAATCGAATATTTCTGTAATCTCCTTCTCCTTCTCTCTCTCATATGCTCTAATCCATTCTTCTGGTGTCATTATTTCAGGCCTTTGGGATCTCTCTGGTTTACCATTGAATGAAGATGTTGCTATTCTATAAGGGTGTTGTTCTGGTAGGAATACCCTGGAGCAGTCATACACTGTATTTTGTAGGTGGTTGGACCACCTATCCTTCAAAGAAGGTCCAAAACATTTACATCCATGATAATCTTTTGTTACAAGACCTATGAAATTATTAATGTATACAATAGAGCATGTTAGCGTCGAAGTCCAGAACAGTTGCAATGAATTAAATATGTCAAAAAATATTGTTATGTATATAAAAAAATAAATAAACATGTAATATACTAGAGAAAGCTCCTAATCCTAGATAATCATGTGTGGTGTAAGCACATATGCCATATAACATAAAATTCCTCTCTGTTTTGATGGGTTTTGATACATCGTATACATGTATCCCTTTCCATAATTCCTTCAATTCATTTATCAATGGTTGTAGGTAGAAATACATATTCTTCACTTGTCTTATACCAAGGACTATAAGAGCCAACATAAGATGTTCATTATCCACGGGAAACCATGGGGGGATATTGTTATTCATCACTACTACAAGCCTAATATAATAGTTGGTGTTTTGGAAGGAATATGGGTTGAGGCCATCCATGGCTATGCTGATTCGTAGACTTCGTACTTCATCCTTGAATTTTTCGGTCCATGTATCCTCTATATTCTTCATGGTTATTGAATCTTTTGGGATTCACATAACTCCCGACCCACTTCTATGCGAGGCATGCCATCCCTGTGACATAGCTAATTCTTTGCAACGAAAGAGCCTTTGAATCCTTGGGATTATAGGCATGTGCCTCAATATCTTATGAGGATGACCATGTGATTTACCATTTTTATTTGATTTATGATATCTATCATGCCCACATTTCAGACATATCTATTTTTCTGCATATTCTCCTCTATATAGAATACAATCATTCATACATGCATGATATGATATGTACTCAACACCCAATATTTTCAACATTTTCTTGGCCTCTTCACAACTACCGGGCAAGAAATTATCACTCGGAAGAACCTTATCTTTGAATAACCTGTAATTAGTGGGCAATAGAAATGTACAATGTTATTTAACGTTCATAAAATTGACCATTTTTAATATTGATAGTGTGACAAGATTTCTCAAATTATAAGGGACTTAATGATGATCAGTTAGCTCAATATTGCCGAGAAACATGCATTTGACATGCCAAAATTTACTTCCAAGTTGTACAGTAACATCGTTTTCCCTAGTTGGGTAGAATTTGACCGACTAGGTCCAAAGAGAGGGGTGGTGGAAGTAGATTTCAGACTTTCGAATAAGGTATCAGTGATATGAGCATCATCCCCTCAATCATCGTTCTGGAATGCATCTAACAACATTGTCTCCATGGAATTTGTATCCCGTAAATAATCATCCATACCAACATCTATTTCATTGATTCCATTTCCAACTTGTGAAGAATTACTATTGTTGTAGTCATTCCTAATTAGTGAATCTAGACGTAGTGGTAATTGAATAGATGGTTGATTCAACCATTCTTGGTATGCTTCCTCTCTGAGTTGTGCTCTTATTGCAACTTTCTCTCCATTTGACATTGTAGTGGGGTGCAATGGAAGATGATAGGTAGGTTGCTCATCATCACTAGAATCCTAATTTCAAAAATATTGAATATTAGTACATCGATGATATTAGTAAGAAAAATGCAATTGGTTTGTTCAAATCACATTATACAAAACACTTATTACTATTGCTGACCTAGGATTGTGATTGGAAGATGACATGTTACTATTGGCAGCGTAAAGTGGTTGTCCATTTTCATCTACCAACTGCTTGCGGTATGTTTCTCTTGATAATATCTTCTGATGTTTTTGAATTGGTACTGGAATATTATCTGCATCTGAACTTGATTCTAAATTAGGATCCTACAAATTTGGATCCTACAAATTTGGATACATTTTTATTCAGATTGACACAGACAACAAAAATAAATTCAATTAGATAATCGAAATATAAATAAAATATGAACTTACATGATATGGAAAGGGATAAATCCATGATGGAGTTTGAGCAATATGGAACGAGTTGGAATTTGAAGAATTGGCCATGTGATATTGTAAGCTTCTCTCTCTGCATTTGAGCAAAATCAACAGTAAATTATTTTTAAGAATAAGGAGACTTTAAGCACAAAATGTATACTATGATGTACTGCAATTCATGTGGATGCATCATGACAAATAATTTAAGATGAATATATTATTTTGTGTGCAAATAAAAATTTAGATAACTTTGAAAACATAACAGTGCGTTACTATAACAAACACACACTGATGTGTCTATAACATTGTAAATCATTGTGTGTTTATATATGCATCACATCGGCCCCATGAATTCAAATAATAAAAAAAATAATTATCCAATATTAGTGCTCCAAAACTTTAAAACACACCATGCATCGTATACATATCAACATTGATGCATTAAAGTAATAAACACATCGAAGTTTTGAATTAAAAAAAAAGTGCGACTTTGATTTTTTACAATTGAAAAATGAGCGGGAATTTAAAATCTAATTTCATAAAGTCATTTAAGTAGTAAAAACCTATTCACTGTTTCATTATCTTACAAAAATTTACAGTGGAAATATTTGCAAGAGAGCCATACCAGAGAGCACTGTGGAACAAACAAATACTTTAGAACAACAAGATTTATTCAGAAGATCATAATTTGAAGGTAACTATGGTGATTCATTTAAAACAATGTTCGTAAATTCTTTCATGGGTATTAAGCTATTCAATATGTTATTATTTTGCCAAAATTTACATGGTACAGATTTGTAAGAGAGACATACAGGGGAGCACTGTGGAGCAATAGATCAATACTTTTGAAAGTAGAGTTATTCATAAGATTGGAATTGGAAGGGTATGGTAATTCATTCAAAACCCTTTTGAAGCAACACAATTATTCAGAAAATTAGAAATTGAAGAGTTTTGTGATTCAGAAAAAATAAATAAAAAAATTTCATATTTACCTTAAACCCTTGCTTCTTCTTGTTTGTGTGACTGCAAAACTTCAACTTAGGGTTTAAATCCCTCTATCACTTCATGATTATAGCTTTTCATTTTATGTTTATAGATTTAATGGGTTTATGTTTCCATACAAAATGCGTTTGACATGTGATGCATTGGATCCAAACCCTTCTGGCTCTGTCACATTAAAAAAAAAAACAGTTTCGGGTAATCAGTGCATCTTATGTAATATAACGCATTGGTGCACTTATAGACACAAACACACCAACTATGCTGCACATAATTAAAAAAAAATCGTTCATGGATGTGTAAATTTATTTGTTTATGGTATTTTTTATTTTCATTTTTTTCAATTGGAGTAGTGTTGTTAACGATACTTATCGCGCCGTTGTAATTTAATTTTTTTTAGAAAAAAAATTATCGGTGCATTTTTAACATTAAACACATCGGTGTTTTTAACAATATATTGCACACCGCTCTAATTTACTGTTCTTTTAAATCTTTTTTATAGCGGTGTGTTTGATAACATGTAACACACCGATGCTTTAATATTAATACAACGCACCGAGATACTTTTTTTGGTGAAAATTATGTGATTTATTTATAAAATATATTTAATATCTTCTATATTGAATGGCACAGGTTGTATATTGATAAAAAAAATATATGATAATAGTTCAAGTAAGAAAAAATTTGATGAATACAAAGAAAACACATCTAGAAAGTAAAAAAGGGAAAGTTCTTTGTAAATTCTATACAAAATTAATATGTTAAAAATACAAGTTCTCTGTAAATTCTATAAAAAATTAATAGTATTGAGCTATATGTAAGTTTAACTAATATGTATTGGTTAGTGTGTGTCCCATGGAACCATAAAATGAGGAATATCGATAAGATTCTTTTTTATCTAAGTGCAAAAGAGCGTAAAATCTTGATGGAAAAATTGCAAAAGGATGAACCAGGTGAATGAAAAAATTCTATTCAATATGAGTTTTTTTTTTTGAATTTTCATTAATTGTTTACTTAAAAATATTAGATAACATGTTCAAAACAATCTATTAATTCACATATGTTTAATTTTCTACAATTGGGACCAACAACGAAGGAATGAAATTCCGTCCTAAGAAAATAAAAATTATAGAAGATTTAAATGATGATGAATTGGTCCTTAGCTCATCTGGAGCGGTGTTGGAAGTTAATGAAAGGGGGAATTTTTTTTACAAAACTATGAGGGATATAATGGAACGAACGCATAGACATACTTTCCACTTACAATACATAAATCAATCAAATTATTCGAAGAACCAGGTTATATCTAAACTACAGGAAGCGTTTCCAGAGCAATGGTCAATGAGACATGTCAGACATGCAATAGAAAAAACATACAACAACAAAAAAGAATCATTCAAAAAGTAATATTCCTAAAATGTTTTTCTAGAATATGTATATATTACTAAAAATCATTTTTAATTTATTAATATCGATATTTTTATATTTAGTTTTCATATATCAATATAAAAATATTTAATTGTCATGTTACTTTTTTCAGGAAGATTATGAAAATCCCAAAGGATCAATGAGATGATATCCGAAATATACCAGTAATGATCCAGGTGGATATTAGTGGCCACCCACCTGTCCCATATTCCAACTGGCTCATTTGGACAATTTTCAGTTCAACACGTTTCTCTGTAATGGGGACACTTGTTTGTAATTGTGGGTTCTACACTTACGGGGTTGTCCTAAAGCCCTACACAACATCCAAGTGGATATTAGTGGCGACCCACCTATTCCAACTGGCTTATTTTAGAAGTTTCCATGTCAGTACATCTTTCTGTACTTTTAGGGCCATTTTGGGGCTCTAAACAATGTTTTCTTGGATTTCCATAGTCAAATTGTAGACGGACTGAGATATTGATGAAATAATGTGTATTTCTCAAAAATACCTTTCCAACGGGCTATAACGCGCCTAAAACGAAGATCGTATGCGAAAGTTACGACCCTGAGAAGTTAATGTACTATCTTACCCAAATGGAGCCCACATGACTTTTGTCGTTTCATCTCCTAGGGTTAGGTTTTTGGATGTCTATGGTTTTGTCATTCATGTTTATTGAAAAAAGGCCTTCAAAGCCTCATTTTAATCATCTTCTTGCAAATGAGCGTATCCGTCACATCTCTTCTCAGAGATAAAGCTGCCACCATTCTAGCAAGTCTTGCACTCTGTATTTTTACAGTCTCTTTACAATTCTTTCATTAATAGAAATCAAGTATTGTTGTATTTCTCTGTTTCTGGCAATTTTCATGAGTATTTCATTGTAACATATCTACTTTCATTTCATTCCAAAAATAATCTGGATCAGTGGTATCAGAGCATGCTACTCTTGATCATTTTTCAGCGCATGTCCCCGATGAAGTCAGAGTATAGCCAGTTGGGTCTCGAGCTTGTCTCTCCTAAGGAAAATCACTCTCACACGCCCAAGAAACCCTCGATGGTAGTAGAAAAGAAAAATGACGGAGCAAGAGATTCTATTAACCTATTGCTTGAGTAATCTCTCACACGACATAGGGACGAAATGATGGAGAATTTTTCACACATCCTTCAACGCCTACCGATAGCAACATGAGAATCTTTATCAAGCAACCATTTTGGAGTAACCTCTCCCTTCAAGGTACAAGTTAATTTTCATATTCCCATATTTGAAGGTCAGATAGATGCAGATGCCCTATAAAAATGGTTAACTCTATTAGAAGGTTATTTCTATGTTCAAAATTTTTTCAACAGGGAAAATATCACCTTTGCACTCCATAAGGCTCTCCCCCATGTCAAACATTGGTGGGAAACTTACTGGGAGAAAAGTTACACAAAGGAATATAGAATATATGGGCCGAGCCCACTTGGGATTTTTTTGTGGATGCGGTCAAGGAACAATACTACCCTATTGATAAATATGAAGAACAATACATGAGATGGACCACACTATGGCAAGAGATGAGACAAACCGTGCCGGATTTCACAAATAATTTCTATACCTTGCACACCAAGCTGGGTATCAAATACCTCTAACAACATCTGGTTTTGAAATACTATGGGGATATGCATAGGTACATCCAAACCAAAATGGATTTCCTAAAAATATCATCATTGAGAGCTTCCTATGAATATGTTGTCAAAATCGAGCATAAATTTAGGCACCAGAACAAATGGGAATTCGGGTCTGCAAATTTGCAACAACCAAAGCATGGTAAGGATGACCCTAACTAATAACCTCCATAAAACCAGTCCAAGACACATGAAAAGAAGGGTCAAGGAAAGATAAAGACTGGAACTAGGAAGTGGTGTGAATTCCACGAAATCCCCTGGCGCAACACCAATGCATGTCGCTCGAAACAATCATTGGTGGTTGTGGTCAAAGACATGAAGCCACACCCTGATTCAGAATTAGATCTGAAAAATATTGAAAACAGATAGATCATCGACACAGACCCCACTGGTACTGTCGCGACCACAACAATTCAACCAGAAGAACCAATAGATCTTGAAGAGGGGGAGCACCTCTTCCATTCACATATGTGGGTGAAGGGGACCCTGTTGCATTTCATTGTTGATAATGACAGCCGAAAAAACCTCATCTCAGCTAAGGTTGTCAAACATTTGGGGTTGTCAACAACACCACACCCGCAACCATACAACATCAGGTGGCTTCGCCAGGGATGTGATCTTTGTGTCAGCCAACAGTGTCACATGTCCTATGGCATCCAACCCTTCAAGGATGAGGTAGTGTGCGATGTTTCCCCTCTTGATGTCTGTGATGTTGTTTTGGGCCAATCATATATGTGGAAACTTCATGTTGTCTATGATTCTATACCTCATAGTGTCATTATTACTTTGGGAGGTCATCTCTATAGGATACCAGAGGTAGTTTAGACTACTGTTCCACCAAAACATTACCGCAAGGTAATATCTCATACTACAAAATTCATCCTCTTCACAGTCTGTTCAAAGGATGCACAAAAGACCACTACAACCACTGCAACCTCAACATCTTCTATCCAACAAAAAAATATTTTCGAAGAGAAAGAAGATATTGTTTTTTCACCTACAATGGTTCCTACACAATTCCCTATCAAACCTAGAGATAGCAGGTTGGTAGAACGGATTCAACCCCTCCATCAACAAGTTCGTGACAACCTTTCACAAACCAAGCAACACAACTTCTCCAACAAGGCACACAACACACCAAGATTCAGATTCAGAAAACACTTTCCCCTCTTCCCTGGGAACTCAAAACAATGGAGACCATTAATTCCTAAGGTGGGAGGATTGAATCTAGGTGGATATTGGTGGCCACCCACCTATCCCATATTCCAACTGGCTCATCTGGACAATTTTCAGTTCAACACGTTTCTCTGTAATGGGGACATTTCTTTGTAATTGTGGGTTCTACACTTACGAGATTGTCTTGAATCCCTACACAACATCCATGTGGATATTGGTGGCATCCCACCTATTCCAACTAGCTTATTTTGGAAGTTTTCAGGTCAGTACATCTTTCTGTACTTCCAGGGCCGTTTTGGGGCTCTAAACAACATTTTCTTGGCTTGCCACAATCAAACTATAGACAGAGTTAGATTTTGACAACATAATTCTTAGTTCTCGAAAATACCTTTCCAACAGGCTATCACGCACCTAAAACGAAGATAACATGCAAAAGTTATGACCCCGGGAAGTTAATGTATTAACTTACCCAAACGAGGCCCACATGAATTTTGGCGTTTCATCTCCTAGGGTTAGGTTTTTGGATGTATAGGGTTTTGGAATTCATTTTTATCATAAAAAGGCCTTCAGAGCCTCATTGTAATCATATTCTTTGGAATGAGCATAGTCGTCACATCTCTTCTTAGAGATAAAGATACCACCATTCTAGCGAGTCTTGCACTCTGTGTTTTTACAGTCTCTTTACATGAATTCTTTCATTAATAGAAATCAAGTATTGTTGTATTTCTCTGTTTCTGACAATTTTCATGAGTATTTCATTGTAATATCTCTGCTTTCATTTTGTTCCAAAAATAATCTGGATCAAATAGGAATGTCAAAAAAAGTGTATAAGGAGATGGTAAAATAAATGGACATAATTCATTGCAGGAGGAGCCATCTTTACAACAACGTGCTTCAAATGTATGCAATCATTGAATTTTTCTATTTGGTACATATAAATAAATAATTTAACATTGATTATTAATTTTCAAGCATTTTCTTGCAGAAAAGAAAACAAAGTGGAACTCATTCAACACATAAAATAGGACGACAAGGAAGAAAAGGGTTGATAAAAAACTTTGCGAGTAATTGTTATTTCCTTATAACATTAACCTAAGATTTCATTTTTGTATATTTTAAGTTGTTTTACAACAACCATCCTTGAATGTATTCAAACAAGTGCTAACATGAAAATAAGAGCCATCGCAAGAATTTATTGACATTGGGCTAAGTAAGGGTTGTGAGTATATGTTGGCATATCAAAAATTAATTGTGGAATTTGTAAGTATCTATGTTGTTTTAGTTCTCTCATTTTATAATTAATGGAACAAAAAAAATATTTTATATTAAATCTATAATTTATTATGGGGTATATTAAAACTGCAGGAAACAAAGTATGAAAATGTGCCAACAAAAGAGTTGTTGACAGAAGGCATGAGATTTTGTTTTTAAAAAATGTGTATCATTTAGTACTCGATTATTTCTATGGTATGTCGCTTTTCAATTTACATTCATGTATATTATTTATTTCAATTTTCATTATTCTCACCAATGCAAATACACTCATTAAAATTTCTTTTTATTTTTGTAGATGGAATCATTTGAATAAGAGGAAAACAATCGAGCCAATCAACAAAACATTCGACCAAATAACCCAAGTCATGGAATTAGCTCGAGCACGTCTGACAATAGTTCCAACGAAGAATGATGATCAATATATTTGGATATCAATGCAAGCTGTTGTATTTTTTGAAATAATTGTCTGTGAAAATCAGACATTTTTTTTAATGTAATGGACATAGTACTGTCCCAATTGAAAGACAAGGGGTTACCAACAAGAGTCCCATTTTGTATGACAAAGAGCCTCTTATTCATATATAATAAAATGTGTTTTGTTTTATCCTTTTGTGTTGTCAAATGTTCCTGTGAAATCTTACATTGCTGAATAAATATATGGATGATTAAATATTATAACGAAGAGATGTGAACACTGATGATATAACAAGATAATCCAAACATTATATCCAAATGCACTAATCAAAATTTAATTTATATGAATACTATTATAAGATATATGTCAATTTTTTGATAAACAATGGAATTAAAAAATAACAATATTGTGCACTATTAGAGGTCAATGCTTCTGAAAAGAGAAAATGACAACCGGTGCGTTCAATGATAAAAAGCATCGGTGCCTTTAATTATAACACACCCCGGTGTTGTAACATAATACGCATCGGTGCTGACATAAATTGAAAAAGCACTAATATTAATAATATTTTAACCAAAAATTATAATAATAATACGACTTATCGGTGCGTTCCATTTATAAGTGCACCGATGCTTCTCTTTCACGAGTCTGCATCAGGGCCTTCTTGACATCATGCACTGGTCCTGTTTTTTTTTTAACGCATTGATGCATGTTATCATTGATTTTCCCAGTTCTTTATTCCTATTAAGGCACCGATGCGTTTATGTTTATAAGAGTACCAGTGCCCCATATTTATTGGACAAACTCGGTGCTTTAGTTGACATGTGAGCATTGGGGTGTTAAGTTCAAGAACACATCGGTGCTCACTATCATATATTTGACCGATGTGTTTTTATTAAAGCATCGGGCTGTAGTTTGTATAAATGCACCGGGGCTCCAATATTTTAGGACTCGACTGGTGCATTGTTGTTATTAAAGCGTCGGGTTGTAGTTTGTATAAACGCACCGGAGCTCCAATATTTTAGGACTCGATCGGTTCTTATTGTGCAATGTAGGCACCAATGCGTTAATGTTTTAAGCACATCGATGCGTATGGTCTGTGAAGCACATCGCATGGAAAACATCCTCTACAACCTCCTCCGACCCAAATGTTTTTAGTTATAATGAAGTTCTGTTATAATATCCGCAAAACCATCCACTACCAAAAACAAATGTTTTCGCGGAGGCTTTTTTGACCAATTTTGTCAAATTTTTAACACTAAAATCTTCTGCTATAACCTCTTCTAGAGGGTCTTTTCCTTGTAGTGCATTAGGCCTTACAGGTATCCATATGCAAAGAAGAGTGACATTGAGCACATGATTCAAGAATTATTAGAGGCTAGCATCATTCAAACTAGCCAAAGTTTTTTCTCTTCACCAATAGTGATGGTTACAAAGAAGGATGGTTCATGGTGTATGTGTCCATATTATAGATAGCTCAACAAAATGACCATCAAAGATAAGTTTCGTATTCATGTCATTGATGAATTATTAGATGAATTGCATGGAGAAATTTTCTTTACCAAGTTGGATCTTCGTTTGGGATATCATCAAATCAAAATGAGGTAGGAAGACATTCCGAAAACAACATTTAAAACATGTGAAGGTCATTATGAGTTTTTGGTTATGACATTTGTACTTACCAATGCACCTTCAATATTTCAAAGCTTGATGAATTCTATTTCAAGCCCTTCTTTAGAAAATTTGGGTTAGTATTTTTTGATGACATACTAATCTACATCAAATCTTCGGAAGATCATGTACAACATGTTGACAGAGTATTACAACTTTTGGAAGAGAAACACCTTTATGTAAATCCTTCCGAGTGTGTCATTGGGGTTCAATAAGTGGAATATTTGGGTAATATTGTATATCATGAAGGTGTAAAAGTAGACCCTAAAAAAATTAAAGGTATGAGGGAATGGCCAATTCCCAAAACCTTGAAGAAACTTAGAGGATTCTTAGGATTGATGGGCTATTACCGCAAGTTTTTCAAGAACCGCGGTCGAATAAAAACACCTCTAACAACATTATTAAATAAGGAATCATTTTCTTGGACTCAATAAACAACCAAATCTTTTGAAAAACTTAAGGATGCTATGTGTACAACTCTTGTCCTAGCCACACTCGACTTCAATTTTTTTTTTATTGTGGAGTGTGATGCCTTAAGATATGGCATTGTCGAAATTTTAATGCAAGAAGGAATGCCCCTTTCCTTTGAAATAATCCAACTTAAAAGAAAAAAATTACTCAAACCCATTTATGAAAAATAAATGTTGGCCATACTACATGCAGTTAAGAAATGAAAATAGATCATGATAGTTTGAAGTTTTTTTTGAAGAAACGATTATCTTCAAAAGAGAAACAAAAATGGTTACAAAGATGCTAGCTTATGATTTTGAAATTTTATACAATAAAGGAAAACATAATATTGTGGCAGATGCACTTTCAAGGAAAGAAGAAGAAACATATGGTTCATTATGTTCTATTTCTATTCTGCAATTTGATTGGGTGGAAGAAGAAAGGATAGAATGGAAGTAATATTAAGATCTATGCAATATCATTCAACAACTACAAGAGGACCCTACTGCATTAGATAAATTTGTACAGAATAATAATTTTCTATGGTATTATGGTCACCTATATTTATGTAAGAATTCCCAACTGAAATAGAAGGTCCTTCTAGAATTGCACACTTCTCCTATAGGAGGACATTCAAGGTTCTTGAAAACTTACCATAGGATCAAGAATGTTTTTTTCTCGGAAGGTTTTAAAACTGATGTTCAAAAGTTTGTGTCTAATGTGTGGTTTTCCAACATAATAATGGAGAGACAATCAAGCTATAAATTCTCCTACAACCATTAGCTATACCAAGTCAATGTTGGGAAGATGTTTCAATGGATTTTATTACAGGTTTACCCAAGTTTGAAGGAAATACTGTCATCATGGTAATAGTGGATTGAATGAAAAAATATGCCCATTTTTTCTCTCTTTCTCATCCTTTTAAAGCAAGTATAGTAGCAACAAAATTCAAGGAAACAATTCAAAAGATACATGGAGTCCCCAAGATTATTGTAAGTGACAAAGATACTATTTTCATTGGAAATTTTTGGATTGATTTATTTTCTTGTTTTGGTGTTCAATTAGCTCACATACCATCTTATCATCCTCAATCTGATGGGGAAATTGAGATTGTGAATAGATTTCTAGAAGGATATCTTTGTTGCTTTTCATATGATAAATATACATAATGGGTCAAGTGCTTGCCATTGACAGAATGGTGGTACAACACATCCTTCCATACTTCATAAACAAATGTCCCCATTTATAACACTTTATGGATATTAGCTTCCATCCATCACATCACCCTTGAAAGGGATTTCAAAGGTTCAAGTAGTGGAGGACCACATAGGGAACCAACAAGAGGTTCTCAAACTATTGAAGGAAAACTTGGTTAAGGCACAAAATAGGATGAAACAACAAGCATATCAACATTGTAGTGAAAGAGAATTTGATGTGGGGAATTGGGTATTTTTGAGGATACAATCATATAAATAGATGTCCCTAAAGAAACAAAAGAAGTACAATAAATTAGAACCCAAATATTATGGCCCCTATAAAGTGTTGCAAAGGATTGGAAGTATGGCTTACAAATTGCAATTACCTCCATCTTCACGTGTATATCCAATATTCCATGTTTCTTGCTTAAAGAAGGTAATCAGTGACAAGATCCAAAATATTTTACTAGAGATTAATGAAGAAGGGAAAATCATACTATAACAAAAAAAATCCTTGAAACAAGGATTAAGCAACTACGAAATTAAGCAATTATTGAGTACCTTGTCAAATGAAAAAACCTACCAATGTAAGAGGCGACATGGGAAGATCATTTCTTCATGCAGAAACACTTGCAATTAGTCAAGTGTTGAGGAAAGCACTTGTTTGAAGGGGAGGGACATGCTAATCCCTATAAAAATCCCCATGCTAAGTATAAAACCCCTTATTAATCCCTAGATATTGAATTATTACATTTCTAGTATTATATTTTGTTGGCATGTTTTACAGGTAGCGTATGCTTGTCATTGAAGGAAAGTACAATAGCGATGATGGCTTGGGTATAGGTATAATGTGCCAGGTGGGTACCATAAGTATTTTGGGAAGACACAACAAAGAAAGCTCATGAAGACCAGAAGAGATAGTGCAGAGGTGCACGCAGAGTGCAGAGTATGCGTGTTTGTCATTGATGGCAAAGATCACGACCAACAGCACAACAATGATCGCATGGCAAGATCAAAAGATAAATTCCATTTTGGGTATCAGAAACAAAGACTCCATTTTGGAGTTTCGGATACCGGGAGTTGGAGGAGTCAAGAGTCGAGACTCTTCATCACAGGAGTCCTGAAGTGCCGAAATGCGAAATGTCGAAATCCTGAAACAAGCACATCAATCGGAGTTTTAGATACCGGGAGTTGGAGGAGTCAAGAGTCAAGACTCTTCATCACAGGAGTCCCAAAGTGCTGAAATGCGAAACGCCGAAAATCATGAAATAGGCACATTAAGTGGAGTTTCAGATACCGGGAGTTGGAGGAGTCAAGAGTCAAGACTCTTCATCACAGGAGTCCCGAAGTGTCGAAATGCGAATCAACGAAAATCCTGAAATAGACACATCAACCGAAGTTTCGGATACTGAGAGTTGGAGGAGTCAAGAGTCGAGGCTCTTCATCACAGTAGTCCCGAACTGCCGAAATGCGAAACGCCGAAAATCTCGAAACATGTGTAAGTTTTAAACCTGCGAAGTAAAGCAATGCATATATATTCTTAAGCAATACAGAAATTAATCAATGGCTCATACACAGAATACTCAGAGATCTTTACCGGAAACCCTCAACCGGGAAAACCTTTCTTTTCATTATATCGAATTTCACCATTCGCCATACAATATATACAATGTTTTTAGGTATTCCGTAGATACCAAAACCCTAATCCCTTAATCCGGGATTAATTTACAAATCAGCTAAAAATAGCAAAATCCGCTAAAAATAGCAAATAACCGTTGGTACGGACTGCCAGACGCAGTTGTTGTAGCGCACCCACACACACACACACATGCAAAGAATATAACACATACCCAACATTCTCCCACTTGTTGTTTTCTTTGCATCCAGGGGTCCAGGGGATTATATAGTCAACAATCC